>CM017805.1:25021508-25621508 GCA_008086715.1 Sitobion miscanthi | reverse complement strand
AATCTAGTTGGTGTATTAGATAGGATAGGATTGAACATTTTTATGTTAGTATTTTATATTTTATAATTTTTATGTTAATGTTTTATATTTAGTTTTTTATTTTTTATTTTTTTGTTAGTATTTTTTTTTATTCAGAACACAAAGTTATAACTTTTAATAGGATAAAATATTAACATAATAAGTATGCTACGTACATATTTACACGCATATATATAAAAGTGACAAACAATTGAACTAAAACAAAAAAAAAAACTCTCCGGAAATTTCGCTCGGCACGAATTCCGATCTCGACCCTATCTCCAAGGTTGACGCCCAGTCAGACTTCCGAATTAGACTGTGGGTACGAAATATTATTCGTGGGTTTGTGGGTACTTAATCATTAAACCCTTTAAATATAGGTATATTAGAATATTTTATACACACAATAACATTTTCAAATGTAACTTTTTCGCAAAATATAATCTAATGACCTAACATAGTAAAATAAATTACTTTATTGGCAATAATAATATCATAAAATATTCTTAGTAATAGGTGATGTTTATAATAATGTTTATATAACCGATACTTAACCGGCCATTATGAACGAGCCGCAAGAGTATAAGACGAAAAAAATGTCTCAGTGTATCCTACACGCATTGCCGCACGTATACATTTAAAGTTAAACATTTAATGAAAATACCTAAACGCAAAAATGTATAATATGAGTAATAAGCTCAGAATACCTATTTATTTTTTCTTTTGATTAATATAATGAATTAAAACAACAAATACTTACCTTTAAAAAAATTACACGACAACGATGAGACAGTAGCTATACGACACGAAAAATTAAGCCGACCGATGTATTTTTTCGTTTTGATAACATTATTGATGGAAATGTTGATAAACAACACCCACTTCAATGTAAACAAACCTTTGGCGTCTACGAAAAATCGATTTGACCACGTCCGTATATACCTCCATAGAAAATTATTCCGAATTATTCCGATCTCGATCTACCTCCAAGGTTAACGCCCAGTCCGTCTGAATTAGACTTTTAGTGGCAAAATCAGGGATTGCATTTGAAACAAAAATTCCGTTTTATGTTATTTACAATTAAACCGTTACACAATTTTTGCGTTTATCGTTATTTAGAAATGACACGTTATCCTAGATTTTCGTTTATCGTTATTTAGAACTAAAAAGTTATACAAGTTTTGCGTTTATCGTTGTTTTAAAATAGTGTTAATACCTACCTATTAATATTAATTAAAAAATAACCAATGCAGGTAGTTATTCCCGGATGCGGATTATAATATAATCAATTCTTCGATTTTTTGCATAAAATAAATAGATTTTAAAATATTTCGTTCTGCGTTATTTTTCGGCCAATGGTATTCTATAAATTAGACCGTTAGTGGCAAAATATTTTTTGACGTTTTTCGAGAATTTCGAAAAACCATTAGAACTCCAGATATAAAAATCGCGAAGACGATTACGCTCGAAAATGTTCCCTTCCTAAGCAGGGGATACATCTGAACGCCGAATAAGATGTTTTCGCACAAAAAACAGTCGTCAACCGGAGTTTCGGGGACATGAAAAGTCAGGGAGATGGTATTTTGTGAGCTATGCTTATAATTTACGCCACTAATTGGCACATTTAGGTGCATACCTAACGATATATTGTAATCCTTTCCACACTTTCAATTTGAATTTTTGGACTATACACAGTCAATTTACGGAGCTCATCGTTATAACTTATAGCTTTTACACAATACAAAACCTGTATAAACAACGCGAAATAACCTTATAGTCAACACCATAATTAATCTGCGTAACTATAAACTATAAACTGTATAATATTATCTATTTTACGTGGGTGGTAAGCGGTTGGAACAATATTTTCCGTACCGGTACCAATAATATACCATACATGAGACTTGGAGGGGAGGGGGCTAAGCCCCCTAATCTGAATTCAGCCCCCCGGATTTATTATCGCATTAATGTAATATTTGTGATGAAAAAAATTAAAATATGACCTACGCCGTAGTACCTAGGTGCATGATACATAAATATAAACTCAAAAAAAATCAAGTGATAGAAATAGATATATAATAATAAAATATTAATATAAGTATAAAAAGAACTCACAAATATGACGGTGTTCGGTTGGCCAGCTGCTGCTACCTATGATTGTATAAATGTAATAATTGACACACAACAATGATAAGTTATAATAAAACTTGGCGATTCGCACCTATATTACAAGCGCGTAATAATAATAAAATGCGCGATTTGAGCTCACAAGATATGATAATAAAAACGTGGCGCGTTAGCGCCTTTGCTTGTAACAGGTACTTAATATTATAATTAAGCGCACGATTAGCGCACACTAAAAAATGAATACGACTTTCATACAATTATAAGGAGATGACGATTCGCGCCCACACAATAGATATAATAAAAAACAATGCTGGCAATTCGTGCCTAAGCAATATTGGTAAAATATAAAAGACGGCCCTTTGCGCTAGTAAACAATAATAATAAATTCCGAGTTAGCACTACGGAACGGACTGGACACCTTTCAGCAGCCAAAGCAACGGCATGAGATAACGAGCTTTATAATCTGTATATTACATAACAATAATTCACAGGAAACATTTACTAAGAATTATAACAATAAGGACCGTGTGTGCGTGTGTGAGTTATTCACATTGATGCGGCGGCGACGTATAGAAAAAAATAGTAATACAATTTGAAACTGAAAATATTCCTAAACATTTCAAAACAAATCGAAATATTTTGAAAGTTTAATCGTGTATAGAAAATGTGAATATAAATAACCGATGAAAATTTTTTTGTGTTCCGAAAAATAAAGTTTGAACAAATATAAATATAGTTTTCAATCTTATCTAACAATAATATGAAAGCCACTTGTTTCAAAATAAGAATATTTACTTCAAATTCAACATAATAAATCTTTATTTCTAAGCTCACATTTATGTTTTCACATCTTCCGAGGGTCGCCTGTGACACTTTCTGTTATTTTTTTTATAAGTATTTTAAGTTAAAATGTTGACAACATTTATCAAACTGAATATTTACCAATTTTTTAGTACCTAGTTAAAAATTTTAAAAATGTTCGACATTTATGGGTATAAAGATTGAAAATGTTGAACAAGGATACATCCTAAATGGTTCATGATGTGACCAAAAAAATTTAATAAATATATAAATAGAGTCATATTTTACAGATATTATAAGTTCAAATTTCGGGAGAAATTACATATTACAACCAAAAGTAACGAATTTAGTTATTTTGTTGTGATTTAAAAAGACATTCGGTTATATGAAACTTTTAGGGTTGATTATTGTATTTTATATACACAATGACATTTTAAAATGTAGGTATTATATATTTATATTATGTGTTTTTTTTTTTTAATTAATTTAACCTACTGCAGAAGCGTGACAAAAATTAGTATGTGTGGCTCGGGTGGGAAGGAAATCTCAGTCTTGGGCGAAATGCATACGTCGCCCGCGACTTAAATAGCAAAAAAATTTAATCATGTATCCAGCTTAAAACATACTTATGTTAAAAAAATTTCACCTAGGGAAACATTGGGAACAAATATTTATTTGTTATTTATCGATTTTTGTAATTTTTAAATTTATTTAAATACTATAATGTTTTAGTGAAATAATGCTATTGTGTCCCTTTCAAGTTTTGAGAGAGTGGGGGATTTTCAAATTTGTTCATCCTATTTAGTCATGTCGTTTTTTTTTTTTTATCCCCTTTCCTTTCAGAAATCATGTCGACGCCACTGACAGTGAAGTCAGAGCAGTTGCCTATACTTTCCCCTTTTGTATTTTATAATTCGCAGAATCAAAACGGTAGTGTGTTATAAAAAAATAAAGATGATATTATTTTCTATAACATACTACAAGGTATTTTACCTTTGTGATACAAGATTCAAGGTAATTATATTGATTTGTGGTATCCATACTTTGGTATAAAGACAAAAAAGAGATAATTTAAAATACAAACCAAAGGACGTTACTCGATATTTTTTCTCTATAAAAATACAAGGAAAATCTATAAATCATAGATATGTTAATAAGTAACCATGTGACAACGAAACCTTATGAAAAATCGGTCAAAAACATTTTATCGTGTATCCAGCTTAAAAACAAATTTATGTTAAAAAAATTTCACTTCGCTGAAAAATCATTCCGCGGTTGTAAATTGGGAAAAAATATTTATTATTTATCGATTTTTGTAATTTTTAAATTTATTTAAACACCATAATGTTTTAGAGAAATAATAATATTGTGTCCCTTTCATTTAATCCTCTTCAATAAGATACCTGTAATTGTTTAAGCCTTTAGGAAGCAACTTCAATTATGTTTCATCAATATAGACCTAACTATTTGCTGCAATAAGTGTTAGTAGCACTACTCAGTTGGTACCTAAGTTTTTTTTTATAATATAAACTTATATTATTAGATCTGTCAGCTGCAAACTAGCTGAGATGAGAAACTATAAATAGATATATCATTATAGATTATTGAATACATAATACCTATGTTATAAAGACGTTTGCAAATTATTGTTTTGCACAACATTTTTTTTTCTATAGCCAACATTTGAAAATGTAATAGAATAAGATTCCTCGTAAGTTTGTCTAATTTCCAAAAAAAAAAAAAATTGGGTAAGTGGAAGTCGATTTGCTGTACAGTAGGAGTGACTAAAATGGATGGTGCTAAATTTGAATTGATAAACCATTCTGAGCACATACGGTTTCTTCGCCAATAGGATATTGTTATTGCTTATTATTAAAATGGCAGGAAGTCAAGTTGAATTATTAATATTTGTTTATTATCATAATTTATATAATAATATACTTTTAAAAATACCCACACAATATTTTTAAAATACCAAAATCACAAAATTAAAATCATTTTTCTTCGTCCAACTTTGATCATAAAATATCTATAAAAAAATTGTGATTTTGTTTTAGATACCGAATAACATACTTTCGTGGAACTTTTTTTTCAATTTTACACACTTTGGTTCAATGTACACACGAAACGGCTTCGGGTACCTATAAGTCTTAACCATGAATGCGATATCCACCCAATTTCGATATTAGTCTCAAATATAGGCCATTTACCATGATTACAAACGTAAATTCGTAATTGAATGAAAAATGGTAGGCAAGTGGGTTCCATTCTGCTGTACAATAGTGAGTTGATAAATGGGACACTGCAATATTAATGTGTTAAATACTCATATATGAATTAAGTAATATAAAATCATTGTATACGAAAAACCATTCTGAGCAAAGTCGGTCTGTTAGCCAATGCTACCAAGTATATTTATGATATTATGACAGATTATATAAAACTGTTATATATAATTTGTGGTATTATTTCTATTAAAGTAATTTATTTTACTTTTAGTAACACTAGTTGGATTAATTATTGTCAAACACATTTCATTTGAAAATGGCATTGTGTGTACAATTTATAATATACTTTAATAATTCCATGTGTCCACCTATATTATTTTTATATTAAAACTAAATAACTAAAATTGTTATTCTCCATTTAAATACCTCTCTAATTTGATCCAAATTTGAATTATCGTTACATTGACAAAGATAATACAGAAACCTTTTAATAAAACAATCAAGTTTAAAATAATAAAAAATACAATAAATACAGGTATTGTTCTACAATATAGGAAAATATTTATGTAAGAAAAAAAATGCATGAATCGTATATCCTATAGATAGTGTAAGATACTATAGTGCAAAATATTAAAACATTTATATATTGTACCAAAAAAAAAAAAAATCATGAATGCTAACAAATTGTAAAATGTTGAGACCTATTAATCGCTACTGCTCCAAGTGACAACATATCTATGTTCCATTCCGCTGTGATCATGGCCCATCTATTGGTGATTGGGTTGTAACATTCTACAGAAAACAAATGACAATAATTGTGCTCTCCACCGACGACATACAGCAAACCATCTAATGCAACTACTTCTATAATGAAAAATTAATTTAATTCAAAATGTTCAAAAAAAAGTTTCATAAAATAGTTTACATTTATTCTATTAGAAGTTACCTGCATTTATTCGAGAATAAACTGTATGCGCAAGAGATGTCCAAACTCCTGTTATTGGACTATATTTTTCAACACTACTTAAACTACTTAAATAGAATGATCCATTATGACCGCCTACAACATAGAGTTCACCGTTTAAAACTCCTACACCGGCCCCACAGCGACGTGTACACATGTTTGCGACTGGTGACCACATATCAATAGTGGGATTATAACATTCAACAGTATTTAAAGCCTGTTCTGATTGATCCTGACCTCCTACCTACAAAATTTAATTAATTTTTAATTATTGTGGAATAAAAATACCTCACGCTACAAAGAAATCCCTGAATAAAATATTATTGCATATCATTTTCAATGAAAGTGGTTGAGAACATATTTATAAGAAGTTGAATGAACTAAATATTTTTATTTTTAATTACAAAAATGTATCTATTATAAATAATCAATTTAAATATTACACAGGTACGAACATTTTTAGAAATTAAAAATTAATCTTGATCAAGTTTGAAGGAATATTTAATGTTGAAAATAAACGTTGAAACAAGAGAATCATAATACTTTTTCGGTTACATTAAGTATAAATCTGTAACAAAAATAAAATAGTTTTTATACTTCCAAGTTCCAATATACATATAGGTAGATTTGAAGATCAATGAAAATGAATCTGTTCCAGAGGTTAGGTTAGATTAAATCATTGAAATGAAGTGACATATAAATAAATAGCTTATTCATCAATAAAAATTTAAATTTAAAATTTATCAAAATACTTTATTTCGGGAAAATGTAGCGTGATTCTTTCTCAGAAGAATTTTATCATACCAATTACAATTATTATTAGAACTAAGGACCGGATTTATATTCTCTTAAAATACCTAAAATATGATGCTAATATTCTCCAAAAAAACCTTGAAATATTCTCATTATATTCTCCTAAAAATTTAAAAAATATGCTAAAATATGCAAAAATAATCAATTAATATCATTATTTGCCTAAATATGCATTTTTAAATTTTTTTTTCAATACTATTTTAATAGTGAGGTATTAATTAGGTATTAAAAGTTGCGTATTGTAACGGAATACTATTGCACTTTAGTAAGAGTTGGAAATGATAAAAAAAAAAAAATTGTAAATGTTCAAAAATTTTTTTCTGGGTACCGTAATATTCAAATTCAAAATAAATACAAATTTTTTCTCACAATTTACGAAATATTCTGAAATATGCTAAATGGGTTAAATATTCTCTAACCCATGACATATTCTCAGATATGCAAAAAGAACTTTTTTCTACGCATTCGGAATCGAACGAATCGTCCACATTTTTTACTCTCATAGACTGCATAGACCTAGTAACGATATGTAAAAACATATAAATCCGGTCTTTAATTATAACAAATATAATACAAGATTAAAATTATAAAAAAAATATACCACATATAAAAGATCATCCAGAACTCCAACCGCAAATAAGGCTCTTGTAGTAGACATATTTGATATCATATGCCACGTTTGAGTATTGTAGTCGAAAACTTCCGCACTTCTGCAAAGACCATCTATATCATTGTATCCGCCTACCTTAAATTAAATGTATAATTTATTGGTACTTGCTTTTTAACAGAAATGACGATTAAACTAATAAATTATGATTAAACATTACTTACGGCATAGATATTATTATTAATGACACCAACTCCTACCATTTTTCTTTCAACTAACATGTCGTCACATGGTTGCCAAGAAAGTGTTTCTGCAGATAAATCTAACACACAAACACTTCGATAAGGTGATAAACCACGAGCATTGCCACCCACATCAAATACAAAATTATCGTTAATTACGACTAGACTATGTCTTTTTTGCTTTGTAATCAATTCTGGTCCTAAATGCCATAGATTTGTTCGTGTATCGAACCATTCTAAACTATCATTCATTCCAGACAAAGTTCCACCAACCATTAATATAACCTGTTATAATTGAATTATTAAATAAACTGGAAAGATAAATAAATTATACAGAATCATACTTTTTCTCCATGTCTGGGTTTATTCCGGTTGCTTTGTGGAATAATCTCTTCTGATTTGAGTGTATTTAATGCCTCCAATACATAATGATTACCTTAAAAATTATAAATAAATATATATCTAAAATATAAATCGATTCCGTTAAAAGCCTATTTAAAGAGAAAACTTACATTTTAAACAATTCTTAATAAGAGGTTCCTCAGCTACATTTTCTATTATGTAATCCTTCGATGTTAATGGTAATCTTACGTGTTCCATTAATTGGGGTAAAATACATTGTCTTGAACCCAATTCATATTTTACCCAACTAATAACACTTTCAAATACCTAAAACAATAAATATACTATAAATTAATTAATTAGAATACTTAATATTACATATTAAATGGTTACTGAATTTTTCCTTCGACAATAATTAAACATAACAATAATCAATTTTAGTTTGCCTACTTTTTCATCAGATGATACTGGAAGTCTATCATTGGATATCAACTTAATTACTTGTTCCGATGATAATAATAGGAATTCGTCACCACCAAAAACTTCCCTAAGAATCAAAATATAACAATAATAAATAAAATTTCCTTATAGAATCATAATATTAAATTATATTTCATACGAAAAGTGTAGATGAATATATATTTCTGAACTTGTTAACAATTTCGTACAGTTATGTAAATCAGCTATAGTGTTAATACCGATACAATTTGTAAGGCAGAGCTGTGACTGTAAAAAATCAGAACAAGCCTCTTTTACTCCTTCAAACAGCAAGAGATCTGCCGCAGGTAATAAATCCTTAAGAAATAAATAACAAACAATTTAAATAATTTAGTTTTCTATAATTAAATCAAACTTTATCAATTATTACCTGGGCATTTTCTTCAGTGATCAAGATTTGCCCTGAATAAATAAAGTTTACTAAGAGCAGTAAAGTGGTATAATCTATGTATTTAATTTCCACAAGATCTAGATTCTTTTCCGCAAAATTTGTGAACATAGCTTGGAAATACGGACTATCTGCTGATAAAACCACTTTATGTGCAGTTATTATTTTTTTATCGTCCGTTTCCAGTTTAACATCACAATAAATGTCACCACTACAAAAATTTTTTATTAATATTTATCTAGGAGATTAAATCACTTACCACTTACATGTGTAAGGCTGAAACACTTTGATTAACAACTACAAAGGATGATTTTTTATACAATACTCTTTTACATTTTTTGAAATTTGGTAATTCTTTTGAGTTTTGCATTGTGAATTAAGTCAATGTATGAATGCCTTTAAAGTAAAAAAAGACATTTCACAATCAATTATTATTATTGATAAATATCGTTAACAATTCTCTATGAAAAAATAATAAAATCAATATATTATTTTAAATTAAAATCAGAAAAAAATAATATCGAGAGTAAAACTTTACTGGACGAAATGGAATCATGCTAAAATATTATGAAATAATTTTTGTAAAATGCTACTAACATTGTTTTGAGATGGTTTGTACAATATATTTTTTTAGAAAAATATTGTTGAATCCTAAGTAGGTAGGTATATACCTAGTAATATTATGTTCTTACCTTTAAAGTAGTTAACTTAAGATCAGTAATTGTGTTAAAATGAATTTGTATAGTCTATTTGATATTGTTGCATCCAGGATAGTGTTGAGACTTTGAATGCTTTAAAAATTAAGCGATATAGTTTGTTTAAGAATGTGTAGTAAAGAGGGTGGCACATTGAGACACTAATTTCTCATGTCATTCTGAGTCATATCACATGTACTTTTAATAATTTCAAAATATTGTTTAAAACTCCCATATTTGTTAGTTAAATTGTCATTCATTTTATTACATTTTAAAATTAAGCAGCATCTAATGGAATACTTTTCTTATCACATGACTTAAATAATTCAAACTCAAATCTTGGCGTTTAGACATTTTTAGATTTTTAGAAACCTTTATGTAAATTTGTAATACGAACGATATGTACACAGAATATATGAAATATATGTACAGCTAAGAGCATTCTTATATAGGTAGTGCACTTACAACAGAGTACAGTATAAATAAACGGAACGACAGCAATGATAAGATTAAATTACATTGCTTATCGATTTATTTACTATGTTCTAATATATGGCCGGTCTGTCTCAGGACAATCTGTTTAAATAACGCGATTGTATCAATTACCTGTGTTCCTAATAAGCTGCTTATTTACCTGTGTATTTATAACTATTCCCTATTTTAATACAATTTAACACATTAGATGTGATACATTAAGGGCCGTTCTTACAATGTCTGTTAACACTAACCGACAGAATTTCTTTAGTATTACCGATGGAATTCTGCCGGTTAGTCTTAACCGGCCAGTGTGAACGGCTCTCAAAGAGTATAAGACAAGAAAAATGTGTCTCGTTGTGCCCCGTCGCGTATTGCCCCACGTATTCATTTCGAGTTAAATATTCAATAAAAAATACCTAAACGCAAAGTTTTATATGAGTAATTACTGCTCAGCATATGTATTTTTTTCTTCTGATCAATAACATAATGTAATACAACAAAAAATACTTACGTTTAAAAAAAAATTGCACGACGGTTTGCAGTTACGACACGATAAATAAAACCGGCCAATGTGTTTTTTTCTTTTTGATAAGATAATTGATGAAAATATTGATAAACAACACCTCCACGTCAACACAAGCAAACAGTGTGTACCCGGCCACGGACAGAATAAAAAGTTACGTTGAACGTTTCGTATCGTTGCACATCGGTATGGACCATTTGATTTTATTTCTCTGTTATTTATTTATTATATTTTGCTCTGTCACACAGTTGCGTTTTATTTAGGTTTTTTTTTTGTTCTTTCTATAAGATAATAGTTAAAATATACCATATAAGTACAATAGTACCAATAAATTATAATAAAAAACATAAATATGGTTCGCCGGTCTAAAAAATTAAGTCATGAGAGGGATACGACACCAAAATTCCCTACCCCCCTCTGTAATTATGCCACTGGTTGTATGAATAATATGATCTAATGTCTCACCACAGATTCAGTGAACTCAGGTCTCACTGTACCCCCTTTGCAACTGCATACCTACCAATATATGATATAATATAATATACCTATATTATGTATAGGTATCTACATTCATACACATTGGAATTATTAGATTACACAAAGATATAGAATATATATTATTTACCATTCATTATGTCCATTTCCGACTGAAAGAATGTCTCTTGTGATGTTACACGTGTACACGTCATTCATGTCTCTCAAATAAGAATTAATGTAAATAATATAGGTAGTGAAAAGTTTTTTTGAAAATTTCGATCTAAGTATACCTAATTCCAAATTTAAACGAATAGTTTTTGAGTTATCAATGTGTCTTTACTGCGGATAATTATAGTCCTTAAAAATGGTTCACCAAAATATAATATAGATAGGCACAATTACAATATTGGATAAACTAATGTTATTGTCTATGATACATAAAATAAACCTCGAAAATGTCTTGAGATTTCAACAAATCCAGTTTAAAATGCACTATAATAGTACGCACGGAGGTAGCAAGGAATTATGATTTGAAAAATATAAAATATTTTAAATTAAGAAATATAAATAAAATACTACGTGTTTACACAACTCATGATACATCAACCTAGAAGACGTAAATTAAAAAAAATAATTAATAATGTTTGTGTTACAAGTTTTAATGTACGAAAAAGTACACGAAAAAATTATGTAAAAAAAATAACAAATATGCACATTTTAAGTTGCATAATTGAACTCAATAATATAGTCTCTATAGTTAAAACGTTTGCAATAATATGTGCACAACTGTTTTTCTCATTCTACAGAGATATTTAAACAATATTAAATTCTCGTAATAATAATTTACTCGAAGTTACTTATAAACTGGTGTGATAATAGTTTTAACTGCTAATCAACTGTTTTTAACTGTTAATTTTGTACTTTGTTAAATAAACACACAACATAAGTACATAACCAAGTACATCAAGTACCTATTCATTTCTGCATTGATGTATATACCGACATCAGTTGGGATGTAACACATGCATACACATTGCAATTAGATTACATAAAGATATAGAATATATATAGGGTGATTCATCATTAATTATGTCCATTTTCGTTTTTTAATTTGATAGGAAGGTACTGAATTTATTAAAATTCTGATTTTTAAAATTTTTTAATATATTTATTATTTATAGATCAATATGATTACAAATTCTTGAGATTTTATGTTTAACTGAAAGAGTTTCTTGTGATGTCATCTATGTCTCTCAAATGAGAACCCCACCTATTTTAATAGATAGGCACAATTACAATATTGGATAAATTAATGTTGTACATGATACATAAAAAAAACCTCGTAAATGTCTTGAGATCTCAACAAACCCAGTTTAAAATGCGATATAATAATAGATAGATAGCAAGGAATATTATGATTTAAATAATATAATTAAGTGTAAAATATTTATTTATTTTAAATTAAGATTTATCAATAAAATACTACGTGTTAAAACAACTCTCAGTACATTATTCTAGAAGAGAAAAATTAAAAAAAAAAAGTGGATGTCACTCTATTGTACAGAAGGTTACAAGTGGGTCACTGTAGTGGATGGTGTTAAATTTGAATTCAATGATATAATATCATTGTATAAGAAAAACGATTCTGAGCGAAAATAGTCAGTCAGCCTATGATATTACCGAGTATATTTGATGATATTATTGTGAACAAAGTAATTTATACATGACCTATTTACGTGGAACCTTGTTTTTAATTTTAAATCCTTAGCTGTAAAAGTTGAACATTTTATAAATATTTAACTACAAAATAATAATTAAATTTTAAATTTTATAAATTATGTCGAAATTTGAACTTTAAATGCTTATAAAAAAAAATTGTGCCTATGTATTTTTAATATTTTTCAACTGCTATTGTAAAAATATATCAAGAGCCTTGTATTAAATTTTCACGCATATTTATAGAAAAAAAAAAAAAAAAAAATTGAAAACTGGCAATGTCCGTAAACAGCTCAAAGAGAGTCAAATTATTTTCAAAATTTTATCGTGTATAGAGTATGCTAATATAAACATTTGGTGAAATGTTCAAGTATCTACAGTTATTCGTTTTTTAATTATAATAAAATAAGAAAATCGTTACATGAGAAATCGAGTGAATATCAAATTTTGTAAAAATATGAATTTCAAACGCTTATAAAAATTTAATTTGATTTGCTTGTAGACATTTTTTTTTTTGATAAAGGTAGACAAACTTATGGGTAATCTTGTATTACATTTTCAAATCTTAGATTTAAAAAGAAAAATTTTTATGAATTCTCAACTCAAAATAATTTGCTAATTTTCGTGATTCTTCCGTATTTTGTTAAAATTTGAACTTTAAATGCTTATAAATAAAAACTGTGACTAAGGATTTTTAATTTTTTTCATCTGCCTTTGAAACAATAACCTAGGAGCCTTCTATTAAATGTTCAAGCTTTTTTACTCAACAGATAAAATTTAATTAATATTTATAGAAAAAAAAACTAAAAAAATTGAAAACTGACAATGTCCGTAAACAGCTCAAAAAGAGTCAAATTATTTTCAACATTATATCGTGTATAGAAAATGCTAAACCAAACATACAGTGAAATTTTTAAGTATCTACAGTCATACGTTTTTTAATTACAACAAAATAAGAAAATCGTTACATGAGAAATCAAGTAAATATCAAATGTAAAAATATGAATTTCAAACGCTCAAAAAAATTTAATTTGACTTTCTTGAAGACATTTTTTTGATAAAGGTAGACAAACTTATGGATAATCTTGTATTACATTTTCAAATATTAAATTTACAGAGAAAAATTTTTATGAATTCTTAACTCAAAATAATTTGCTAATTTTCGTGATTTTTTCGTATTTTGTCAAGATTTGAACTTTAAATGCTTATATAAATAAAAACTGTGACTAAGGATTTTTAATATTTTTCAAATGTCGTTGTAACAATATAGTAGGAGTCTTGTATTAAATTTTCAAGCTTTTTTACTCAAAAAATAAAGTTTTATTGACAATCATAGAAAAAATGACTAATAAAATTGGAAAACAGAAAATGTTTCTATACAGTTCAAAACAAATAAAAATATTTTGAAAATTTTATCGTATAAAGAAAATGCAAATATAAACAACTAGTGAAAAATTCATGTATTTACGTTAAATTGTTTTAAAGTTACACCAAAAACTAAAACTCGATTTTGCGTCAAAATTCCCGTTTTTCCTTAATTTTTATTTTGTTTTTCCGGGCGCTTTTGAAAACTATTGAGAATTTTGACATCCCAAAAGTACCAACAAGATTCACTTTCCCATCGAACAAGATACTGAAGTTGAAAATCGAAGCATTATTTCGACTACTAATCGTTTACACAGATACAAAAATAAAACCGATCCTTTGCTATAAAAGTTGAACTTGTTATCAATTTTTATCTACGAAATAATTTGCAAATTTTGAATTTTGTCTAAATTTAAACTTAAAACGCTTATAAAAATTGTGTATGTTTTTTAAATTTTTTCTAACCGATATTGTTATTATAATTTGTTTTCATAATATATTTATACTGTATTATTACTTATTATGTATTATTAATACGGTAGCCGATAAGTTGAATATAATATTATAAATTTACAACAAATAACTAAAATCGTTATTCTTAGTTATTTAATATGTATTTTCGTCCAATTTTGATCATAAAATAACTGTAAAAAAAAACTGCGTTTTCAAATTTTTGAAATTTATTGTTTACAGCATAACCTATTTATGTAGAACCTTAGCTTAAATGTTCAGTCCTTAGCTGTAAAAGTTTAACATTTTATTAGCTTTTAACTACAAAATTATTTTTAAATTTTAAATTTAATACCTAAATGTTGTCAAAAATCGATCTTTAAATGCTTATAAAAAAATTGTGCCTATGTATTCTTATTATTTTTCAACTACTATTGTAACAATATATTAGGAGCCTTTTAATAAATTGTCATGTTTTTTGGACCAACGAATACAATTTTATTATCATTTATAGGAGAAAAAACTAAAAAAATTGTAAACAGAATTTGAGGTCCGTAAATAGCTCTGCAAAACGACTGAAACTATTTTTTAAGTGTTATCAAGTATAGGAATTGATAAAATGAATATAATATGAAATAAATTTCGAGTGAGTTAAATTTCAACCGTAGTAGAGTTACACCAACAACCAAAATCAATTTTGTCATAAACCGATTTTTGCGTACCTATAATTGAGTCGTTTAAATGACTGTTTGATCTGAACTTAAGTCTTGTAACAGCATTTTGATACGACTAACTTACTAACAATACTGACTTATTAACGGCATTTTACTTGTTCCTTATATTACCAGTTACTGTGGCGAATGCAGAAAGGGCATTCTCAAAACTTAAATTAATTAAAAATTATCTAAGAATCACCATGTCCCAAACACGGATTAGTGGTCTTGCGTTGATTTCGATAGAAAATGAGCGTGTTAAAAAATTGAACTTATCGTTATTAGTGAAGACGTATGATTCTGAGCGAAGACGGTCAGTCAGTCTATGACAACGTTGTTCTCAACCTTTTAGTATCCGCGTACCACCCACACAATTTATACATTTTCGTATACCACTTGACCAAATAACGTATTTTTTGCTTATCAAAAATGTTATTTTACATGTATATGGAATTTTATTTTATTGGGAACTACAACATGATGATAATAATATAAGCATTTATGCATAAATAGAAAATTCAATATGTAAAATTATTATTTATATTATTATTAAATATATCAAATATACCAAATAATTTTTAATGTGAACGAACCATTCCATTTTTTTTTTTTTGGGAGATGTTCTTAGCGTACCGCTTATGGGTGAAGAAACACTGGTCTATTATATTACTAAGTGTATTGTATATAATAATATGATGATATTATATTGTAAATAAAGTAGTTTATATATTATTAGCTATTTACGTGGAACCTTGTTTTCAATTTTCAATCCTTACCTATAAAAGTTGAACATTTTATACATTTTTAAATTTTGAATTTGATAAATGCTGTCAAAAATCTAACTATAAATGCCTATATAAAAAAAAAAAACTGTGCCTATGTATTTTTAATATTTTTCAACTGCTATTTAAGCCATATATTAGGGGCCTTGTAGTAAATTTTTACGCTTTTTAGCCTAACAAATAAAATTGAATCTTAAAATTGTCCGTTAAAAACAAGTCAAAATATTTAGAAAATGTAATCTACCTAATAAAGGAATTGATAAAATAAACATACAATATAAATCTCAAGAACTTCCCGGTATCCTAGTGGGCCAGCCCGTCCAATTATTTATTAGTAAAACACAATCTGCGTTAGTGCATAGGACAAAATAGAACAATGTATTTCTACATATAAGGTATACACCATTATTGTAAAATTATATTGTTATTCATTATGTGTATCTACAAGGCATGTATATTGGTTAACCATTTTTTTTTTAAATAATGTCCGTAGTGCAATTATTTACTTGTCACTAGAACACACATCATAAAATCATCGATTTTAATTAAGAATTATCATTTTCCGTAACCACAGACTTTTGTAATAGCCTTAATATTATTATGGGTATTGTGGGCAAGCGGGTTCCTCTCTGTTGTGCCTGTACAGTAGTGAAATGATAAATGGGACATTGCAATGAATGTGTTAAATACTCAAAATTAAATTCTTTGATTTAAAACCATTGTATACAAAAAACGATTCTAAGCAAAGTCGGTCTGTCAGCCTAAAATACCAAGTATGTTTATGATATTATCACAGATTATATAAAACTGTTTTATATAATCTGTGGTTTTATTTCTATTAAAATAATTTATTTTACTATAAGTAATTCTGTTAGTTGGATTAATTATTGCTGAAGATACTTCATTTGAAAATGGCATTGTGTGTATAAATTATGATATACTTTAATAATTCCAAGTGTCCACAAATATTATTTTTAAATTAAAACAAGATAACTAAAATTGTTGTTCTCCATTTAAATACATCTCTAATTTGATCCAAATTTGAAGTAAAAATATCTATTAATAAAATTGTGTTTAGGTATATATTTTATAGTTTTTTTGGTTACATTAATAGCTACTTATGAGAAGAAACCTTAATTAGCTATAGAAATGAAACATAAAAGATGTAAAATTAAAAAAATACAATAAACATAGTATAACATACAATAATACAATTTATGAAAACATTTATATATTGTGCCAAAAAAATAATCATGAATGCTAACAAGTTGTAAAATGTCGTGGCCTATTAATGGCTACTGATCGAGGTAAAAACCGTTCAACATTCATTGTCGCTGTGACCATGGCCCACGTATTGGTGTTTGGGTTGTAACATTCTACAGATTCCGGATCAGGAGTTTGGCTCGCTCCACCGATGATATACAATAAACCATCCAATGTGACTATTTCTATTATTGAAAAATGAAGTTTACTTCAATGTATTAAAAAAAAAAATGTTTCATAAAATAGTTTAGAATTATTCTAAGAGAAGTTACCTGCATTATGTCGTGGTAAACTTAGATCTGCTATAGTAGTCCAAACTCCTGTTTTTGGACTGTATTTTTCAACACTACTCAAAAGGTTTGATCCATTATCACCGCCTACAGCATACAGTTCACCGTATAAAACTCCTACACCCGCGTTACTGCGACATACACACATGTTTGCGACTGGTGACCACATATCAATACTGGGATTATAACATTCAACAGTGTCGTAAGCCTGTCTTGATCGATTATAACCTCCTACCTACAAAATTTAATTAACACAAATTATTGTAGGATAAAAATACATCACACTAAAAAAAAAATCCAGGAATACAATATTATTCCATAACATTTCCAATGAAAGTGGTTGATTATTTATAATATTGAGTACATAACTATAACAAGTTGAATAAACAAAATATTACACAGGTTCAAAAATGTTTGGAAATTAAAAATAAATCTTGATTAAGTTAGAAAGAAACTAAAAAAATTAGGCTATATTTTATGTTGAAAATAAACATAATATCGATGGTGACAATGCAAAAGGGCATAATCGACATTTTCAAAATTCTTCAGGTGAGCTAAAAAACTATTTTTAACAATAATTACATTTTGTAGATTATATTTTAATTTAGAAAAAAATATAACAATAAAAAAGACGAGTTGTACTCTATTTATGACAATTGTTTTTCCATTTTTTTTAGTTCAACATTTATATCAGTTAGAATTTGATATTATTATATAATTTGGTGCTTATGTCCTATTAATTTTCTTCTCATTATGTGAATATTCGGGCGCAAAATTAAAAATTATTATAAAAAACAAAATATAGTTTATCATAGTTCAATTTCATTGTATTTCATTGATTATAATTTATAATCATTCATCATAAATAAATTACATGTTATTTTAATAGAAACGTAGATAAATATTCTCTTTGACATAAAATGTTAATAACTTCATACAATATTACATTTTTAAGATTACGACGTATTATTTTTATTATTTTATTATTATTATTATTTATTGTCAACCGAACAGACAATAGAAAATAGTTTTTTTTATATAAAATCTATTATTAACTATAATAATTATGTTTTCGCTTTGGCCACATAAAGTAAAATCCTATAATGCTTATGCTATCGTTTAAAACTAAATGTCGCTTATTACTTATTTATATACATACTTGTAAATTAATTTACACTTTTTGACGCTAAGTCTAAAATCTAAATTTTCATTTTATATCGTAAAAAATAAACATATCGATAAATGAGTAAGAGCATTCGATACAGAATTACGTCGCTTATGTCCTAATTACAAAAGGCCGATTTCATAAAAAGTGTCGCTTATAACCTTTTGCATTGTCACCATCATTATAATAAAGTTTAATAATTATTGTAAAAATTGTATTAACAATATTAAAAACTAATAAGTAGTCTTATTAAATAATAAAAATACTTTTTATATTACATTAAGAATAAATCTGTAACAAAAATAAAATCGAGTTTTTATACCCCCTATATATAGGTGAAATTGAATCAGTTCCTAATGAAATTATTAAACCATTGAATATAAGAGGTATATAAACAAATATTTTTATTAGATTATTCTTTAATATTAATAAAAACTTTTAATTTATCGAAATACTTTACTTTGTGAATATATTACGTGATTCTTTCTCAGGAGAATCATATTATTCCAATTACAATTATTATCATACCAAATATAATTCAAAATTAAAAGCATAAAAGAAATATTAATTACTTACCACATATAAAAGATCATTCAGGACTCCGACTGAAAAACATGATTTTACAATGGGCATATTAGATATCATATGCCATTCTTGAGTATTGTAGTAAAAAACTTCTGCACTATTTAAATAACCATCAGTATTATTATGTCCTCCTACCTTAAATCGAATGTATAATATATCTGTAAGTACTTTTTAACGCATAAACTAATAAATTATAATCCAATATTACTTACGGCATAGATATTATCATTTATTACACCAACTCTTAAAGAATCTCGTTCAACTAACATGTCGACACTTGGTTGCCAACAAGGTGATTCTGAAGATAAATCAAGCACAAAAACAGACCGAAGTTCTGATTCATAATAACCACCCACATTAAATACTAAACTATCTCTAATTACGGCTAGACGAGAATTTACACAGTTTGTAATAATTTGTGGTCCTAAATGCCATAGGTTCGTTCGTGTATCGAACCATTCTAAACTTTTACTTATTCCTAAGTCAGTTCCACCAACAACTAATATAACCTGTTATAATTAAATTATTAAACGCATTGAAAAAATAAATGAATTATATAGAATCATACTTTTTCTCCATGTCTGGGTTTATTCCGTATGCTTTGTGGAATAAGCTCTTCTGACATGAGTGTATTCAATGCCTCCAATACATAATGATAACCTTAAAAATTATAAATAAATATATAATTAAAATATAAATTAATTCACAATGAAAGCATATTTAAAGAGAAAATGTACATTTTAAACAATCCTTAATAAGAGGTTCCTCAGCTACAATTTTTATTATGTAATCCTTCGATGTTAATGGTAATCGTACGTGTTCCATTAATTGAGGTAAAATGCATTTTCTTGAACCCAAATTATATTTTACCCAACGAATAACATTTTCAAATACCTAAAACAATAAATATACTATAAATTAATTAGGATACTTAATATTACATATTAAATGGTTAGTGAATTTTTCATTTGTCAATAATACATTTTAGTTTACCAACTTTTTCATCAGATGATACTGGAAGTCTATCACTAGATATCAACTTAATTACTTGTTCCGATGATAACAATAGGAATTCATAACTACCAAAAACTTCTCTAAGAAACAAAATATAACATTAATAAATAAAATTTCCTTATAGAATCATAATTATAAAATTATATTTCATACGAAAAGTGTTGATGAATATATATTTCTGAACTTTTTAACAGTTTTGTACAGTTATGTAAATCAGCTATAGTGTTAATACCGATACAATTTGTAAGGCTGAGATGTGACTGTAAAAAATCACAACAAGCCTCTTTTACTCCTTGAAACTGCAAGAGATCTGCAGCTGGTAGTAAATCCTTAAGAAATAAATAATAAAAAATTTAAATAATTTAGTTTTCTATAATTAAATCAAACTTTATCTATTATTACCTGTGCATTTTCTTCAGTGATCAAGATTTGCCCTGAATAAATAAAGTTTACTAAGAGCAGTAAAGCGGTATAATCTATATGTCTCATTTCCACAAGATCTTGATTCCTTTCTGCAAAATTTGTGAACATAGCTTGGAAATACGGACTAGCTCCTGATAAAACCACTTTATGTGCAGTTATTATTTTTTTATCGTCCGTTTCCAGTTTAATATCACAAAAAATCTCACCACTACAAAAAAATTATATTAATATTTTTCTAGCAGATTAAATCACTTACCACTTACTTCCGTAAGGATTGCAAACGTTCATATATATCACCAAAAGATGAATTTTTATATAATTTAACTGCTTCACATCTTCCAGATTCTGGTATTTTATTTATAGTTTGCATTGTGAATTGTATATTAAGTCAAGAGATGAATGCCTTCAAACTAAAAAAGGACAATTCAAAATCAATTATAAATATTGTTAATAATTCTCTATGAACTATAAAGTAATATCAAAATCTTAATTTTCATAATAATATTCAAAATTATATTAAACTTATAAAATGATTTTAGTTCAAAATTCAACAAAAACCAGCAAACCAATCATAATGTTCAATGATAAGCGATTTTGTTTATTAATATCGTTTCACAGCCGTGTTTAAGGATGCTTCAACGGGACATGCTATTACAATCCTGCACATATGGTTGGCTCAGAGGTGGAAATTAAAATTAAAATAGTAAAAATGTAATACTGGTATTTTAAATAAACAAAACTAAAAATAATGTATAAAACTTAATTACCAACAAAAAAGATTAAATAGTTTTTAGTGAATAATATAAAAATATTAAAATCAATAGGTAAATTTTTTTAAATTGAAATCAGAAAAAAAAGTATGTAGGTAATTCAAAAAACAAAATTAAAATTAAAATCAAAAAATGTCAGATAAATGCAAAATATGCACCATTATAGTTCCATAGTTAAAATTGTTATTTCATGAAACAAATTATGTGTACACTTAGCATATCATACGATCAGCCAGAATAAATTTACAAATTCATACAAATCTGCGCTCTAGTAATCACCTACTATTGATTTATCAAAATGATTAATAATTAATTTGTTAAAATGATCCAATTATAATAAATACTACTATATACTAAGGGGCGGTTTTAGGGGGAGGGTGCTTAGGGTGCTGAATCACCCACTGTTCCACATATTATTAATTATTATTATTTATTAATTATTGAAAATTAAATAGGTATAACATTTTCAATAAAATCATCTTCTAAATAATTAAAAGATGAATAATTATTATTAATAAATAATATTTAATAAATTGATAGTTTGCAGGTCTTCTCATTTGAAAAAATAGAAGTTTGTATCGCCACAGAACACTCCTCAAGTAGTACAAAAATATCAGAAATTTGAAAATATTTTGGTCTTTAGGTTTAGAATTGAACTAAATCATCTATTAAAGGAAGAAATGGCTGTGAGCATGACTAAAAAATCATCCTGTATATATAAGAAAGAAAATACTGATTGTTATGAACCTGTGTCGGTAGCGGCAGTGGTAGGTGGCACTGTACAGTGTAGGTTGGAATTCGGAGACGATAAAAAGTGTTGATGGTAAACACAAGACGGTAGAGAGCACAAAAGTAGTTAGTACAAACTCAAATATTGTCCGTTTTTCAAAACGATGCTTTCATCAAATAATCTGTATTATGGCAATACGGATGACGGATCATTCAATGATAACGAACGTCGACATAGCCAAGTAGAATTTGACTAAATTAACTATTAAAAGGAGAAAGGTGGGTGAGCATGGTTAAAAATTCACCCTGTATTTATAAGAAAGAAAATACTGATTGTTATGAACCTGTGTCGGTCGCGGCAATGGCTTTGGGGCACTGTAGAGTCACTCTACTAGAGTGTAGGCTGGAATTTGGAAATTTGGCACCTGGAGACGACGACGGCGAACGGTGTTGATGGTTGACGGTAGCACACAAAAGTACAAAAGTATAATATTATAGTAAGTACAAAACTAAAAAATATTGTAAGGAATTCAATGAGAAATGAAATTTAATAAGACGCGCGCCGACGATGGTAGGAGATAATAGACAATTCTGTTATCATGATCAGCTATCACAGATTTTATTATCAGTTAACACAAAAATTTCATAAATTTAGTATTCAAATTTAGTATTCAAATAATTATGAATTTTAATACAACTCCACCTTAAGAGAATGTCACACCCGCATGTGTTGTCTCCGTCAAAATATGTACAACATAGCAAAAACTGCTTTGCGCGGGACAATTTTTGGCATCATGTGCAACAGCCTGCTTTTTTTTTAATAGCACTTTCCAATCATTTTTTATAAGCAAATGAAAAAAAAACAAAAAAAACCAAAATGTTTAGAAGCAAATTACTTTTAGTGTATTTATGTTGTCTAAAATATGGGCACGATGCAGCGCGCTGTTGCTGCATAGATAATTTCCCACCATATATGTTCAGAAATTTTGGAGCCACAACTATACAAACACAGAAAGATAAAAGTTGTCCCGCGCAAAGCTGTTTTTGATATGTTGTACATTTGTAAGACGGAGACAACACATGCGGGTGTGACATCCTCTTGAGCCTGTCACAAGCAATTTTTGGTTTCCTGTTTCAAAAATATTAATCAAATAATATTCGCATGAGAAACTTGTTACTATGAACTATGAAAGTATGAACACAGATTCCTATAGTGTAGTATACTAATTTATGTATTACCTATATCCAGTAATATGTATTAATCATTATGTACAAAATATAGTTTATCACTAAACAAATATTATTTAACTTTAATTTCAGTTGGTTATTGGTATGTTTAAGTATTATTATTCTTAACATTTTATTTTTCAATTTTAAAAATTAATAAAGTTGTTATTAAAGTGAAATAAAATAATTTTTAACTAGTTAGTAACTACCTTTGTTCATTGATGATTTGGGCAAGTGGGTGTCGCTCTGCTGTACAGTATGCAGGGGCGACTCTGGAGTCATGGTTAGGGGGGCCAGATCATAATTTTCACACAATTTTGATGAATTTTTTTTGTAGTTTTGTTTTTACCTGTATAAAATTGCTTGGAAATTCAGCTTGTGCGGGGGGGGGGGGGGCTGTAGGTGATTTTAATGGTTTGTGTTAATTTTGAATTCTATAATAATATCATTGTATAAGAAAAATGATTCTGAGCGATATTACTAAGTACTTACCTATATTATTGTGAATAAAGTAATTTAGAAATAACCTATTTACGTGGAACCTTGTTTTAAATTTACAATTTATAGCTATAAAAGTTGAACATTTTATAAACTTTTAACTACAAAATATTTCTTAAATTTGATAAATTTTATCAAAATTCGAACCTTAAATGCTTATAAAATAAAATTGTGCCTTTGTATATTTAATATTTTTCAACTGATATAGTAACAATTGAATCAGTTACCTTATGAAATAGTTTAACTGGAGCTAAGCAATGTGATAATAAACAGTTCGGCTCCCATGTAGTGATTCATACTGGAAAAAAAAAGCTTATGAAATAACTAGGTAATTTATAAGATAACTAAAACTTGTATGTAATGTATGTAATTTATACTTTAACTAGTTATTTTATACATTACTTCGTTAATGTGTCAAATTGTACAAAATATCATGTACCGATACATCTGATTTCAGAGGACACACCACACACTTATTAATTTAGCTGTTACTTTTAGGCTTTGACAGTTTTCTATTGCAACCAAAAACCTGTTTGAACACACAAAATCTCCCCCTCACCCCCCACTTAAATATACCACTTACCCTGTAAGTGAGTTAATGAGGTAACTTTTTTAATTATTTTAAATCAGTAAAAGCCTATGTGTGTAGTAAATTGAAAAATATTTAAATATTTTTGTATGTTATCACCATCAATTAGAATATAATTTATGTAACAAAATAGTCAATAAAAATATTCAAGGTTTTTAAAAAACAAATTTTATTATGTTTAGAAAATAATATTGGGTCTGGTAAATAAACTGTTATACTTATAATGTAATATTATATGTATATTATTATGCATGTAGATCCTTTTAGTTATATTTATTATAAGAAAAAATAACTATCTAATTCTTTAAAATTCAATTTATGATTATAATAATCAGTTTAATAACTTTAATTTTTTAATACCGTCAAACAGACCAATTTGGGGCGTGTGTTTAACATGGGAGCCAAAAATATTATCTTTTAGTTTTACCTCCATAATGGTCTCTTTTCAATTAATTAATGTAATACAAATATTCTGTTGTTATCTTCACAATATTTAAAATCACTTTGGTAGTGTTGCAGCATCAAATTTTAAATGAAAGTATTAATTTTTAGTTTAATATCTATTGTTTTGAAAAAGTCCCGAAAACTTACACTAATACTCATTGAATTAGACATTTTATATAAAAATTGATAATAAAGAATATGTTCGGATGTGTGTTAAATATACTACTCTATATTATAAAATATTATAATCTGGTATACATTTCTGTAAATTATGTTTTAATTATTTAGTCCAAGTAGTCCAACTGTTAGGTTAGGTTAGGTAACTGTTATTCAACCCTGATTTTTTAATGTTATTTACATAATATTATAATATCTACTTATTTAATTGGTAAACAAGAAACTTACCGCCCTATAATTTTATAACTGACAAGAATGTTATTATTTTTTATTATAATACTTATTTAATTGATCAACAAGAATGTTTTTATTTTTTTTTTCATATGTTAATATATACTCACCAGGTACAAAATATATTTGTGAAATTCAGGAAATTGTCTAGTACTTATTAAAAATTTAACATATTGCCTAAAATTAAATAAAAAAAAAAACCATAGAAGGAATAATTTATATGATTCAAATGCAATAGATATCAATACATCAAACCTTAACTAAAAAAAAATGTTGCATTGAAAATATGTCTAGATTAATTAATCTTAAAGTTATTTACAATAGAATTTCAAAACTGCCCCAAGTTCGGCTGTTTGACGGTATTTTAATATATACTAGACTTAAAATAAACATCAATACATATTTATAATATGCTATAGTACCTATACCTATATAATTATAAAATTTTATGACAATATTCTATAAATTACGATGCTCTTACTAGACACTAGTTAACTTTTCAGTAGGTATTACAATATAAACAATATTATTATGTCGATAGACACAGCATATAGAATAATTTAAATATTCTATGTACCTGCATGTTTAGTTATTTTATACTAAAGCAGGTACCTAATTACTTTGAATTGACCCATTATCATTTCTTCTTTTTTTTTTTTATGTAACAAACTTGTCCATAGTATAGAAATAAAATAAGTAGGTATGTAATTAACTTAAGTTAACAGAATAGGTAACTAGTAAATTAAAATATTAAATGATTAATGTTTGTTATTTCTATAAAACTAAAAACACGTTATAAAACTTGGGACACAGTATTTTAGCCCCTGCTATATCGTTATTTTACTATATCTGCAATGTTTATGTACGTTTATTGTGTTATTATAAGATTATCGTTATTGGTACATGTATTATAATATTATTAAGATTGTCAATAAAATTGGTAAGGTTTAAAGATTAGTAAAAGCGTTACTTTTACAGTCACACATGTTCACTGTTGGTTTGTCTGTCTCCACACTATTATTTAAAGCGTATTAATATAGTTCACAATGAATTTGAATGAATTAGGTTTAATGAAAGAAAAATTTTATTTTAGTGTTAAAAATCGTTCATTTAAACCAATTAGTGCAGTTTTAAAAAAAGAGAAATATTATGCAATAGTTTGATGATAGACGTGAATTAAACTAAAATAAAAAAGGAATCTTCTTGTGACTATTGGGTAGAAAAACATTGCGATATTGTAAAAATAAACGGCATTAAAAAATTTTTACTACCCGTAAGTAATCAAAATGAAAATGTTAAATTATATTTTATGATAGAAGAAATTTTTGATTATTTATATGAAATTCATATTTCTATTGAACACGGGGGTAGAGATCGCATGTAATATGAAATAAATAAAAGTTATAAAAATATTACTCAATCTGATGTTAAGCAATACTTGGATTTGTGTATACCTTGTCAGCAAAAAAAAAAAAAACAAAAAAAAGGTATTGTTTTAAAACCAATGGTGTTTGAAGATTTTAACAGCCGCAATAATGTAACTATAATTAATTCAGTAAAATAAAGTATTTTAATATATTTTAAATTTTAATGTATTTTATTGGTACTTTTAATGTATATCATTATAAAATTGTATAGAATAACTAGGTATTCTATATGAAATAACTAAGTATATTTTCATGTAGTATTTCATACTTTAACTAACATTCGTAGGTGATTCATGAACTACCTAGTTATTTCATAAAATAACGGAATTCAACACTTTAGAGTTGCACTAAAAACCAAAATCGATTTTGTCAAAACCGATTTTCCTTAATTCGTATGTTGTTTTTCCCAGCAATTTCGAAAACTATTGGGAATTTTAAATTTTGACCTCCCGAAACACCATCTAGATTCACTATCCCATCAAACAAGATACTGTTGAAGAAAATCGAAACAGTTTTACCTTTTACTGCCCCAAACAGTGGTGATACACACAAATAAAAAAACACATCATTGTAAAATCAATACATTCATTGCTCCACTCAGAATCTAAAAACAGATTTTATTTTGCATAAAAATATCCTTTATAATATTTTAAATTACAATGTACTTCTAATGCCTTTTGTTTATTTTGTTCACGTTATTTCGTTTTCTGTGTAGGTATATAAAGTATATAATTTAGAAGTTCATTATAATTTAAAACATTATAATAGATATTAATAGAAATTTTCTACTCAAAATAATTTCTCGCCCAGTAAATAAATTTATTATTGAAACAAAATAAATGTACTTTAATTCAATTTACTTGGCATTTATTTATGATATCACATCTTTATGGTGCTTGAATAGATCTATTTATTTTTTCACGGAGTTCGACGAAGTGTTTTTGTTGTGATATCAGCATAATATCATAAGTTTTTTAGAAAATTGTCGAGACAACAGTTTTTTGAGGACTTTATTTTATCACTAAGTTTCTTTTTTTTATTCGATAAATACTTTTCCTTATTTTTTATTCATTGTTTGTACACTTTAGTTGGCATATTTATGATTAAATAATACCAATATTTTATTGTAGGTACGTGAGGTGCAAACACAGCAAGCCTGGGCAAGGTAATAATAATTTTTAACTGAGTTAAGTTAGGTTGACAGAAAACATTTTAAAAAGTTAAAATTTAACAGTTAACCTAGTTTTTTTTTAAACTCATTTTAGTTAAAAGTTATAAGTTATAGTAACAATTTCAATTAACTTATTAACTTCAGTTAAGTTATTATTAATTTTAATTTCTATATAAATACCCATTAATTTGTTTTAAAATAATAATAAGTGGATGTCGTACTGCTGTACAGTAGATTACAAGTGGCTCACTGTAATGGATGGTGTTAAATTTCATTCAATGATATAATATCATTGTGAATAAACTAATAAAGTAATTTATATTTAACCTATTTACGTGGAACCTTGTTTTCAATTTTCAATCTTTAGCTATAAAAGTTGAACATTTGATAAATATTTAACTACAAAATAATAATTACATTTTAAATTTGATACATTTTGTTAAAATTCGAACTTGAAATGCTTATAAAAAAAAACTGTGCCTATGTATTATTAATATTTTTAAACTGCTATTGTAACAATATATAAGGAGTCTTGCATTAAATATACACGCTTTTTGGCCCAAGAAATACAATTTTATTAACAATTATAAAAAAATAAAACTAAAAAATTGAAAACCGAAAATGTCCATAAACAGCTCAAAACGAGTCAGAATATTATTTTCAAAATAGTATGGTGTATGGAAAATGAAAATATAAACATTCGGTGAAATTTTCATGTACCTATCTACAGTTATTCGTTTTTGAATTACAACAAAATAACAAAATCGCTACATGATAAATCGAGTGTATCTAATCTTGTAAAAATATGAACTTCAAACATTCTTACAATAATATAATTTGACTTTCTTATAGACAAATTTATGAGGAATCTTGAATTGCATTTTCAAATCTTAGATTTAAAAAGGAAAATTTTTATGAATTCTCAACTAAAAATAATATGCTAATTTTCGTGATTTTTCCGTATTTTGTCAAGATTTGAACTTTAAATGCTTATAAATAAAAACTGTGAAGATTTTAATATTTTTCAAATGTCATTGTAACAACATAGTAGGAACTTTGTATGAATTTTCAAGCTTTTTCACCCAACAAATAAAATTTTATTGACATCTATAGAAAAAAATACTATATATATCAGGAGCCTTTTATTAAATTGTCGTGCTTTTTGAACCAATGAATACAATTTTATTGAGATTTATAGAAAAATAAACTAAAAAATACAGAATATGCCCGTAAAAATAATTTCTTAGATAATTTTTTATCTAACAAATAAAGTTTTATTGACATTCATAGAAAAAAGCCCAATAAAATTGGAAACTGAACTTTTCAAAATGTTTAACTTGTTTTGAGCTGTTTACGGACATTTTTAGTTTTCAATTTTTTCTACCAATATCAATAAAATTTTGTTAGTTAAAAACATAATACAAGTCTCCTATTACATTGTTACAATAGCAGTTGAATATATAAGTCATAATTTTCTTTTTTATAAGCATTTAAAGATCGTATTTTGACACTACGTAAAAATAATGAAAATTATTTTAAGTTATTTAAGTAATTCGTAAAAATTGTTCTTTTTAAATCTAAGATCTAGGAAGTTTGTCTTCCTTTATCAAAAAAAATGTCTACAAGAAAATCAAATTAAATTGATTGAGTGTTTGAAGTATAGATAGGTACTTGATTTTAGCAAAGTTTTTGTGACTATTAAATTTCAGTGACGCTGATTGGGGGCGTGTGGGGTTAGATTAGGAGGCTTTGCCCCCCCACAGTGTATTTTACACTTTGGTTTTCTAGGACTCTAGCCCCTAACTATTCAATCCTAGTTACGCCCATGGATATACCTATGTTTTATATATTATATAAATAATTAATATACTAATTATTTAAAAAAATAATTTCATGCATCCGCCAGGTCAATGGCAAGTCCCGGAAACTTCCCACGGTTATTATTTAGTAGGGCCCGGAACTGGCAGGACTCGATGACCTAAAAATCTTTAAAAAAAGCACACGAAAAAAATGTTAAAATGAATTACAAACATGACCACAGAAATACCAAAAATTACTTTATAATGACTTAACATTTTTAAAAATTTAAGTTTTACAAAAATTACGTTTTATACAATTCATGGGTCATAAATCGTATTTATTATAGGTTCTAGCTCTTTAAAAATTTTAACTCTCAATGGAGCCTTCAAAAATATGTTTTGAAGTTTGAAATAATTCGATCGACTTTTGGGAAATTTTTTCTAATTGACCAGTCATAAAATATTATTGGCTTACAAAAAAAGATAAAGATAATGAACGTCGACAATCGACAAGCTAATGGAAACTGAATGTGTTAGAATAAATATATAAAGTGTAATTTTCAACAAATAAAATGCAAATAAATGTAAAAAAAAGTACAAAAATTAATAAAATGCACCAATAATACTGAAAAATGACCGTAAAGCAATAAATTCTCTAAAAATGCAAAATAAAAACTGTACCATTAAATTCTATATTCCATGAATCAAATTTCTGTAAAGACGAGCCTCGTATGTAAGCATTAGAAAAAATGTTCCGGGCCCTTGTTATTAGGTACCTACTTATTAGAAAAATGCAATCTGTGTTAGAGTGCATATACGACAAATAATATTAATATATTCAATAAGTATAATAAAGATTTTCAAAAATCAGATTTCGTATAAATTCATAATTAAATTAAATAAAGTTGAGCAAGTGGGTTCCTCTCTGTGGTACAGTAGTGAGTTAATAAATGGGACACTACAATGAATGTGTTAAATACTCAAATTTGAATACAGTGGTATAAAATCATTACATACGAAAAACGATCCTCAGCGAAGTAGGTCTGTCAGCCAATATAACCAAGCAGCGGCGTTACCAAGGGGGGATTTTAGGTGTTTAATCCCCCCCTCTATTAAATATATTGTTTTTAGGGTTTTTGGGACTGCTTGCATCTTTTATTGTAGTGGTCGATAAGTTATAAATTTGTCTTATGAAATGGCGAAATTAAATACAAAGTTTGAATTTGCATACTTTTGCATATTTTAGGAAAAGTGCACATTTGAGCAATTTTTAGAATACTTGTGCATATTTTGCTTTTTTAAAATTTAAATGTACACACAATTTTTGGGAAAAATCATATTTGAATAACATTGAAAAATATCTTAAAAAATATTATGTTTGGTTAGGTACAATAGGCGCTAAATTTTTGGGGAGGCCGAAGACTAAAACCATACTATTATAAAATTGATCAGGCTTAAAAAAATTTAGTAAATGTTTGGGAGGGTTGTTTAAGTTGTTGGTGGAGCTTGGCTATAGTTGGCATATATTTTCGCATACGGTACGTACAATTTTATAAGTCAACAAGTCGTACAATTTTATAAATCTCTTTGTGACAAAACTATAATATTGACATCTAGATTCTAGATTTCTAGATTGATATACATTGCTCTACAATCTATTCTTTCTTATGGAATTTATTTTTGAGGAGGAACTTATCATACTCACTATAAGAATCTTGAAACCACTTTAAACTCTCTAATCAAATTTACAACTTACAATTTACAAAGCCTACATTATTTCCTACAATTAAATTATTTAAAGAGTTAGAGACATTAAATTTAAAATTATTATACGCAAAAAACATTTGTATGTTATTCTATAATATGAAAACGTCTATTGATGTATCATGTCACATCTCCAATACTCATTTTAAGTTCAATACTAATATCAAAGTCCCTAAAATGAATTTGGACGACAAAGCCCTAAATATAAGTTTATTCAATTTTGTGTTCATTATAATTTTAATAGTTTCATAATGTATAACTAATGTTTTGTGTCAATAACTATTATGTTAAGTTTCTTTTCTCTTTACTTATAATGCTTAAATATTTAAATAATTTGATTATGTATAAAAATATATAACCAATGTTTTGCTTCAATAACTGTTGTGTTTAGTTTCTTTCTTCTTACTTCTATTTAAATTTCAATAACTAAATCAGCACTATTATTATGTAAAATTATGACGAATTATGACTACTTGTATCACAAACTCTCTCTTTTCAGCACAAGCTTGCTTTTGAAAAGAGAACCAATGCTTTAAATATTATTTGTATTTTATTTATTTATCTTATAATTGTAATTGGTTTCAAATAAATATTATTATTATTAATTAAAATGGCATAGTGTGTATAAATATTAAATTATAATATAGTTAATAATTCCAAGTGTTCACTAATATAATTTATTTTAAATTTAAAACATGATAACCAAAATGTTTATTCTCCATTTAAATACCTCTCTAATTTGATCCAAACTTGACCGAAATATCTATAAAAAAATTTGTGTTTAGTTATATATTTTATAGGTCTTTGGTTAGGTTACATATTATTATTAACTACTTATGAAAAACTTTATTTAAATGTCCAATTCTTAGCTATAGAAATTAAACATATTATACATTATTAGCTAGACAATTATCTGCAAATTATCGTTATATTGACAAAGATAATACAAAAACCTTATAATAAAACATTCAAAAGTTGTAAAATTAAAAAAAAATGCATGAATCGTATAACCTATACATAATGTAAAATACTATAATGCAAAATATTAAAACATTTATATATTGTACCAAAAAAAAAATAAAATCATGAATGCTAATAAAATGTAAATCGTTGTGGCCTATTAATGACTACTACTCCAGGTGAAAACCGTTTAACATTCCATTTCGCTGTGACTGTGGCCCAGGTATTGGTGTTTGGGTTGTAACATTCTACAGAATCCAAAAGAGAAGAATCATTCATTCCACCGATGGCATACAATAAACCATCTAATGCAACTACTTCTATAACAAATAATTAATTTAATTTGAAATATTAAAAATAAAAGTTTCATAAAAAAGTTTACATTTATTCTACAAGAAGTTACCTGCATATTTTCGAGGCAAATGTAGATCCGCAATAGGTGTCCAAACTCCTGTTCTTGGACTATATTTTTCAACACTACTCAAATCGAATGATCCATCATGACCGCCTACAGCATACAGTTCACCGTATAAAACTCCTACACCGGCCCCAAAGCGACATGTACACATGTTTGCGACTGGTGACCACATATCAATAGTGGGATTATAACATTCAACAGCATTTAAAGCCTGTTCTGATTGATCATTACCTCCTACCTACAAAATTTAATTATTACAAATAATTGTGAAATAAAAATACCTCACGCTAAAAAGAAATCCTGGAATAGAATATTATTACATAGTATTTTAAATGAAAGTGGTTGAGGACATATTTATAAGAAGTTGAATAAGCTAAATATTTTTATTTTTAATTACAAAAATGAACCTTTTATAAATTATCAATTTCAATATTATACAGGTACGAAAATATTTAGAAATTAAAAATCAATTTTGATGTGTTGTCTCCGTCTTACAAAATATGTATAACATGTAAACATAAAAACTGTTTTGCGCGGGAAAGAACCAAGAAGGCTACAATCATAACTAAGAAATGAGATTTTCACCACATAAAAGGAGAACTTTGGCTGTGCAACGTTGTTTTTATTTTTTTGATAAACCTAACCTCTTAAGTTATATTCAATGTTGAAAATAAAAGTTTAAGAAAGTTTAATTTTTTTTTGTATATATTATATGAAAAATATTAAAAACTAATAAGTAAGGTCATATTAAACAAGAAAATAATAATATTTTTTGTATTACATTAAGTTAATATCTGTAATAAAAATGTAATTGAGTTTTTTACTTCCAATATGTAGGTAGGTTTGACAATCAATGAATATGAATCAGTTCCTGATGAAATTATTAAATCATTGAATTGAAGTGGTATATAAATAATTATATAATAGTTTACTCATTAATTTAAATTTAAATTTTATCGAATTATTTTATTTCGTAAATATATTACGCGATTCTTTCTCAGGAGAATTTTATTATTCCAATTCCAATTATTATTAGAATAAATATAATACAAAATTAAAATCATAAAAAAAAATATTAATTTACCACATATAAAAGATCATTCAGGACTCCAACCGCAAATAAACATCTTATAGTAGTCATACTACATATCATACTCCATGCTTGAGTATTGTAGTTAAACACTTCAGCACTTCTGGAATGACCATCCATATGATTGTATCCGCCTACCTTAAATTAAATGTATAATTTATTGGTACTTGCTTTTTAACAGAAATGACAATTAAACTAATAAATTATGATTAAACGTTACTTACGGCATAGATATTATTGTTAATGACACCAACTCCTACCATTTTTCTTTCAACTAACATGTCCTGACCTGATTTCCACTTAAGTGTTTCTGCAGATAAATCTAACACACAAACACTCCGATAAGGAGATGTAGAATTAACATAGCTACCCACAACAAATATAAAATTATCGTTGATAACGACTAGACCATGTCTTCTATGGTTTGTAATCAACTCTGGTCCAAAATGCCATAGGTTTGTTCGTGTATCGAACCATTCTAAACTTTTACTTAATCCAGTCTCATTTCCACCAACAACTAATATAACCTGTTATAATTAAATTATTAAACGCATTGAAAAAATAAGTGAATTATATAGAATCATACTTTTTCTCCATGTCTGGGTTTATTCCGGATGATTTGTGGAATAAGCTCTTCTGATTTTAGTGTATTTAATGCCTCCAATACATAATGGTAACCTTGAAACTTATAAGTAAATATATATCTAAAATATAAATTAATTCACAATGAAAGCATACTTAAAGAGAAAACGTACATTTAAAACAATTCTTAATAAGAGGTTCCTCAGCTACAATTTTTATTATGTAATCTTTCGATGTTAATGGTAATCGTACGTGTTCCATTAATTGGGGTAAAATGCATTTTCTTGAACCCAAATTATATTTTACCCAACGAATAACATTTTCAAATACCTAAAACAATAAATATACTATAAATTAATTAGGATACTTAATATTACATATTAAATGGTTACTGAATTTTTCATTTGTCAATAATAAATTTTAGTTTGCCTACTTTTTCATCAGATGATACTGGAAGTCTATCATTGGATATCAACTTAATTACTTGTTCCGATGATAATAATAGGAATTCGTCACCACCAAAAACTTCTCTAAGAACCAAAATATAACAATAATAAATAAAATGTCCTTATAGAATCATAATAATAATTTAAATTTCGTACGAAAAGTGTTGATGAATATATATTTCTGAACTTGTCATCAATTTTGTACAGCTATGTAAATCAGCTATAGTGTTAATACCGATACAATTTGTAGGACAGAGCTGTGACTGTAAGAAATCACAACAAGCCACTTTTACTCCTTGTAACTGCAAGAGATCTGCAGCAGGTAGTAAATCCTTAAGAAATAAATAATAAATAATTTAAACAATTTAGTTTTCTATAGTTAAATCAAACTTTATCTATTATTACCTGGGCATTTTCTTCAGTGATCAAAATTTTCCCTGAATAAATAAAGTTCACTAACAGCAGTAAAGCGATATAATCCATATGTCTCATTTTCACAAGATCTTGATTCCTTTCCGCAAAATTTGTGAACATAGCTTGGAAATACGGACTAGCCGCTGATAAAACTACTCTATGTGCAGTTATTATATTGTGATCGTCCGTTTCCAGTTTAATATCACAAAAAATACCATCACTAAAAATAAAAAATTATTATTACCTATTATTTATCTAGGAGATTAAATCACTTATCACTTACTTCCGTAAGGATTGCAAACCTTCAAACATATCAGTGAAGAATGAATCTTCAAAAAATTTTACTGGTTTGCATCTTTTGGTTTCTGGTATTAGATTTTCCATTATGAATTGTATATTAAAGTCAAGATATGAAAGCCTTTAAACTAAAAAAGGACATTTCAAAATCAATTATAAATATCGTTAATAATCCTCTATGAACTAGAAAGCAATATAAAATTATAATTTTTATAATAATATTCTAAATATATTAAACTTAAGGGGATTGATGGCGGTATTTAACAAGGGGTCGCGATATGCAATTCGATGTCTTATACTCAAAACGTAGTCTGGTTGTTTGCGAAATAAATTATCATTAGTGTGCGTAGATACATTCGCAATATGGCGTGGGCTACTCTACACACGCAGTCAATAATTTGAGAAAAACAAAATATATTTTTCTATGCATCACCTTTTAAAAATTCTAAAAGTAGTAGTAAATTAAACATACTTCTTGAAGTTTGATTGTAATTTCGAAAAAGGGTTGAATTCGTAAGCTCCTAGACTATACTTTGTAGGAACCAGTTTTTCGATATAAAACCCAAAAATCCCAAAGTAAATATAAATGTAATGCAATTATTTCATTGGATTTCTTAAAAATATATCCAAATTTTATGTTTCTTTTAAATTGAAAATTGAAAATCAACTTCCTAGAAAGTCTAGTTATTTTGCCAAAGAATTCATTCATATATTAAAAATTAAAATCGGACATTTAGTTGTTTGTGTAATTTACCACCGCTTATTGGTCTAAAAGGTACGGAAAATACATGTGATGCGATCCCTTTTAAAAAAAAAGTTTTAGATCAAAATTCAATAAAAAATCCTGCATGTATGGATGGCTCACAGGTGGAAATCAAAATTCAAATAGTAAAAATTTAAAACTGATAATTTAAATAAATAAAACTAAAATTTATGTTTAAACGCTAATTACAAACAGAAAAGATTAAACAGTTATGTGCGCATAATATACAAATATAAAATTCCTAAAATTATAAGTAAAATCAATAGGCACATTATTTTATGAAAAATTTTTCACATTTTTCACATTATTTACAGAAAAAACTTGGTAATTTTTAAAAGCAAAATAAAAAAATTGTATTTAAATTCTATGCCCTACTGTTTGGATCTTTGGTTAAGTGGACTATATAGTACTTAAAATTAATAAAGAATTAAAAACAAGCTGATTTTGGTTGCCGTGATCACTGATCAACGGACTACTATTGCAATAAATCACATTGGTATATATGGGGCACAAATTAGTACTGGCTACCAAAATGGGGGAATAATAAAATAATATAATAAATATTTTTTTTGATAATTTTAATCTATCTACATAATAATAATAATAATATAATAAATATGCAAGGAAAAAAAATATGCACTCAAAAATTGGAAAAAAAAAGGTGGGTAAGTGGATGTCGCTCTGCTGTACAGTAGGTTATGGGTCACTGTAATGGATGGTGTTAAAATTTGAATTCAATGATTTAATATCATTGTATAAGAAAAACGATTCTGAGCAAAAACGGTCAGTCAGACTATTATGTTACTAAGTATATTTGATGATATTATTGTGCATAAAGTAATTTATATATAACCTATTTACGTGGAGCCTTGTTTTAAATTTTCAATCCTTAGCTATAAAAGTTGAACATTATATAAATTTTTAACTACAAAATAATTATTAAATTATAAATTTTATAAATTATGTCGAAATTTGAACTTTAAATGCTTATAAAAAAAAATTGTGCCTATGTATTTTTAATATTTTTCAACTGTTATTGTAAAAATATATCAGGAGCCTTGTATTAAATTTTCACGCATTTTTTCCCAACAAATAAAATTTAATTAATATTTATAGAAAAAAAAACTAAAAAAATTGATAACTGGCAATGTCCGTAAACAGCTCAAAGAGAGTCAAATTATTTTCAAAATTTTATCGTGTATAGAGTATGCTAATATAAACATTTGGTGAAATTTTCAAGTATCTACAGTCATTCGTTTTTTAATTATAATAAAATAATAAAATCGTTACATGAGAAATCGAGTGAATATCAAATTTTGTAAAAATATGAATTTCAAACGCTCATAAAAATTTAATTTGATTTGCTTGTAGACATTTTTTTTTTTTGATAAAGGTAGACAAACTTATGGGTAATCTTGTATTACATTTTCAAATCTTAGATTTAAAAAGAAAAATTTTTATGAATTCTCAACACAAAATAATTTGCTAATTTTCGTGATTTTTCCGTATTTTGTCAAAATTTGAACTTTAAATGCTTATAAATAAAAACTGTGACTAAGGATTTTTAATTTTTTTCATCTGCCTTTGAAACAATAACCTAGGAGCCTTCTATTAAATGTTCAAGCTTTTTTACTCAACAGATAAAATTTTATTGATATTTATAGAAAAAAAAACTAAAAAAAATGGAAACTGACAATGTCCGTAAACAGCTCGAAATAAGTCAAAATATTTGGAAAATGTTATGGTGTATAGAAAATGAAAATATAAACAACCAGTGAAAATTTCATGTATCTACGGTCATTTGTTTTAAAGTTACAACAAAAACCAAATTCAATTTTGTGAAAAATCGATTTTGCGTAAAAATTCCCGTTTTTCCTTAATTTTTCTTTTGTGTTTCTTGGCGCATTTGAAAATTACTGGGAATTTTAAATTTTGACCTCCCCAATGCACCAACGATATTCATTTTCCAATCAAAAAAGATACTGAAGTTGAAAATCGAAGCATTATTTCGACTACTTATCGTGTACACACACAAAAAAAATTTTAAAAAAATATAAAAACACACATCATTGTAAAATCATTACATTTATCATCCCACTCAGAATCTAAAATTTTCCTATTTGAATATTTAATAAAAATAATAAAATTAATTTAAAATTGTTGAACACTACTGTAAATACTTTTCTTTAAAATACCTGTTTTGTGGGTACCTTAAATCTATAAGAAAAAAATAAAATCCGAAATATATTTGGGAAAACGGTTGGTACATGTTTATACCTACGACTATAAGTACATATAAGTTAATTTAAATTTTTTTCCTTTATCCATATACATATAGTAAATATTTCAAAAATGTCTAAAATAACACTGAAATAACAGTAAAAATAAGCAATTAAAATCTTAAAAAATAAGAATGGAGAAATGTTGATAAATGCAAAATATGCACCATTATAGTTCCATAGTTAAAATTCTTATATCATGAAACTAATTATGTTTTCACTTAGCATATCACACGATCAGTCAGAATATATATATGCAAATTGATACAAATCTGCGCTCTAATATAATTACTTACTATTGATTTATCAATATAATTAATAATTATTTATTTGTTAAAATGATCCAAGTATAATAAATACTACAATCTAATATAAGATATAGTTTTTGTTTTTATAAAACCATTTTTAAGGATTATTTTCTATAATATAAACATTTTAATAACTTATTAACTAACTACTTCATTGGAATTTTGATTTAGATACATCAACATTTTCAATAAAATCATCTTCTAAATAATTTACAGAAGATTAATAGTTATTAATATACAATATTTAATTAATTGATAATTTTTTGGTGTTCTTTAGGTTTAGAATTTAACTAAATCATCTATTAAAGGAAGAATTAGGTTTGAGCATGCTTAAAATTCACCTTGTATTTTTAAGAAAGAAAAATAAATATTGATTGTTATGAACCTGTGTCGGTCGCGGCAGTGGTAGGTGGCAGTGGTACAGTGTAGGTTGGAATTCGGAGACGGCAAACAGCGTTGAACACAAGACGGTAAAGAGCACAAAAGTAGTAAGTACAAACTCAAATATTGTCCGTTTTTCAAAACGATGCTTTCATCGAATAATCTGTATTATGGCAATACGGATGACGGATCAGTCAATGATAACGAACGTCGAAATAGCCAAGTAGAATTTGACTAAATTAACTATTAAAAGGAGAAAGGTGGGTGAGCATGGTTAAAAATTCACCCTGTATTTATAAGAAAGAAAATACTGATTGTTATGAACCTGTGTCGGTCGCGGCAATGGCTGTGCGGCACTGTAGAGTGTAGGTTGGAACTTGGAAATTTGGCACCTGGAGACAGCGACGACGAACGGTGTTGATGGTTGACGGTAGCACACTAAAGCACAAAAGTATATTTATGCGAGGAGTTGCATTGCGCTTGTGCGAATCGATCGAATGAGGTATTCGGTGACTCGTCGCTATATAGGCAACAAAATCATACGCTGAAGCCACACCCATGGCATATATGATCCAAGATAAATATTCAAATAATTATGATTTTTAGGAGGATGTCAGAGGACTATAAGTTGTCTCTCTCTGGCCCGCGTGCAATATAGACAAAATGTATATACGCAGAACCATTTTTTCTATGTTTTTAAGTAATCTTAGAGGGAATGACATATCGATTTTATATTTTATTGTTCTTTGACTTTGTGTTCGACTTTCAAAATAAACAAAAACATGTTGTAAATATAAATGATGTTTAAATTGTTTTGAAACAATATATTTTAGACAAACCGATAAAACTCTGGACTTTTTTTCCGCAATTCGTCTTATTTACACCTAATATTGTAAACGATGTATGAAGATATTTTTTCTAAAATTTAAGCCCGGAAACATTGAAACGAGCCCGTGCACCAACATGGTGTTAGATTATAATTAACATATATAAATACCTAAATGTTGTTATTTGTTTTAATACAAATATTTTTTAGTTTTATGAAGTTTTTTTTTTAGTTATATGATTGTAGTATTTTAATAGACGGAGCCCCCCCCCCCGGGTCTGTTTCATTTAAATACGTTAAGCCCCTCCAAGTTGAAACTGAAATTGAGCCTGTGAGCGCAGTGAACACAGTATTAAACAATTAAACTATATAAAAGTGTCGTCACACGTCTCTACTCGGGAAAGTTTCAATATATTTATACTGTATTATTACTTATTACTTATTATTAATACGGTAGCCGACAATAAGTTGAATTAATATTATAAATTTACAACAAATAACTAAAATCGTTGTTCTTGGTTACTTAATATGTATTTTCGTTCAAATTTGATAATATCAAATAATAAATATGAAACCAAATGTTTTAAATTAAGAATATTTACTTCCAATTCAACATAATAAATCTATACATCTAAGCTCATATTTATGTGTTCTATCTTCCGAGGGTCGCCTGTGACACTTTCTGTTATTTTTTTTATAAGTATTTTACGTCAAAATGTTGACAAAATTTATCAAATTGAATATTTACCAAGTAAATAATTGTTAAATATTTATAAAATGTACAACATTTATAGCTAAGGGTTGAAAACTTAAAACAAGGATACACATAAGTAGTTCACATACTGTAACCAAAAAATCAAATAAACATATAAATACAGTTATATTTTACAGACATTATAAGTTCAAATTTTGGATGAAATCACATATTAAAACCAAAAATAACGACTTAAGTTATTTTGTTCCGATTTAAAAATATCATTTGTGGTTATATGAAACTTTTAGAGTTGATTACCTATTCTATTTTCTATATTAAAATTAATTGTACAACAGTCGGATTTCGTAAATTTTTTTTTTTTATTTAAATGAAAATAACATTTTGCAGGGAGGATCATTCTGATTTTCAAAATTTTTATTGCAAAAGTTAAAATATACATTTGAAGTCTTTCCGTTAAAAACAAAATTATACAAAATAGACTACGATTAAGACTTAGGGAGCGACCCGCACGAAGAAGGTAGTTATATTACTTCTCTTGGACGATCGGGCGAAGCCTACTCCAATTGCGAGAACAAAATATGCGCTAGACGCTTAATAATATAATAATTGGCGATTATGCTGCAAAAACAATAGACAATAAATCAAAGACGCCCTTAATACTTAAGTATGTACTTTACCAGTGTTTGGAAAGAAAGTCGTTCATGTACAGTGAACGATACGTGAACGTTGCTCGTTTTTTGCCAACAGAACGTGAACGACGCTTACATTTTTAACAAATTTGATCGATTTTTAGGACGTTCGATTTATTTACCATTTAATAAATATTAAATGTATAAAATATATCATAATAATAATATTTTCATTTTTCCCATTATAATTCTTATGATATTTCTTCGATTGAAAAATATATAAATTAAATACGTGACGTACCTGCAATGTCCCCGGCTAGACACACAACAAAAATAGTGTTATGATTTCCACGAATTCGTAATGAACCTAATCGGTTTATCATAATATAAGTACCCTAGTATTCGCTTAATTTTATCACTAGGAAATCCGTATGAAAATGTAACTCAAAGTCATGAAATAACGTGTCAGATATTAAAAATTAATTCAGATACTTTATAAATTGTATTTTTTTTGGTTGAGTTGTATATATGTTTTAATTTTTATATTGACTGCAGGACCGTTGGCTCGTAAAAAGAAATTCAACGAACGACCCAATGAACGCGTTCGTTTTTTTGAAAGAACGTGAACGTGAACGCGTTCGTTTGAAAACAAAACACGAACGTGAACGTGAACGAGTTCCTATTTTAAGGACTGAACGTGAACGTGAACGGGTTAATTTTTTTAGTGACTGATCAATCGACGCAAAGAAAAACAGACTTGTCTATGCAGTCGGCATACCTTTCTGATTGATGTGTCGTTGACAAACGTTGGTGCTGGTCCGGAAAGTGTCTGTCGCAACGATTGCTCCGGAGATGAACCTATTGACTAAATGATGGCACCGGCCGAACCCACGAAAGTCGCGGTACACGTTTGCGCGAACGATAATAAATGATTATCGATTACCGTCGACCCTTTCCGCCGCACAACAAGGCGTGGCAATCAACTCAAAACGCGTTGTCCGCACGCGCGGTTCTGCCGGTACAAAGCGCACGGCGGCGGCGGCGGCGGACGCAACTATGCGCCGGGCTCGACAGCTGGACAGGGACAAAAGAAAAACCGGCCGGCGGCACAGTCTACGGCGGCGAACGGCCCAGGACTGGGCGGCCGAGGAGGGGGTAAGACACCTCGCGAACTTCGGCGTCCGGCGCGCAGCTTTGAGGGCGCATGCCGAAACTACGGTGGCGCGAAAACGCGTCCGTGTCCGAACAAACAATATTGCGTTTATGCGTTCCAAAATACAGGTACCTACCAATGCGTTAAATGAGCAATTGTAGTCATTACTTATTACTTATTACCAGGGCTCGTGAGTTTATGCATCTGCATGTTTTTTTTTTGCTACACAGGAAAACATTTTAACTGAGATACAAATCCGTTTCATGACAATAGTAATAACAATATGAAGTTTGATAGTGCATGTTTTGGGTGCTAAGCAGGGTTGTAAAAAAACTCAAGTAAAACAAAAGAAAAATTAAGGAAAAACGGGACTTTTTACGCAAAATCGATTTTTCACAAAATTGAATTTGGTATTTGTTGTAACTTTAAAACAAATGACCGTAGATACACGCAACTTTCACTGGTTGTTTATATTTTCATTTTCTATACATCATAACATTTTCCAAATATTTTGACTTATTTTGAGCTGTTTACGGACATTGTCAGTTTTCATTTTTTTTAGTGACCCACAACCTACTGTACAGCAGAGCGACATCCACTTACCCACCTTTTTTTAAATAATAACTATAGAGAAATAATTTTTATATAAAAATGCGTGTAATTTAAAACGTAAGATGATGAACGTATTTCCCCCCCCCCTTTTCACTTATAAATGCCTTAATTGTGTTTAATTTTCAATTGATTTAATAGTATTTTATACACGACGTGGGTAAACGTACAAAAGGTAAAAATCGATAAGATTTTCTGAAGACTGCATCGTCGGCTGTTCATTATTTTCAATGTGTTTTATCATCGGCGATATTTATCGATATCGGCACGTCGCTAAATACCTTATGTCCTTATCGAGTATTTGGTATGGCCAATTAATTTAATGTAAAAGTACCCACGCTACCTATCTATATAGATTAAAATATGTTCAAAATGCATAAATTCTATATAGGTATATGGTACCTACCTACCAAAGATTCAAAATCGTTCGTCAGTCTGCCCCGATTACAGTTTCTATGTACAAAAATATTTTAAGCCCAAACCGTCGACGTTTTTATTACTGTAGACAGTCTGTCTATCTAAGTACATGATAGTGAATTTTTTTTTAATACAGTCTATAGTTAAATATACAAACTATTTAATTTATTAGTACATTTTAATATTTGTAATTACTTTTTTTATATAAATAAAATGCTTTTAAATCTGAAACCTATTTTTCATGTTTATATACCTAATTATTTTTTAGTTTTTTCTTTTAAGTATTTTTTGACTGCATGCTGTATCGATAATTTTTATTGCAACAAGTCAAGTCTCGAACCCTAAATTTATTTATATACGAAAACCGTAGAAACTTGGTTTTAATCTATACTTAAATACCTTCCATTTCATAATCCTGGCTATGCCACTGTTAAACCAAGTATATATTTTATGATCGGTATTATTATCACAGATTTTATATAAATGTTTTACATAATCTGTGGTATTATTTCTATAAAAGTAATTTATTTTACTATAAGTAATTCTGCTAGTTGAATTAATTTTTGGCGAAGAAATTTCAATTGATACGCCGTCATCTTATTAAGGGGATTAGATACTGCGATTTTCTGTTTTTGTTTAACACACGCGTGACATAGTATTTTAGACGTGTTTTTTGCCAAACATTCCAATTGATCTATTGAAACGATAAGAATTCTGAAAACAGAATTGAATGTGTCGTCAAGTCTACTTGAAATTGACTTTCCCACATTTTTGATATTATCCCTCAAATTCCTAAAAATGTCATATTAAAAAAGAATGTTTAACAATTGTTGTATTTCAATATTTCGGAGAAGTTAAACTCAAAAAATCAAAAATGTGGGAAAGTCAATTTCAAGTAGACTTGATGAAAAATTCAAATCTGTTTTAGAATTCTTATCGCTTCAATAGATCAATTGGAATGTTTGGCAAAAACACGTCTAAAATACTATGCCACGCGTGTGTTAGACAAAAACAGAAAATCACGGTATCTAATCCCCTAGTACATAGTATGTAAGTAGTACACGTATAAATAATTTATACAAAATGGCTGGGGAAAGTTTGAACATTGTTAAAAATTGGCTATAGAACAATTCACTCGAGATAAACAGAGAAAAAACAATATATATTCGCTTTGGTATTCAAAAATCTATGCATTCAGATAAATATAAAATCATGGCTCATACTAATGTAGTTGTAACAGAAGTAATTTTAAAAATAATGTATGCAAATGTAATGAATTGATTAGAGTTAGCAATATTAAATACCTTTGTTTATTTATTGATGAGAGCTTAAAATGGGATGTTAACATAAATTATATTAATATATTACTAAGAAAACGTTTCAATGTATATAAATCTTTTTTTTTTTTTGATCTTAAGCCCGGCATGTATGGCCATCAGCTGTATTGGTTTTGTACGTTTTAATGTCGGCAAGGGAGGGGGGGGGGCACGTGTGTGTTGGGTTTGGCAGAGTTTTTGATTGGGCACCCATAGGAATCTGCCATGCCCGGGTGGGGGATGGCGACACTTGTTCTCCGGACACCGTGACTCGTCGCCCGAAGAAAAATGCAGCCCGTGACCAAGGAATCGGCCACTCCGTCCCCCACAAATCTCTTAAATCTATCCTTAATTTAAATTTATAATTAATAAGCGTACATTATTTCCTACAATTAAATTATTTAAAGAGTTAGAGATACTAAATTTAAAATCGTTTTGCACAAAAAAACATTTGTATGTTATGCTATAATATGAAAACATCTATTGATGTTCCATGTCTCATCTTCAGTACTCGCTTAAATTCAATACTAATATCAACGTCCCTAAAATAAATACTGTATTTTAATGACAAAGCCCTAAATATAAGTTTATTCAATTTTGTGTTCATTATAATTTCAATATTTATAATTTTAATAGTTTCATAATGTATAAAAAATATATAATCAATGTTTTGTTTCAATAACTGTTATGTTTAGTTTCTTTCTTCTTACTTATATTTAAATTCCAATAACTAAATTAGCACTATTATGTAAAATTATGACGACTTATTACTACTTGTATCACAAACTCTCTCTTTTCAGCACAAGCTTGCTTTTGAAAAGAGAACCAATGCTTTAAATATTATTAGTATTTTAATTATTTATCTTATAATTGTAATTGGTTTCAAAAAAATATTATTATTATTAATTGAAAATGGCATAGTGTGTATAAATATTAAATTATAATATACTTTAATAATTCCAAGTGTTCACTAATATAATTTATTTTAAATTTAAAACATGATAACCAAAATGTTTATTATCTACTTAAAATACCTCTCTAATTTGATCCAAACTTGACCGAAATATCTATAAAAAAATTTGTGTTTAGTTATATATTTTATAGGTCTTTGGTTAGGTTACATATTATTATTAACTACTTATGAAAAACTTTATTTAAATGTCCAATTCTTAGCTATAGAAATTAAACATATACATTATTAGCTAGACAATTATCTGCAAATTATCGTTATATTGACAAAGATAATACAAAAACCTTATAATAAAACATTCAAAAGTTGTAAAATTAAAAAAAAATGCATGAATCGTATAACCTATACATAATGTAAAATACTATAATGCAAAATATTAAAACATTTATATATTGTACCAAAAAAAAAATAAAATCATGAATGCTAATAAATGTCCAATTCTTAGCTATAGAAATTAAACATATTATACATTATTAGCTAGACAATTATCTGCAAATTATTGTTATATTGACAAAGATAATACAAAAACCTTTTAATAAAACATTCAAAAGTTGTAAAATTTAAAAAAAATACATGTATTGTATATGCAATACATGGTTTAAGATACTATAATGCAATATATGAAAACATTTACACAAAAAAAACTCATGAATGCTAAAAAGTTGTTTAGAAATGTTGTGGCCTATTAATGACTACTACTCCAGGTGAAAACCGTTTAACATTCCATTTAGCTTTGACCGTGGTCCAGGTATTGGTGTTTGGGTTGTAACATTCTACAAAATCCAAAAGAGAAGAATCATTCATTCCACCAATGGCATACAATAAACCATCTAATGCGACTACTTCTATAATAAATAATTAATTTAATTTGAAATATTAAAAATAAAAGTTTCATAAAATAGTTTACATTTATTCTACAAGAAGTTACCTGCATATTTTCGAGGCAAACGCAGATCCGCAATAGGTGTCCAAACTCCTGTTCTTGGACTGTATTTTTCAACACTTCTCAAAAGGTCTGATCCATTACTACCGCCTACAGCATACATTTCACCGTATAAAACTCCTACACCAGCTCCACTGCGACGTACACACATGTTTGCGACTGGTGACCACATATCAATACTGGGATTATAACATTCAACAGTGTCTAAAGCCTGTCTTGATTGATCAGAACCTCCTACCTACAAAAATTAATTAATACAAATTATTGTAGGATAAAAATACATCACACTTAAAAAAATCCAGTAGTAAAATATTATTCCATAGCATTTCCAATGAAAGTGGTTTAAAACATATTTATAAGAAGTTGAATAAACTAAATATTTTTAGTTTTAATTACAAAAATGTATCTATTATAAATTATCAATTTTAATATTACACAGGTACGCAAATGTTAAAGTATTAAAAATATTAAATATTATTTATAAGTTATATATTTGACAAATATAATACAAAAGATCATTCAGGACTATAACTAATTATAATAAGGTAGTGAAAAAACTTAATGTTACTAAAATAATTAAGCTATGTTTAATTTTCAAAATAAATATTTAATAATGTTTGAATATATTGTATAAACAATATTTAAAACTTATAAGTAAGATCATATTAAACAAGAAAATAATAATATTTTTTGTATTGCATAAAGTATAAATCTGTATCAGAAATGTAACAGTTTTTGTACTTCCAATACACATATAGGTAGGTTTGACGATTAATGCAAATGAATCAGTTCCTGATGAAATTATTAAATCATTGAATTGAAGTGGTATATAAATAAATAATTGTATTAGCTTATGCTTTAAAATTAATTTAAATTTTAAATTTATCAAAATATTTAATTTTGTGAAAATGTTATGCGATTCTTCCAGAGAATTTTATTATTCCAATTCCAATTATTATTATAACAAATATAATACAAAATTAAAATCATTACCACATATAAAAGATCATTCAGGACTCCAACTGCAAAGAAAGATTTTAAAGTAAGCATATTAGGTAGCATATGCCATGCTTGAGTATTGAAGTCGAATACTTCTGCACTTTGTAAATCACCATCAGTATTATTATGTCCTCCTACCTTAAATCGAATGTATAATTTATTGGTACTTGCTTTTAACAGAAATAACGATTTAACTTATAAAATATTATGCTTCAACAATACTTACAGCATAGATATTATTGTTTATTACACCGACTCTTAAAAATTGTCTTTCTATTAACATGTCTTCACTTGGTTTCCAATAAAGTGATTCTGAAGTTAGATCTAGCACATGAACACAACGATAAGGTGATAAACCATGAACATAACCACCCACATCAAATACAAAATTATTGTTAATTACGACTAGACTATGTCTTTTATGGTTTGTAATCAACTCTGGTCCAAAATGCCATAGGTTTGTTCGTGTATCGAACCATTCTAAACTTTTACTTAATCCAGTCTCAATTCCACCAACAGCTAATATAACCTGTTATAATTAAATTATTAAATGCATTGGAAAGATAAATTAATTATACAGAATCATACTCTTTCTCCATGTCTGGGTTTATTCTGGATGCTCTGTGGTACAAGCTCTTCTGAATTGAGTGTATTTGATGCCTCAAATACATATTGATAACCTTAAAAATAATAAATAAATAAATATCTAAAATATAAATTAATTCACAGTGAAAGCATATTTAAAGAGAAAACGTACATTTAAAACAATTCTTAATAAGAGGTTCCTGAAGTATATATTTTAATATATAATCCTTCGATGTTAATGGTAATCGTACGTGTTCGATTAATTTAAGTAAAATACATTGTCTTGTACCTAAATCATAATTTACCCAACTAATAATACTTTCAAATACCTAAAACAATAAATATACTTATAAATTAATTATACAACTTAATATTTCATATTAGAAGGTTACTGAATTTTTCCTTCGTCAACAATTAAATATAACAATAATCAATTTTAGTTAGCTTACTTTTTCTTCATATGATACTGGAAGTCTATCACTAGAGATCAACTTAACCACTTGTTCCGATGATAAAGATAGGAATTCTTTGCTACCAATAACTTCTCTAAGAATCAAAATATTACAATAATAAATAAAATGTAGTTATAGAACCAAACTAATAAATTATATTTCGTACGAAAAGTGTTGATGAATATATATTTCTGAACTTGTCATCAATTTTGTACAGCTATGTAAATCAGCTATAGTGTTAATACCGATACAATTTGTAGGACAGAGCTGTGACTGTAAGAAATCACAACAAGCCTCTTTTACTCCTTGTAACTGCAAGATATCTGCAGCAGGTAGTAAATCCTTAAGAAATAAATAATAAACAATTTAAATAATTTAGTTTTCTATAATTAAATCAAACTTTATCTATTATTACCTGTGCATTTTCTTCAGTGATCAAGATTTGCCCTGAATAAATAAAGTTTACTAAGAGCAGTAAAGCGGTATAACCTATGTGTTTAATTTCCACAAGATCTAGATTCTTTTCTGCAAAATTTGTGAACATAGCTTGGAAATACGGACTGGCCGCTGATAAAATCACTTTATGTGCAGTTATTATTTTTTTATCGTCCGTTTCCAGTTTAATATCACAAAAATTGTCACCACTACAAAAAAATTATATTAATATTTTTCTAGCAGATTAAATCAATTACCACTTACTTCCGTAAGAATTTCAAACCTCCATAAATGTCCATGAAGGATGATTTTTCAAATAATTTTACTCTTTTGCATAGTTTGGTTTCTGGTATTGGATTTTCCATTATGAATTGTATATTAAAGTCAAGATATGAAAGCCTTTAAACTAAAAAAGGACATTTCAAAATCAATTATAAATATCGTTAATAATCCTCTATGAACTAGAAAGCAATATAAAATGATAATTTTTATAATAATATTCAAAATTATATTAAACTTAAAAATAAAGGTTTTAGTTCAAAATTCATCAAAAACCGGCCATCCAATATTATTGTTGTTCACTGGTAAATGATTTTGTTTATTTGGATTGTTTCACAGCCCTGTGCAATGGCGTTTCTACGGGACATGCAATTACGATCCTGCATGTATGGCTGGCTCACAGGTTGAAATTAAAATTTAAATAGTAAAAATTTAAAACTGATAATTTAAATAAACAGTACTAAAAATTATGTTCAAACCTCAGTGGCGTCATTTCAGTTTTTATTAAACTAGGGCAACTTTTCACTGCTTTTCTGACTTAAAATTTAAAATCATAGAACGCTATTATAAGCACTTTTCTTTAAAATATCTATTTTGTAGGTACCTTAGTTTAAATCTATAAGAAATATATATCAGTAAAATGTATATCAGTACATGTCTATAGTAAATTTACCTATTTAAATATTTAATAAAAATAATAAAATTAATTTAAAATTATGGAACGCTACTGTAAATACTTTTCTTTAAAATATTTGTTTTGTAGGTACCTTAAATCTATAAGAAAAAAATAAAATTCGAAATATATTTGGGAAAACGGTTGGTACATGTTTATACCTACGACTATAAGTACCTATAAGTTAATTTCAATTTTTTTTCCTTTATCCATATACATATATTAAATATGTCAAATATGTCTAAAAAAAGCACTAAAATAAAAGATGAAATAAGCAATCAAAATCTTAAAGAAAAAAGAACAGAGAAATGTCGATAAATGCAAAATATGCACCATTATAATTTCATAATTAAAATTTTTATATCATGAAACACATTAGCATATCACACAATCAGTCAGAATATATAAGCAAATTCATACAAATCTGTTTTAATAATTACCTACTATTGATTAATCAATATAATTAAAAATTATTATTTATTTGTTAAAATGATCCAAGTATAATAAATACTACAATCTCTAAGAATTATTGTCCACAATATAAACATTTTAATAACTTATAAACTTATTAACTACCTACTGCATTGGTATTTTGATTTAGATACATCAACATTTTCAATAAAATCATCTTTTAAATAATTTACAAAAGATTATAATTATTAATATATAATATTTAATTAGTTGATAATTTTTAGGTGATTTCATTTGAAAAAATAGAAGTTTGTACGGTGGCGTCATTTGGGGTGGGGCAACTTGGGCATGTGCCCCAGTCTAGTATTTACATCAACCTTAAGTCGGCACATTTACTACACCTCCCTCCACCCTTAACCACTATGGCACTATGCTATGAGAATCTGAGTGAAAAAAATGTTAAGTCGGAAAAGTTCCCTTAGTCAAATAAAAACTGAAATGACGCCACTGAGTTTGTATCACCACAGGACACTCAAATAGTACAAAAATATCAGAAATTGAAAATATTATGGTCTAAGAATTCAACTAAATCATCTATTAAAGGAAGAAATGGGTGTGAGCATGCTTAAAAAATCACCCTATATTTATAAGAAAGAAAATACTGATTGTTATGAACCTGTGTCGGTCGCGGCAGTGGTAGTGTGGAACTGTAGTGTAGGTTGGAATTCACTGACAGCGAACGGTGTTAATGCGCACAAAAGTACAAACTCAAATATTGCGCGTTTTTCAAAACGATGCTTTCACCAAATAATCTGTACTATGGCAATACGGATAACGGATCAGTCAATGATAACGAACCTTGACATAGCAAAGTAGAATTTGACTAAATTAACTATTAAAAGGAGAAAGGTGGGTGAGCATGGTTAAAAATTCACTCTGTATTTATAAGAAAGAAAATACTGATTGTTATGAACCTGTGTCGGTCGCGGCAATGGCTGTGCGGCACTGTAGAGTGTAGTTTGGAACTTGGAAATTTGGCACCTGGAGACGGCGACGGCGAACGGTGTTGATGGCTGACGGTAGCACACGAAAGTACAAAAGTATAATATTATAGTAAGTACAAAACTCGGAAATATCGTAAGGAATTTAATGAGAAATTTTATTTCATGGCAAACTAAATAGGTATGTCAGCAATATTACGGGTTTAGAAACAAATCGCGCAACCCACCCTCCGCCCAGCCCTGTACTGTGACGTAGGCATTTCTCCAGTTCTCATTGGTCCACCGCCGCCGCCGCCGAAAACTCCACCGATCAATAAGTTGGAGAAATGCTTACGTCACAGACATGCGTATCACGAGTTGCTGACATACCTATTTAATTTGTCATGTTTTATTTAACAAGACGCGCACCGGCGATGGTAAGAGATAATAGATAGTGATGGGCGGTATTGAATAATTTGTACTATCGATTATTATTCGATTATTCATATAGACTATCGAATAATTATTCGAATAATATTATGCATGACTGAATAATAAAAACTATCGAATAATTATTCGAATTATATTATGCATGACTGAATAATAAAAACTATCGAATAATTATTCGAATAATATTTTGCATGACTGAATAATTAAAATTATCGAATAATTTTGATTATTCGAAAATAAAAACTATTGAATAATTATATGAATAGCAGTGGCGTAGCCAGGGGGGGGGCTGCAGCCCCCCCCCCCCCCCGAAAAGTTTATTTTGTTAGTTTTCTATAGCTTCGGCCGTGCTAGAAGTATTTAATGCATATATTATCAGCCCCCCCCCCCAAAAAAAAATCCTGGCTACGCCACAGATGAATAGTATGTTTAAGTTAACGATCGCACTTTCTACATAAAATATTCTAGAATACTTAGAATACTGATAGGAAATCTGAATCGATTTTTTAAAAAGATCAGTTGTTTTTGTATAAACTCAAAACATGCTTGTTTTACATAATCTAGCTGTAAGAGATCTGCAACTGATATATTATAACTGCAAGGCTCGGAACTTTAGGCATTTGCATATTTGTTTAGAAAGTGCATATTGAACTTCTGGTTCGATACAATTTTGATCCATGGTATGTACATTTCAAATACAAAAATTTTTATTGCATAATTTTGCATATTTCGTTACTTTTTGTACGAATTAGCATATTTTAGGTTTTAGAACATTTTTATGCATATTTCATAGATTTAACGAAAACAATTTTTTTCTTACATTTATACAATTTAATTATATAGTTAATAAAATAAAATTAGATATTTAACAAAATAAATTCATCGAAAAATACGTCGTTAGATATTCTTATATTTTTCCCAATGCATTTAACAATAATATTATATAATCTCCAGTACTGAGAACTCGAAATAGTTACTGCCGACCGGCCGGCCCGTATTTATTTTTATCCAAATTCAACACGGCATTCATATATTTTGAACCATGATATAAATAAATTGTATAATCCCAGAAAATTTGTAAACAATTATGTTCAACCATTAGGTCGTTATCAGTATTTAATATTTATACACCATATTAATTCTGTTCGTTGTAATTTAGTATTAGTCTACGCCAGACTCTACGTGCGTACCGGTTTCACTCATTCACTGTACAGTACAGTGCGAACTTCGAGTGCACATTAGTCAGTCGTCAGTATTAATTAATTAATTAATTTTAATTTTCAAACTTTGTGTATAAAATTTATTTTTTATTCAATAAATTGCATAGTTTTGCATATTTTCCAAATTTTTACTGCATATTTTACCGCATATTATGATGTTTTTTGACGCATATGTATGCGCATATTTGAGAACTTTTTAGCGCATAAAGTTCCAAGCCTTGAATTTATAAGGTAAAAACAGAAATTACAATAATACAATATAATATGATAAACTGTATTCACTGTGCTTAAATCGCTCATTTTATTTTATTTTAAATAGCTTCTTATAAACTCTTTACATCTTATTATGTTTATATTTATCAGGTTATGGTAGTAAATCATTTGGTTTTATAACTTTCCTGAAAAATAACAGATTAATTAAAAACAAAGTGTGATTTCAAAAACCATTTTGTTATTTAACAAAATATGAAGTTTCTTTGAATTGTATAATGCATATCTCCAGAGAAAATTCAGTTAATGTGTCTCCAAACCAGTTGAATAAGTTAATTGATGTGCCTCCAAACCAGTTGGAAATCTGCAAATAATAATACAAAGTATATATCAGTTTAAAATATTTTATTAAATTATAACTTAGATTTTATGGATAGTAATATTTTTAAAAGTTTAAAAAAAATTAAAAGCTACATATTTTTATGTAAAAAAATTAAAGTATCTAAATTATCTGGCAACAGTCTATTTCTTCTAGCACTCATTATTTGTCCTGTTTTAGAGAATATTCGTTCTGAAGGAACAGATGTCGCTGGAATCATTGTGTATTTTAATGCAATTTCACTCAATGGATGCAATACTGATTTATGGCTAAGCCACCATTCAGCCACATTGCAGCTCAAATTTTGATAAGGCATGTTTAAATATTGTCTCATCAAACTAATAGCACTGCTAGTTGACGTCGTTTGACCCTGCACGTTATTAACTCTATTCTGCAAAAAATTCCACAGATTTTCAGAGTCCTCCTCAATATGTTCTGTAGGAACTTCACATTCTAAAATTAAAATAAGTATGATGTAAATGAAAGATTTAATAGAACAGTCATTGGTCACTTATATTTATTAAGTATTTACATATCAATCAAATATTTACCAGCATCTAATGTATTATTTGTCAAACTTCTTGCTGTTTCCAAAATAATATTTTTCTCGGCATCAGAAGCATTTCCCTCAACTGCAAAAGCAGCTTTTTTGCATCTCGGGTCTAAAAGAGTGGCACGAGAAAAATATGGAGTGAGGGATTGTTTTTCAATCCCTTCAAAACGCCTATTTACTTGTGACATTAAATTTGATTTTATAAAACTTCCAAGAGATGTTTTTGGAGTTTTAGCATTTAATGAAGTTTGCAATCCTAAATATAAAATAATGAACACTTTATAAATTAAATCTAACTTTTAAAGTAAAACATTAATTACCTCGTAACAATGGTATAACTTTCGATATAGTAGGATATTGTTCAGCAGATAGCTCTATTGTCAAACTATTAAATGGTCGTAACAGCGGTACTATATCTTCAATAATGACCCATTCTTCAGGTGTAAGGTTTGACGGAGCTTCTTTAACTGATATCATTGTTACTGTGAGGGGCTCTTTTAATTTCACTAATCTTTCTAACATTATTAGAGTGCTATTCCATCTCGTACGAACATCTTGTTTGAGCTTCAAGAGTTGTGTGAACCCAAGTTGCGTTTGTTTTTCCCCCAAAATTCTATTTCCCACTTCACTACGTTTAAAAAAACCTACAATTACACGACATTTCTTTAAAATTAATTTAATTTTTCCCGAATCATGGAGTTCATGTGATTCTTCTCCAACTGAATCATCTTCAGAGAGGTACAGGGCTTGTTGAACTACAAGATTTAGTTTATGTGCGGTACAAGGAATGTGTTGTATGTTCATTAACCTTATAGCCGACTTGATGTTAGCCCCACTATCGGTGACAATTGCTGTTATTTTATCTAAAATTCCCCAACTATTTAATTCACTGGTCATTATTTCAGCCAAATAAACTCCAGTATGACCGTGATGTAGTTTTTTTGTACAAAGGACAACTGTTTTCAGTTGACTATGTCCTTTTGGGAAAAAATGTGCTGTTATAGTTATGAAAGAATCTGTGTTAATTGATGTCCAAATATCAGTAGTAAGAGCTATAAAACTGGTATCATTTAAAAGAGTCTGAACCTTATTTCGTACATTTGAATATATACTAGGTATTATAGTTCGACCAAGTGCCCTTCTGCTAGGAATTTGATATCTGAAATAAGTTGTAATCTCATTATATTTGTTTTGTTGTTTTATTTATTAAAATTATGTTTTGTATTTTCTGACTGTTTATGTATGATATGTATAATGTTTAGCAAATAAGTTAAATAAAAAAAATGTATGTACATATCTACTTCATGGTTTTTATTAACTATTTAATGTTTTATTTATGAAATGTTTCTTAATTGTATTGCAATTGAAATACAAAAAATTGTTGTCATTTATATTTACCTAGAGTCCAATAGTTTAACCATATTTCTAAAGCCTTCATTCTCCACTATTGATAAGGGTTGCAAGTCCTCAGCTATCATCCTAACGATCGCTTCATAAAATGCTTTAATTTGCAATTCTGATGGTGCTCCAAATCTAGAAGAACAACACTTATTAAGTAATAAATAGTTCACATGTAAAAATGTAATTATAACATATTATTATAAATAATAATTAGCTAGTTATATACATGGAAAGTAGAAAATACTATTGCTTATGTTTTATAAGTAATAACTAGGGAACGGATTTAAATGCTCTAAAAAACAAGAAAAATGCCTTAAAAAAATGCTTTAACATCAAAAGATGCACTAAAAAAATGCCATAAAAACTTTAAAAATGTATTTATATTCAATAAAAACACAATTTTGAATTTAAAACTTATAAAAAAAACACATTATTATGAAAAATCTGCTAAAAAATATTTAAATACAATAAAACCTCAATTAATTAACTCTCGATTATCTTCTGTCCATCTTCTTTTTACCCCAAAAAATTTAAAAATTAATAGGTATACAATTTATATAGGTATATTCGTTATACTATAAAATAAATATTTAGATATTTTTATTTTTTTTAGAATGAATGTTGAAAAAATGACTCAAAAACCATAAAAATGTCAAAAAATGCTCTAAAAATGTAATAAAGTCTTAAAAATGCAAAATAAAAGTTACATTTTTTAATTCCTTGATGTATGAAATGAACTTTTTGCTTGAAAACCAATGTTTTCGGACATTCTTAAAAAAATGCAATTTGCATTTAAATCCGTTCCCTAGTAATAACTAATAACTATCATTCAAACCAGTTGAATTAATATTTTCTCTGATTACTAAAATATCAGTTATTTGATTTGGCTATTAGGTGCTAATCATTTTTTCAAAATAAAAATATTTAAAATATGATATTTTTTGTTGTAATATATTTTTATCCTATTTGTATACTTAACTTAACCCAAAGTTGTATTTACTTAAACAACATAACACATGTTTCTGAAACCTTCCAGAGGTTGATGTATCCAAACCAGTTGGAAAAGTCCACGCTGTAAACTAAAAAATAAATTGATTTAAAATTTTTACTAATAAAATACACATTTATACCATTAGTCATAATAAAATGTAGTAACATTAATTGAGTTTTACCTATTTGACAGTACAAGTTGTTTTTGTCTTTTTGAAGGTGGCTCAGATTCACTTGTTGCCATTGTAGACCCTGTAGGCTCATTACAATTGCTGCTGGTTGTAAAATAACTAACAGGTAAGTTGGTCAAAGTACTCTGTGGTTGAGAACCTCTAGACGTTCCTATAAAATATACAAATTAATTTAGTATAATAATTAATAGTATACGCTAGTATAATAGTATATTTATATATTTCTTTAAATTTAATTGCAGATAATTAACCTGGTTCGTTGATGCTCTCCTGTTCCTGATTTTGTAGAAGCATATTATCACGGTCTAAAATGCACATATGTTTTCTTTTTAAATGCTCCATCAAATTCGACGTTCCATTCGACCTTTTATAAGAACTTTTACATATCAAGCACTGTGCCTCATTAGGATTATTGATATCCTTCTTAAAATATTTCCAAACAACAGAACTATTTTTTTTAAGCCACGACATTATTATACAGCTAATATAAAACACTAATGTAATAAAGTAGTAAACACAAAATACCTAGTGAGTAACAACCAAAAAATTACTATTGTTAAATAATATTCAAACAAATAAATAGTAAATAATAATTATTAAATAAATAAAAATTAATATTCTACTATTCTCTCACATTCGGCGGAATAATAGAATAATAATAATAAATTAGTGATAAAGTGATAACAAGTGATAACATAACAAAAGTACGTAGTACGTACGTAAGTATATAGTGTATATAGTTATATAGTTTTTCAATAATATTCAAATAAATAAATAATAAATAGTTAAATAGTTTAAGAGGACGCCACACCTAAAGCGAAACGTATACAACGGCCGAGAGAACGCGCTGTTAAGTGTTTTCGCGATGCGCAGGCACGCGACGTTTAAGTCACGCCCATTACTCGTAGTCGGCGACCGGCCGACGATTTTGCTCATTCGGGAGCGACGTCTATTATTTTCTCAACGGTCGTCTGTGACGTGTCGAGTATATATATATATGTATACAATGCATACACGTATATTATGCCGCATTGCCACGGCGGCGCGCCGTAATCATGTTAATATTCGCGCGTACCTACGTGGCTTGTATTTATTGCATTATTAAATACTTACTTCATAAAAAATATATTCAATACAGTAAATAATATCTAATTTATAACTGTAATCTAAACTAGTATTACCAAAATATCTAAATATTAGTTTTTTAGTAGATAAATTTTAAGTCTCTAACTACTGTTATCATCTAACGTAAAATTGTAATTTAATTATCGCACTTAATACGCCAAAATGTATTTTATCTTTCATCTCTAGGTATAGATAGCGAAAGCTAGGAGTACCTTATTGTAAAAAAAATTTAAAAAAAAAAGTGGGTAAATTAGTTGAATATATTATTTACGTTATACTGCTACCATATAGGTATATTTTTTAAAAGGTCGTACCTTTCTACCTATCTTACTTATAATAATTTCCATAAAACCAAATCTAAATATTATAGTTGAAACAAAAAACAATAGTTTATACTTTATACTCGTATATATTATTTGAGTGCGATCCATGTTAGATCACTATTATTTTAGGTATGATTTATATTATAATGTATGCAATATACATTTCAATTTTTTAAGTTGTTTTCTTATACTTAAATAATTATATTTTCATTCAATATTATTTCTTTTTTTTAACCATTAACTTCTTATTTTTTTGCGCATGTATTATGTGTATTGGCTCTCTGATATCGGTTACGAGAAGTCTTAATTTGAAAAGTGGATTAACAATTTCCGGTAACATACACTCTAAATAAAATCTGTAAAAAATATAAGTAAAATGTTTTTTGAGATATACTTTTACAAATATGGATTTAATAATAATAAAAATAATAGTTACAGTTTAAGTTTTTCTACCATATTATTAATCCAAAACTCTTCTTCATATTTTATTTCTTGAATATTAGTCCAATTTGTAGTGTGAATTACAAAATAGCATATTTTTCGTTGTGTTATACGTAATTGACCTATGACTTGGTAATAGTAATTGTGATTTTTTTTTAATTCAATGTTACCCGTTTTGTCATTAATACTACAATAATCCAACTAAATATAATGCATCATTGGTTAGTCATGTAGTTATTAAAAATTCTTTTAAAATTCAATGAATCACGTGACTTACAAGTTTATTTTTCACTGCTTCAGTGGCGCTCAATGTATCTTTAGCCACGAATGGACATTTAATTTCCAAAATACCGTCTTCACCAACAAGACCATCTTAAAGTAAAAAGTAAAAATTGTAATTAATATATTTGGTAGAAATTCAGGTCCCTAGATTATAATCAATAATAAATTATAATTTATAATATATTACCAGGACTTGCTGCTAAATAAGGAAATTCGTTGTCTGTAAAAAGTCCACATAACTGCACTGTTTTACTAGTTAATTCTTCAAATGAATTTCTCGCTAAAGACTCCATCTCAACTCCGTGCGTCATTTCTTTTGATAAAAAGTTTGGCCTGTATAATAACGAGTATACTTTTTTCCGACAACTCGTATTTGCTCTCATTTTGCAAATGTCGCCAAAATTAGATGCCGTCAGTCTTTTTTTTCTTTCATTATGCCATTCTTGGTTATGGCTCTGTTCTACAGTACGTAGTTGTAACTCATTTCTATCAACTTTGCTTAATTTTTTCAAAAATTCAGTTTTTTTTTCATTTAAATCATCCAAATCGTCTTCAATTGGCTCTGCCATTCCATAATCCTCGTCGGGTCCATTAAAGCGATTTCCACTTGGTTTACTTCGTCTTATGCCATTTTCAAAAAGTTTTCTTCGTCGCATTATTGTATTTTTTCGTATTCTATTTAAATTATTAGAATACCGTTTAGCTTGCATACCTAAAATTAAAAAGATAATAATTTAAAATACGAGATTTGTGAATATTATGCATTAAAATAATATTCACATTTCACGTGTAGTAATTTAAATGCATTAAAGTAAGTACCTATATATTATATTTACCTGGGCTAAAGGATATAATTTTTTTTTGTATTGTCCGTAAATAATTATTGGAGTTGAAAGCTACTACTGCAGCCTCAACTCTAGTCTTATAATTATTTTTTTGAGTGAAGTTTATTCTTTTCCCCCCTACATGTTTATTTATCAAACTATTAAATTGCTCGCAAGGGTTGTTATCTGCATTTTCAATAAGACTGTCAGCGTTTACAATCAACCGATATATTATATTTTTAATTTCTACCATCATCCCACTTTCTTCAGCTTCGAGAACCAAATTTCGTTCTCCTGTTTTAGGTCCAGTACAAAAGTAGGTAGCGCAGTTATTATGCTGACCCAATCTATGATACGGACAATTTGCTATATCTTTTTTCAAATCTAAAAATAAAAATATGTTTACAATAAATTATACAATTTAGTTGTAATTCAATAAAATAAAATTACCTTTCACTTTTTGTTCAACGGATGAATTATTTTTTAAATGATATTCAATCGCTTTTGTAATGTCGGATCGAAAACGTAAAATATTGGTAGTTATAAACTTTCTTATAGATATATAAGACTTATCAAAGTCTGTTCGTTTAGCAAGTGCTGTTAATTTTGTGCAAAAGTTTCTCAACAGATGGTTTCTGCATTCGATTTTTTTAATAATGAAATCGTTACCATATGGTTGAACATCATTTAATCGTCTTGACACACTACTGTCACCATCGCCTTTTGTATATATATTTATTAATATGCAGCGCCGGATAAGGAATGAAAATATATACATAATATATAAGTACAGATATTATTTTAATAATGATTTGGTCTTATTACCGATTAATTTATTGTATTTTAAACCATGCATGTATAAACTACTAGAAAATCCTTCCACGACAGCATCAGCCTCCATGGCAGTCGAAGTTTTCTTCCAGTTTAAAAAACACCTGTGGGTAGGTGGATTTTGGTTTTTTGTGAATGATTGTTGACACACTGAACAATATCTATTCCTAATCCCAATGAATAAAACTTTTTTTGTATTTTTCCCTATAATTGTAGCCTACAGAATACATAAAATATAAAACAATTTTACACATACGACATACAATAATATTCTTTTCTATTAGAATATCAAAAAATAAATTATGTTACATACAGCTCCAGAAAATGCATTAAACTTGGTTTTATAGGACCGTTTTGACCACTGCCCGTCTGCGATAACTGTACACATAGGTACTCCATCTTTATCCACATTGCCGTTTTCTAATGCTATCCTTCGTTCTTCGTCGCCGGCTTTTGCCATTTCTTCGATAGCAGTGTCTTGAATTGTATCACTTATGTTTGAAAAATTTTTTAGATACGCAGTAGAAGATATCGACGGGACTTCAATTGAAGCTGATAATTGACTGAGTTGCGTATGGCCTATGCCTATATATGTTATTTTTAATATAAAATACAAAAACACAAAAATGTGCAAATTATTTTGTAGCTAAAAATTTAAAAAATAATTATAAACTAAAGTCGAACGTTATTTCGTAAATATTTTTTAAAAACATTTGAAGTTAAAATTCGTATAAGACTCATCAAAATAATCATGTTAAATAATAGACAATAACTATCAATATTATGGCCGAAACTGTTGAGAACCTATTTATATACAGAACTACCAAAAAATACATACCAATAGCTACACTGCCATTTATTATCGCTTGATTAATTGGCAAATAAGGATTTTCATTTTCATTTTCCGTAGAAATACATGATGTCGTGCCACACATTTTGCATTCAAAATGAAATGTTGAACTATACCCTTTTCTAACTTCCATTTTAAAATCCATATCAATAAATGAACACCCAAATCTTTCATGCCGACTATTCATTATTTGCATAAAAAAATGTCGTATATCTACTACCCTGCGACCATCAAGTAACCTTCAAATCGTTAAAATGATTATATTATTTTATTTTTTAATAAATTAAAAAATATTTTTTTTTAAATTCAATACTTTGTTATTGTTGTTGTTTCGTCATTAGTGCTTGACTCATTTTCAACACATAAGCTATGTGCCATAACACTTGATGTATTTTTATTTACAAAACTACAGTCACTAAATTCTCTAGCTGGTGTACTATGTGCAATTAACAACGAATTACCATCAAAACATGTGCTATTTAAATTATTTAAACTCAAATCCGGGTTCATATCATTCAAATTATTGTCATTCATCAAAATGTCATTATTCTCAATGGTATTAATATTTGAAATAACATTTATACACGGCTGATAATTATCATGTTCAGATAAATTAGTTTCCAAATTGTTCACATGAGTTCTAGAACTAAAAATGAAAAATAAGTCAGCTATAAGCAGTACCTAAAAAAAGTGTCAATAAAAAAATTTTGGGTGCTCAAAAAAACTTGAAAATTTAATACAAGATTTTCCATAAGTTTGGCTTACAATTATTAGATTTGTGTCTACTTACATTATTGTCATTATTATAATGAATAAGTCCATGTTCATGAAATAATGTATTTTTATTTTAAAGCTAATATTTAAAAGTACTTACCTCACATTCTTACGACGAACCCCGTTACGAACTTCTTTCATTTTTTTTTTTAAAGAAGTCTTAACCGATCGGGTTCTTTTCTTTACGACGGCGCGAATTTTTTTTGGTGACATATTGACAAAACAAATTTGTCACAAAAAAAAATAGTTATGGTTATGTATAAAATTCAATGTATACAATGTATAAAATAAAAAGGCCACTCTGATCTCAATTAATTACAATTATGTATAAATTAGACAAGTATCGTAATATGTAGTCATGGACAAGTATACAAGTATGTAGTAATCCCACAGTGTATCTTGTCATAAGGTGACCAAGATTAGACTGTCGATGGCACGACTAAGTGTAGCTTATAAAATATAAATAGTTAATTTGTAATAGCCATTGATTATATATACTATATTATAGTATGCTAATAGGCTATAGTCTATATACATTATTCAAGATAACAATATTATGTCTATCGAATTCTGATTATCGGAATTTTTATTTCTGTCACAATAATTCGTCGAGACGCCAGACGGTCGTCCGGTGCGGGCCGATGACGAAAAACGCGAGTGCTTGAATGGAGTAGGGGAAGCCGCGTCGTGTCGTTTTACGCCACCAGGGAATAATTCGATAATAATTAGAAAAATTATTTTACAATAATTTCACATGCTAAAAATTGTTTTGCGCGGGACAACTTTACTCCTTCAATATTAACAAAAAAATTACCAAAATTGTACATCCCTATAAAGAAGAAATTTATCTGTGTCGTAGCGTCGTTATTTTTTTGATAACACGACCCAATAATTTTTAATAATTAATTGAAAAATACAAAAAAACCTAATGTTCTCAAACCAATAACTTTAATCGTATTTATGTTTTCTAAAAAATAAAAACGCTACGACATAAATAAAATTCTTCTCTATGTGTTGTAAAATTTTGGTTATTCTATTATAGTTATGATGCGAGAAAAGTTGTCCCGCGCGGAACAGTTTTTACAACCGAATTACGAGTGGTGTGGCGTCCTCTTAATAGTTTAAAATAATAAAATAAATAAATAATTATTCAATTATTCATTCGAATAATAAATAATTATTTATTCGAATAATAAATAATTATTCATTCGAATAATAAATAATTATTCATTCGAATAATCATAATCGATTCTTCAGATAACTAATTTAGCAAGACTATCGAATAATTCGATAGTTATTATTCAATAACGCCCATCACTAATAATAGACAAGCGTCTAGAACGGCTGAAAGATGGTCGACTCTGTTATCACATAAAAATTTCATAAACACTTATGTATTATAAATATCTTATATAAGACGGATGGAGCCACAGCGTATTAAATCAATACTAAAAACGTTGCCGATTTAATCAATAGTGACGGTTCGCCGAATTAGGTGCCAGGTGGTCAATATACGCATGCGCAACGCGAATTCTCGCATATTTATCCACAGATACCTATTGTACTTATGGATAATTTAGCCAGTAATTATGAATTACGCTTGTGCAAATCGATCACCTAATTCGGTGACTCGTCGCTATATATGCAACAAAATCATACGCTGTAGCCACACCCATTGCGTATAATCCAAGATAAATATTCAAATAATTATGATTTTTAGGCGGATGTCAGAGGGCTAAAAGTTGTCTCTCTCTGGCTCACGCGCAACATAGACAAAACTTATTTTTATGAACCTGTGTCGGTCGCGGCAATGGCTGTGCGGCACCGTAGAGTGTAGGTTAGAACTTGGAAATTTGGCACTTTGAGACGGCAACGGCGAACGGTGTTGATGGTTGACGGTAGCACACAAAAGTACAAAAGTATAATATTATAGTAAGTACACAACTCAAAAATTGTAAGGAATTCAATGAGAAATTAAATTGTATAAGACGCGCACCGACGATGGTAGGAGATAACATCAAACATGACAAGCGTCTATGAATCCATGGCCGACTCTGTTATCAAAATCAGATATCACAGATTTTATTATCAGTTATCACCACAGAGTAATAACACAGAATAATTATTCTGTAGTAATAAGAAAAATCAGAATAATGTCATAAATCAATTAAGTATTCATATCTCATAATATTATGTATTTTAAATATTCAAATAATTATGATTTTTAATAACTCCACCTTAAGCAGTGGCGTAGGAAGACTCGACAGCGTCCCTGGCAAACCTAGGAAAAGCGCCGTTTTAGCGATTTAAAAATTTACGAAATGATGTTTTTTTAACATTAATTTTATATGTATATAATTAATACAACATTATTTAATTATCAATTATTATTACAATCTAAATTTTAAATTTTAAAAATATTCTTATCTAGCTTTAAGGAGAATCCATCGATAATTTCGTCATATGAAATTTTTCTAGCAAATTCATATTTTATGGATAAAATTGCAATGCTTGTTAATCCCTCTTGTCTAATAGTTGATTTTAAGTCATTTTTAATTAGTTTAAGTTAACTAAAAAAAACTTTTCACAACTAGACTACTACTGGACTAGTGACAAATATTCTTAACGCTATTTCTATGTTTGGATAAATATCTTGTAAGTATTGTTTATGAATAAGTTTTAGTAAATCAATCGGTGTAGTCATTTTCAAATTAGTCATGATTGCAGAAGCCTCCCACTGTGCAATAATTTGTAGCTTGTAGCACAAACGTTTAAGGGCTTTTGCGATGAAACATGAAACATTACAAATTGTGTTCCACGAGTGTATTTAAAACGGTATTCGGAAAAAAAAGCCCCGTACTAACTAAATACATAACCCATTTTCATTATAGTGTAAATTTTTTGATTTAATATTTGTATATAGGTAACCTAACCTTTTTTGGACATAGGTATATTCTATAACCATTTATATATGTATAGTATATAATTTTACATCATAATAATATTTAATAAAATAAAACTCCAAATATTCATTTAACTTTAGATATGAATATACATTTGAAATATAAAAGATCAAAGCATATAGTAGGGTAATAAAAGTTATTGCAAGATAAAAGATTGCAGCTATACTTGTATACTTTATAATAATTAATAAGTAATATATAATATGTTATTGAACTATTTATTATATATATTTTGATTTATGGTTTATGTTATATTATTTTTTAACTATGATTTAATTAGTTATTGTTTAATGTCATATACTAGATGTAATTTTTTTTTATAGTTACCTTTTAATAAAATAAATGTATTGTCTAGTATAATAAATATTAAATTAGATACATACTTAATAATATAATAATTCATTTAATAATTAATGAAAAACAATTGTTACTAAATTAGTATTTTTGTTTTTTTATATATTTTATGGTTATAGATATTACATTAAAGAAGTGTTAGGTACATTGATACATGTAATGATTATATTATGATTATAATTAATTATGTAAATCATAATAAAAAAGAATAATGTATTTAGTTGGTACGGGGGTTTTTTTTCCTAGATTCATTTAAAAAATCCCTGGGACCATATTTGTTCGCAATAATGTCACATATAAGACATGTACTGAACATCTCTTTGTAACATCTTTATAACAATCAAACATGAAGTTCCTTACACAATAGAACGTCTATGAAACATCACCAATGTTTCATAGATGTCTCAATGTCATGTCATTAAAAACATCACAGTGATGTTTGAAATTATTGTTGTATAGTTGTTTAACTAATAACATATAATGCTCTGGTAATATTATTTAATATTATCATTGAGTATAGATAGTATACAATATATACTCAATATTATACATATGGATTATTTATATAACACCTGTATTACCTATGCATAATTAATAAATATCTAAACAATCAATATTTAATAACTAATAAAATATTTATTATTTTCAAAAATAACAATAATTTTGATCATATTAATAATTTCAATTTATTTACAAAATAACATTAAAGTGATAATATAGTAAAAACAAAAGAATATATTATTTGTTTGAAGTATTTAAATGTGTTGATTACAAAGTAATGTTCTATTAGATTTATATAAAATGATTGAATAAGAAAAATTATAATATATAAATACAAAAAAACAATTAATCTTAATATAAAAATTATAATAACTCAATCTTATAAAAGATGTTTAAAACATTCCATTTCAGAGCAAAGGTTTTGCGCATTGAGGTCCTTGTCATATTTGATTGCTAAATCGTTGGTCCATTATATAATAACTAATAAGTTCAATAAATTCAAGAAATATAATTTTTTCTGAATGACCTCCAAAAGCAAGATTATTTCTACTGCAAAATATAATATCTACGATTATTTTTAAAATGTTGTGCCATATTTCTTTTTCATTTTTGAACATTTTTTGTACCTCGCAGTCAATAGTTTTATCATCAAGTGACCTTTTTTCTAGTTCTTTCCATTTAATACAGTTTTGTTTATGCAGTAAGTTAATTTCATGATCAGGCAAACGAGGGCTCAAAAGTTGCTAATCGCCAAAACCAGAAATAAAAGTACAATTTGTGGTACAAAAAAAAAAACGCACGGAAAACAAAAAAGTTTATTTTTTGAAACACTATACATTAACTATAATTGCCTTCGAACCTGTTCGCCGTTAAGAAGTTTTCTGAAGAACCATTTATTACTAAAATGACGATTATTTTAATCATGTGGATAGTAGTTTAGATTATAAGAGATCGGAGGAACCTAACTCTAGTAGGCAATGTGTGAAAATTCGATTTGATGCATGCTTGTACCTGATCTGTCCGATTAACCAATAGCAACCATTTATAAACAAATATTTCCATCGTAAATCTCAAAAACCCTGTTTGAGCACTTCTATTAATTGGTCGTAGAGTGATGTTATACATAACCTATAGCCTTCCTCGATTAATGGATTATCGAACAAAAAAATAATTTTTCAATTCAAACCAGTAGTTCCTGAGATAAGCGCGTTCAAACAAACAAACTCTACAGATTTATATATTATTACTAGCCGACCCGTCACAGCATTATTGTCATAATTCGAAAGTCAGGTAAAATAGTATAATCGTGGTATAGAATTTTTGCCACAGACTATTATAATATAGACTTATAATGTATTATCTTAGGCCGTGGTTTTTTACCGATAATGATAATACAGAGAACCTTGATTAACGGTCAATATTTTACTTTTGTTATTGACATTATACTATTGTAAAAATAAATAAAAATTAAAAAATTCTTTATTTACATACTAGGTAGACCTATCTACCTATTTATTTTTCTAATTTGTAAAAGATTATGAATGTATAATACGGATAGTGGATTTGTAGATGTCAGAACAGTCATGATTTTACTATTGGTTTTATGGGATACGGGTTTATCAGACCAATTAAGACGGGTTAGACCGAACAATTTTAAGAAAATAAGCATTTATACAAAGAAATCACGAAAACATTTAATTTTATGCTCATAAAATTTGCAAATTTATGCATAATAAGATATACTATTTGAACTATAAATAAATCAGCACACATCTTGGCTGAATCGATTTTTTTATACAGTGTAGCAAAAAAAACATGCAAATTAATTTTATTCATAAAATTTATTAATATATAGCTTAAAACTATAACAAAATTAAAACTGTAAGATAACTAGGCAACAATCTTAGAATATTTATAGAAGTATACTAATATAGTCTACAGAAGTTAGAGGAAAAAAGATAGGGGCTATATTTGGAACAAAACGAACAAAAGGTTTTTATTTTTTATTTGTTATGTTATATAGTCTTGATTATTTTTTCCAAAGTCCTCGGTGCACCGAACGAAAATTCATTAGTAAATTCAATGATGCTCAATTTTTATTTATTAACAAATATAGTAATATGTTAAAATAAGAATTATTATTTTAATTCGAAAAATATATTATTGAGTTAAGAAAATGTATCAGTGGCGGATTTTCAAAATATTTCTGGGGGGGGGGGGGTCCTAAAAAATAGTATGTATTTCAAATGTATTATTTTTATTATTATAAAAACAAATGTATTATATTATATTGTGTTTATGTATATATGCTATATTCATAAAATTTACAAAATAAAATCTAATCGTCTTTTGGTTTTGCCTAGTTCTGCCAAGACTGCGTCAACTGTTAAGCATTGCTCATCCCTATGAATCGACATCATTGCCAAGCCGTTTAGTCTAGCCTGAAATCAAAATATTTTTTTATTGATGTATTTTGCGTAATATTTAATTATTTATTCTTACCTCGGTCAATTTCAGCTGCATTCATGATTACCTTAATTTGAAATTTCCACATGTCCCAATTTGATGCATCTTTGAGTTTATTGATTTTATATTGTTCGTTTTCAATATTTAAAAAACGTGAATGTACACTTTCTGTACACAAAACACGCAATTCGTTAATCAATTATTATTTTACTAACTATTCACGGCTTTATTATAAAGACCTTACTACTGGGCCCATAACCTGTTGAAGTACACAGATATACAGAAGTTAAAGGTAAATAATAATAAGATCGATGTACAATAGTGTTACGAGGCGTAACATAAATCAACGACTAACTATGTATACCCGGCTACACTTCATAAGACGTATATACTGTAGTATTATAAAAATGTCGAGTCAGCATCTGCTGAACTACAGTATGAATATATTACTTATACACTACATTATATAGGGTGTTTTGTTTATAATTCCATCAAATATACTTAGTAATATCATAAGCTGACTGACCGTCTTCGATCAGCATCGTTTTTTATACAATGATATTATATCTTTGAACTCAAATTTAACACCATCCATTACAGTGACCCATTTGTTACCTACTGTACAGCAGAGTGACACCAGTATAACTTCGATACTTTAGAGTCAATAGATTGCCTACCTGATAATATACTTCTGCGAATCAGAATTGTTATTCCATTCAACAGAAAAGTTAAGATCAATTTTGAACACCGTACACCGAATATTAAATAATGAATTGAACAAAGTTTGAGTCATATAAGGTTGGTACATTTAACGGGCAACGAAGTGCACGGGATCAGCTAGTATATATATTAACAATATTATTGTATAATTACAGTAATCTTTTGTTTTTTTTTCTAATCTAATTTATTTTTAACTGTATATACTAAAAAAGCCTGTCGTTTAAAATTATAAAATGTTAAATCTAATATATTAACTATACCTAAACTTTATTCAACCCTCTGCCTTCACCACAAGCGTCAGCCTAAAGAAGGTAGATAAATTATGTAATTTTGTTTTTTGTAATATATAAATACTGATAAATATGTATTCATTTAAGTAAAAAAAAATTTAAAAAAGAATTCAATTTAACACCATCCATTACAGTGACCCATTTTTAACCTACTGTACAGCAGAGCGATACCCACTGGCCCACCTTCTTTTTTTTGTACTTGAGTATTCAAATACGTGTTTTATATGCAAGTATCTGTATTTGAATACTTTCAAAAAGTATCTTTTACAAGACTGCCCTGCCTATCATCACATATTTATTTTATGTAGTTTTTCAATAAATATTATCACCGCGTATGAACCACTGTTCTTGTAGATTTACCGCGTGTTCCACTATAAAAATATTATATTACCAAACGACGAAAGTATATATCGGTACGATATCAACGGCAATAATAATTGTTTGAAAGTGCACCTATACATAGGTGTACACGCATACACATAATATCAAAAGTTGAGTTATTTTTACAAGTGTCGTAGATAAAACGAGTCGAACGAGTTCAGTGACGCGCGGAGAAGTGGCTGTAAAACTACGTCATATCAGGGCGAAAAATAATATTATTATGTGACTCCACTCTCAGAAGTCTCGACGAATAATAGCAATGGTATAGTTACTAATAACGGTAAGTACCTACCTACCTACTCGACTCTGAGTAGGTAATATAATATAATATTATATTATTTCTGCGCGAAACGCTGAGACTTAAATCTATAGCATTGGGGAGGTATATTTATAGATTTGTGTGTCTTTTGATTTTTCGAACAAAACGAGCGTCGAGTTAAAATCCATTTTTTAATTTTTTACGATATTTTTCTTCTTTACATTTATGCGTCCCCCCTATAATAGCAGCCGGAAAAATGAAAACAATTTTTCTAGAACCGAATCGGAAAGAAAACAATCATTACAGCAAACATTATTTTACGTAACATCATTGTTACGTTCATCGTTACATTCGCCGTTATTGTTGTACGATATTATGTACTCATCATTATTATTTTCCAGTATAGTTGACAATACTTCAATTAGATGACGTAGCGTACCACAGCTGCTAAATATAGTGATTAATTTCGAAACGGAGCTCCAACGGTTCATCGGAGATAAGTGCACGCGCGTATACGATATGTACAGGGTCATATGCTCCGTTTTTCCCCCATTATAACGATGAAATCATTCAGATTCTGGTTTTTGACATTTTTAAACACACTCAAAGACCAATTTTTTTTTAGTACATAAGGAGTGTGCCGTGTAGACTCAAACTTGTGTTTTTAAAATGAGGACCCCTATCTTATAATGTAATTTATTTACCAGATCGTTTTTCTGAACATATTTTAGACGTATCAGAATCGAAATGGTCCAAATACAACAGAGGTTTGTATGCGTGCACAGATCCCTACTCAAGTGGTGCCAAACAATTTAAGAATCGAAAAACATGGTCTTTAAGTAAGTATATTTAATGATTCAAAAAATTCTATTTCGATTAATTGCATCGTCAAAGAAAAAATGGGCTGAGCATGGTTGGTGAATCACCAGATATAAGGTATATATTTAGTTATATTGTACGAGTGTACGAAGATTTGAAATTCAGTCGAATTGCCACCTATTTTGAATTTGTCGATATTAATTAATAATAATAATATTATGTTTAAAACCGTTTTGTTATCTGGCTTAAAGCAGTGAGCATGACAACGTATATTATTGCCGAGCCTTAAAATATTTTATTGAAAAACTACACTTCGTATTTTGCAGCCTATCTATTATAGTTGTTTATTAAAAGTTCGTCTTTATAATTCGTAACTGTACTCTATACGCTGTATCGATATGTTTTTTGTTGTGAACGAACTTACCGTCCGATTATTTATAATCACCGTGTTACTCAGCTTGCCGAAGATTAGAGAAATCGTGCGCGGACTATACCGAAAATGGGAAATATTGGTCGAATTGGTCGAATTGGAAAACAAAGATGACAAATTTGACCTGGTCTGTCTGTTGGGGCACACCGACTTCGTTATAATAATATTTTAATAATATATCATGTGATTATTCTTGTGTTTAAGGTGAAAAAATCGTCCTCTAGTGAAGACAAATTCACACAGGTGAATTTTCCTCGCCGGCAATGCTCATCCCGGAAATCCAGGTTGACTCGTCCGAATTTAAGAAAAGAAAACGCAGTGGACGCTTTCGCCGGCGTTCCACCTCCTTCGCCGCTCCCGGCCGTGTGTATGCCGCCTGGCCCAGAAAATACTGATGAATTTTACTTTGGCTTTACACCCCAGCCGCCGCTCCCGGCCGTGTGTATGCCACCTGGCCCAGAAAATGCTGATGAATTTTACTTTGGCTTTACACCCCAGCCGCCGCTCCCGGCCGTGTGTATGCCACCTGGCCCAGAAAATGCTGAGGAATTTTACTTTGGCTTTACACCCCAGCCGCCGCTCCCGGTCGTGTGTATGCCGCCTTGCCCGGAATACGCTGAGGAAGTTCACTTCGGCTTTACGCCCCAGCCGCCGCTCCCGGCTGTGTGTATAATGTCCAGCCGGGGAAACGCTGAGGCAGTTCGCCTCAGTTGTACACCCCCGCCGCCGCTCTCAGCCGAGTGTATGACGTCTGGCCCAGAAAATGCTGAGGAAGTGCACTTTGGCTGTACACCCCCGCCGCCGCTCTCGGCCGTGTGTATGGCGTCTGGCCCAGAAAATGCTGAGGAAGTGCACTTCGTTTGTACACCCCCGCCGCTGCTCTCGGCCGTGTGTATGGCGTCTGGCCCGGGAAACGCTGAGGAAGTTGGTTTCAGCTTTACACCCCAGCCGCCGCTCCCGGACGTGTGTATGACGTCTGTCCCGGCCACTTACGTGCCGTGGCTACCACAGCCACCGTTTCTGGGGCCCTTCATGCCGCCGGGTTTCTGGTGTCCTCCACCCCCGCCACTTCCGCGTTATCTGGCCCCTTCGAGGTATTTTTATCCACCACTCCCGCTGCACCGATTTGGTTTCGGTGCTGTACCAAGTATTCAAGACCTGAATAATAACTTTAGAAATATAGATATCACTAGATAAGAGATTGATTTAACCCTAATATTTATTGGAGGTTTTGAGCCCAATAATTCTTTAAATTTCAACTATTAATCTTATGAAATGTAAATTTGAAATCTAAAGAATTAACATTTTTCTTAAATTCTTGAGATGTAGATTAAACTTTGTGAGATTTTATAATGGCAACTAAAATCTGCTTATTCATTATTATACCTACTTATATTAATATGTATATTATTATTTATTACCTACTTATCAATAAAATTGGATACGATTCATATTCTTCAATTTCAATTTATTGTACATTTTGTACCTATCTAAGATTTCAAATTTGAAACTAGCATTTTCATCACAATTCAATGTGTAATTTTAATTAATTTACAAGTATCTAGATTCTAGATTCTCTAATGTATTTATTTTAATTTCTGATTCGTGACTCATGATTAATAATTTATGAAGAACTAAAACATTTTTAAAATTTTCGACATTTAGACTCATTGAACCATTTTGAATTAAACATTTTTAAATTCCATAGTTGTCATTATTCTCAATAAAATTATTTTTCGGTTTATCTAAAAGTCATTGTTCATTTGTACCTAAAAAGGATTTCAAATTTCAAATTAGGTTTTTCATCACAATTCTATGTATATTCCTAATTTCCTAAATTTTTAAATGTCACATCATTTTTTTCATTAAATCATATTCTCCATATTGATATTGTAATGAAAAGCGGAACAAACCAGAATATTTTAGATACATATACCTAGATTTGCTATTTTGCTAAATGTATTTAACATTATTTTGACTCATGAGTAATCATTTCATAGAATTCAATAATTTACTTAATAAATATTTACATGTATGGTTTTTTGTTGGTTTGTGCTAATAAAATTATAGAATTTATAACTTTTTGACTCTAAAACTTTAATGCAGTAATATTTTACAAGGTTATTCGTACAAAAGCAACTATTTTGAGGGCAATTATTTTCTACTAATTTGTTCAAACATTGGTCGCATTTAATAGTGTAATAAATATATATTGATATAAGTTGTTAAAGACTTGTGGATTGTAGTTTATTTTACAAGGTTATTTGCACAAAACCAACTATTTTTAACCAATTTGAGCATATAAATACTTAAAAATACCTATATTTTAAGTAATTTGTTTAAACATGAGTCTCATTTAATAATGTAATAAATATAGCAAAATAGTTAATATGCATATAATTTATTATTCGATTGCACCTCTTGTACGAACAATGTTCACTAAATTTAAATTAGGTAAGCATTATGTTTTCATAAACTCTACATTTCTTTAGATACCTACCTACATTGTCCTATACGTGTGTGAAGTTGCCCCCCCCCCACCATATCTACCGAATCGATCCGGACCGATTGTAAGTTAAAGATATTCATTTTTAAGTGTTTGTAAGTTGGTTTTTGGAATTTGTAAGTTGGTCCTCACTGATATATCTACAGTCCAAGATATTAACCATAAGCCCCCCCCCCATATCGGTTTACTAAAAATTATTAAAAATGTAATAACGTTTGATTAGCTAATTTTTTTTAGTAATTTTTAATATTTTAAAGTATCAATTTATTATTAATTATGAATATGTATTAACTTATAATCACTTTTAAGAGTCAAATCTGACATGTTAATCTTTATTTAATACAAATCTGATAAAAATCAATATTTGATAAAAAAAAACTATACATTAAAAAAATCTATTCATAAAAAAAATTTATATTTGATAATGAAATCTATTTAATAAAAAAATACACATTCGATAAAAAATCTTTATATAATAAAAGTCCAATAAAAAGCAATATTTGATAATAAAACTATTCATCAAAAATCTTTTTTTCTTAAAAAAATGGGAGGGGGCTGCGTGAATTTATCTTCCCTCAATTTAAAAAACTTATTGCACAGTGCCCATCAGTTTCGGGTAAAGTAATCAGTTAGTAATAATTGTTAACTATGACCGGTCATTCTATAACAATTTCTGGGCAATTTTGTATTGCCCGATATACTTTTGGTCAATGTAGAAATTTACTGTATAATATATGTTGGGACCGCGGAGACGACCTAAGGGCGATACCGCGTCGTCTCGTATTTGTTTTACTTCGTCCATTAACCCATAAACGCGCGGACAATTTTGCTTGCGTTCTATTGGACATTTTTACTATATTTGGTGCACCTTCAATACTTCATAGCGACAACGGTCGAGAATTTGTTAATACGATTATTAGCGACTTATGTAATATGTGGCCTAAACTTAAAATAGTTCACGGAAAACCACGACATTCCCAAAGCCAAGGTTCCGTCCAAAGAGCAAATCAAGACATTGAAAATATGATAGCTACTTGGCTCCAGGACAATAATACGAGAAGATGGAGTGAGGGGCTGAAATTTATTCAATTCATGAAAAACCGATGTTTACATCATGGGATTAAATGTTCACCATACGAGGCAATGTTTGGTACAAAAGCTAAAGTTGGACTAGCCATTTCATCACTTCCGAAAAATGTTTCATCTATATTAAAGACAGAAGAAGCTTTAAAAAAAAGTACGTATACTTATAATATTATAATACATTTTACTATTAAATGGATGTATTAAATTTAAAATATATATATTTTTTTAGCTGTCCTTCGTATAAATAATATTTCGATAAATATAATATAATATATAGGTATTAACTTTAAAAAAATATATTTTTAGCTGTCGTATGCCCGATTGGTGATGAACATGTCAATATTAATGATGAAGTGCACGAAGTTCAAGACAAAAGTAGGTATGTCAAATATTTATTTACCTAAAACATTTTATTAATATTGTTTATTAACATTTTTTAGCGGAAATTAACGATGGCATTTCCGCAAGACTTAGATCTATTGATCTGAAAAGGTCCAGCTCATTTAAATATTTACAGAAGTAAGCTACAAAAATGAAACAAATGTCCGAAAATAGATTTTTTCAGGGAAAAATTGGCGAGAATGTGATGATAAGAATACCCGATGTAGATAGAGCAAGATGTGATCTTCGCAATATTCTAGATGTCATACTTTCTGGTAACTTAGAACTTTATATTTATTCTTATTCATAAGTATAATTAGTATAAATATAAATTAATTCATAAGTATAAATTTATACTTTATAGTAAAAGACAATTTGTACGAAATTGGGACCAAGGAAGAAAAAATAAACCAAATGTATAGTCGTAACCAATTTAAGTTATGCAAGGAGTCTTTTATTACGGCCAAAGAAGTACCTGAAAATATAATTTCCTTAAGAGAGGTAGCTCGACACAATTCCAACTTAGGTGGTCAAGGATATTATAATAGATGTGATTGTACGCAGAAATGTAAAACAAAAAAATGCTAATGTAAAGCAGCAGGTAAACTGTGTAACTCTAAGTGCCACAGTAGCAACCCGTGTTAAAATAAATAAATATAACTACTTATTAATATCATAAAACCAAAAAAAAAATTTAATTACTATGTACTAATATTCATCTAATAAATAATAATTAATTAGTTAATTTAATATTTATTATTATACTGTATTAAATTTATTTAATTGTATTGTTTTAAACATGGTAGCATACATTGCCCTTCAAGGATTCGGTCATTGTACACAATGTCCGAGCAATGTGTTTTATTTTCACTTTAACCACTAAAATTGGGCATTGTACACAATGTCCGGGCACTGTGTGCACAATGCCCAACTGCCTCACCTTGCCCGTAACATATACATATTTGCTCATATTTGTATGCGTATATGTTTGTGTTTAAAGATTTTAAGTCTCTAAGTCCAGCCATAACCTTTAGTCTTTAATAACTTTTAATTTTTAATTAATGTAACAACATACAAACCCTTATTAGGTTAGGAGTAGATAATGTAAAGTATCTTCAATGATCATTTAATTTTTATTAATTTATCTAGGGTAGTGGACATGTTAAGTGTTAATTTTTTTTATTAGTTATGACCTTACCCAAATCCTGCAAAAAATTGCACTATGGAAATTCGTTCATACTCTAGTAAAATTATTGATAACTAATGTGTTTATTGCCTTTGATAATTTAGTATTGAATTAATGTCCATTATTTGGTTAATTCACACACAAAATAGTTTTGATATAAAATGCAAATTATACATTTTACAAAAAATTTATCTCAGGATACCTAATAATTATAAATGGAAAGTCAGGTAGGCACTATGAACAACGAGCTCTGAGCCTATAGCCCCGCAAACTGATTAACAATACAAGACTCACTTCTTCGATGCACAAAACATTGTAATATTAGTCTGATGTAGGTTGTTTGTCGTGTCACTTTATTTGTGTAATCGAAATAACTTACCTATTCTATTTTTTTTTAGTATACACAGATTGATTTGTAATTATTTATTTTTAATGAAAAGAAAACCTCAAATGGGATGGGCATTGAAAAATGTATAACTAAAAAAACGAAATGTTAGATATTATTGATAGCCAATGCGCTATTTTTTTTCAAACAAAATACTGTTGCTGTTTTGAAAAATATTGTTTATACATTTTTGTATTATTTTTTGTTTTTGTAATTATTAAACATATTTTGTGAACACAAAAAAATATTGTTTCTTTTTTTTTCGTTTTGTCGATTGTATACCTAATCAATTGTTACAGATTTAACGACTAAAAAATCGTTAAAATATATATTTTAAATAAAAAAACTCGTTAGTTAATTATACAAAGTATTAACGTAGTATAAACGCTACACGGATATTATAATATGTACCTACCAAGAAATATTTAAGTCATCAAACAATTAAAGGCGACGTAAACTGCTGAATAAATCATAAAATAACGCATTACACCGCGGCGAGAACGACATGGACAGTTTTATAAACTATATTAGCTCTCCGAGCGTCGCTGGGGGAGACCCCCAAACCCCCCGAGTTGGCGAAGAGTTTTAACCGATGTCGGAAGCTGCAGTGGTCTTTTGGTCTGGTCTTCGATCTCGAGCCGGCTGGTGCAGTGTGATAAGGATGTCTAGTGATAAGGAACTGTGATAAGGTTAGGATCACCGCGGTTCGACGTGGTAGCCCGGGTTATGCCGCCGGAAATTCGAAATTCCGTAAAAAAATCATATAGCCGCCGCGATTTTGTTGGTGTCTATAGCAGGTCAGTCACCTCAGTTATCCGGGTAGGCAATCCGACTTTGTCGGATAGCGGACAATGTGGGACGGCCGGATCACGTCATCAGGTATGCAATCCGACTGCGTCGGATTGCGGACAACGTTCATTACTGTCACCAAAAAAGTAAAAATAAGTAATAAATTACGTGAAAAAAAATTTAAAAAATTTCGGGCGTCCATGCGAACCATATAGCCAATGAATTTTTTTGAGTGTCTAGCAGGAGGTCAGTCACCTCAAATGATCTTCGCCGTAGTATAAAATTGTACACACAATGCAAACGATATACTACACAACCCTAAAAAACATATTGTATACACCTACCTATGATATACATATGAACTAATAAATACATACATATCAATATACAGTTGTCAGGTTTGAAGTAATCAAATAGCCTGCACTTTCTTATTTTGGTAATTAATAATTTAATGTATAGCATACAAATACTGCAAGTATAATATATTTATAAATAAAGACAGTCAAATATAATATAATAACAACGCAGTTTATTGAATCAAAAAAGACATATTGTAAATATATCAATAAAAAAAAATTGAACTTTTCGGCGCATGTATTTATGCCTGTATATAGTAATACCTACGCGACGTAAAATGGTAAAACTCGACTTTTCTAAAAAATTATCGATAAACACGCGCGACGGCGGCACTCGGTTTGCACGTTATCTCCCCCGCGGCGGCTGTACATTTAGCGGAGAACACGTACGTTTCTCCCGCCCCCCTCCCCCATATCGAATTTCAAACTTTTTTTGGTTAAATATTTAGCGTGCAATTACCGTGAATTGGCGTGACTGTTTTTGAAATTTGCGTGGCACTAGGTCAGGTTTAAAAATGTAAACAAAGTGGGGGGGGGGTTGTAGAAACGTTTCTACAGCCCCTCCTCGTCCGAATTTTTAACTTTAAGTTCTTTTTTATGTCTCAATATTTAGCGTGCAATTTGCGTGAATTTGCGTGACCTATTTCGAAACCGTAAACCCAAAGCCCCTAGTACCGTGGGCTTTTCCCCTTTATTGCCATTATATTTTTCATTATCATTTGTTATTATGCTCATACTTATGTTTAACATTTATTACTTTTAAGAATTTGCTCTCCTAGCACAAGCTCTGCTTTTTGGGGGTGCTGCAATAAAGTAATTATTATTATTATAAGTAAGGAGGCGAGCATGCTGGGCGAATCACCCTGTATATGATGTTTCATCACTATTCTTCCCAATAATACGTGTTCCGATTTTCAAACGATGTTGGTAGCCGGTAGATTAGCTTTTTATAGGGTTTACCAAGTGGAAACTAGCTTATAATTCAATTATCCGGATCAGCGAATCGGGAAAAGAGGTTTAGGTAATAACTGAGAAAACGTAGAACACCAGATACGAGTATCACGTCAGGGAGAAAAATCGTCACTATAGCATCCAACCGAGCTCAACTTCGTAAACTGTCATCGGAGAGAATAATAATTATTACATGATATAGCGAACAATTATTTTATTTTCATCAATACACAAACTATAATATCAATCAATTAACGTACCTTATTCACATTTACGTCATCGTAACGTTCGCCGAGTTCGTTGGGCAGTTATTATTTTTTATGTGATATAATATTATAAGTACTAATTTTTAGATACTTCCGGAGTGAAATTCTTTGAAAATGTGCGTGCCGTCGACGGAACGTGCAGTTGATCCCAAGTGTTCTTCCGGCAGCGCGTACAGAAGAGTCATAAAAAAGTCGTGGATTTTGAGTGTGGCGGTCTTACTTATTGTATCCGCGGCATTGCAAAATCATGCCGTCAACCAATATGTTCGCGCCGTCTTGAAACTAACAGCGATGCAGGTAATTTAGACTTATTAAATATCCAAGACGATAATAGTTTATAAGAGTTATCCCACGTAGGCACATAGGTATTTTTACCTGGTAATTTTTAGCATTTTTTTTTTATCCGAGTTCTTCTTAGATTATTTTTCGAATTAATCATCGCTTTGAGTTTAATATCATGACACAAAATAATGCAATCTAACAATTACTTTTAATTTGTGTATTATACAAATTTTGTTTGTACATATTTAAAACGTGTAGTATTATTATGTATGGTAATGTTTTTAAACTTTTTCAGTTAATAGATCTGAGCAATTTCAAAAATTTACTTCACGATTCGTGTTTAATTTATAATAAAATACCAGAACGCAAGCTTACTGAATCGGATTGTTATGTAAGTAATAAGTATATATATATATACACACAAAGTTCTACGTACCTATATCGGTACCACTTACATAATACATATTCTACACATATATGCATATTATACGACTATAATAGCTTGTATGCAATTCAAGCGTATGTTTATGTTAATCTATTTAGTCATGTGAGAGCATCGATCGAGTGGACGTTGTCCTCAGACCAGAGGACATTTTGGAATCGTACGCGGATCTCAATTGGCCAGTTGCGTACCAAAGTGATGTTAAAACCACCATCACCGTTAAAGATTTAGCCCTTGTAGGTACCTGTTAACATTAAAGTTTGCAAACTCCTATAATATTATAACTTATATAAGTATTGTTTTTTTTTTGTTATTAAGGTTCTTTTAAACGGAGACCTCTTACCTTGCGATTATGAATCCAACATGAAAATCGATCCCCTTCGAGCAATCGAAATGAAGTATGGATGGTTTATGCATTGGTTAGTAATTAATAATAGTTGGAGTTAATGATTTAGTATACCTACCTGGGCTACCCGAAAAGGCCCGTAGCCAGGCCAGACCAAATCTTCAGACAAAAATTTAGGTGTGGCAATAACATGCATACCTATACTTAACCATAACATAACCTTTACGAACATATACATTTAATATTTGTTTAAGGTCCAGGAGGGGAGGGGGGAAATGCCCATCATCAACTTGTTCCGGCTACCGGCCTGCTTGTACAGTTGTGCTAACCATACACAATATACCAACAAATCTTGTAAGGTTTGAATATTATAACGAAACAAAAGTAATAAAAAAAAAAATAATAAAATACGATTTGGCTACATAAATAATAATAATTTGGCATGCAGTTGGGTTCTGACTTACAAATTATTTTAGGTACCTATTACACGGTTGAGTCCCCGATTTTAGATTCTAAGAGGAAATAAGAGGAGACAAATTATTGATTCTATAATGATGTGAGTTTTTTTTCAATTTTTAAAAACTATGTAGTGACCAAATAATGCTTTGATTTTGAACTTGATTACATTTCTGATGGGAAAATGAATATATAGTTTCATTTGAGAAGTGAAAATCGAAAATTCCCAGTAGTTTTCAAAATTGTCTCACATAATTGGGTGAATATTATTTACCAGTAAACTGACTCCGAAAATCTTTAACGTATAATTTTCAAATATCTAAGATACTATACTTACATAAAAAAGAGAAGTCTCTACATTCTAGAAAAACCAATTAATGATTACCTTCCGATTGTTTAACGTAATGTTTAATATTTTCATCTAAACATATATAATTTTATTGATGTACTCAAAGAAATTCAAGTAGATACATTTTGCATACATGAAAATATGTAGCAAAGAGGTTATTAAAAAGAAAAATATAACAATAGAAAAAGACATTTTTTTTGAAACAAAAAATGGTGAAATATGAAAATAAAATTATTTCAAGGACTAGAATTTGATAGAAACATTTTATAAACATTTTTACCATGTACATAATAAAAATAGTAATAAAAATAATATATTATTAATTATTATACCTATACGGATATACCTATTTATAATATATACTCAATTATGATTTTTTATATAAATATGAAAACATTGTGAATTAAAATCATTTTTAAAAAACGTTTGAGAAAAAAACAAATTTTTAACCACGCCTGTTAACTTAGCCTGGCCTAAGCCTGTACATATGATATGGAAAATGTGCATTTGAGGGGACTCAGTTCATTATACATTTCTTCAAACCTGGGACTCAGTTTACCTTAAATCTTTTCAGACTTCAGTTTACCACACAAATAATGTTTTGAACTCTGTTTACCAACTCTCGTGCGCCAGTAGATATTTAGATATTTAGGTGCCAACTTAAATAATTAATCTGAAACTTAATCTTACGTGCCGAACAATTTTAAACCTCGAGTATTTTTCCAATATTGTTTTCAAGGCGAAATTGTGATGACATCCAAGGAAAACTAATGCGTGCTTTATACAGACCAGATTCGTTTTTGAGCATTTCTCCCGAAACGTGGACAATCATGTCGTCCAAGTATAAGACTGTTCACTATAAAAAAGTATATTATTCAACAGTCAACAAGCTCTTCAAATAAAATACATTATAAATTATGTTTAGATCAACACATACTACGACGGCAGAGTGGCGGTATCACAGATAAGTGGAACGTTTAAGTACCGGTTGGTGCCCAAAAACCCTTGCGTGGAAATATGTAATTCTTTGGACGGGCGTTTAGAAACTCATCATACCCGTGAGTACAGCGATTTATTTCTATATATATTACAGTGGCGTCATTTAGGTTTTTGAGAGGGGGAGATGCAACAATTTTAACCGGCCCATAATATAACTGAAAAAAAAACCACTCGCTAACAATTAAATTACAATTGCATTTTTATCTCAATACAAATAGCCTTCCTACATAATTCTATACTTACTATAGTTAATATCATAGGTTATACTGTCATAGGCATAACTAACCCATTTTTTTGAGAGATAACATTGACTAAATAAATAATATACATGTAGAGGGATACCTAAATGTATTATCTATTAGTTACTATTTGTAAGGCCCAAAACTAGCCCATGCCCGGCACGACAGCGGCCCGTTAATGACAAAGAGGCGCAAATGCCCACCCGGCCTTCCACCAAATGACGCCACTGATATATTATGCAGACGTAGATACCTATCATATGCATCCAGGGCCGTATTTAGAAATGTTGCACCCCTGGTAAAAAAATCGGCTACCTATCTTGCCTTAGGTATACGCTCGACCACTCGATTACAATGCGATAGTATTAATTGATGAACACACACAAAGGATAGAAAATTTGTGGAGGACTCTAAGGCTATGAAAATTGTAAAAAAAATGTATGTGAGACAATTCTCTGATATGTTTCCAAAGTAGTAGGTACCTATTATAATATATTATTCTATAATAGTAGAATTTTATATATTTTCAAATATTATTGAAACGTGGCGGAATCACTGGAATGGTCAATGAAATCGATAAAAGGGATACATTTAACAAATTTTTAAGTGAGATAGCACAGCTATTTTAATTTTTTTTCTAATTATTAATTATATTTTAAAAGAACAAAATTTAAAATCGTGTACATTTCCAAATGATAAACTGGTAAATAACGAGACGACGACGACAGTGCCGTTGATAATATAATAATTGTTAATACCTAATACTAAATACACTTAACACTTAACAACTTCGAGTGTTATTTAATTCGTTATTAAAACCACTTTTACATCTTCTTTGAATATTATAATATTATTTAAATAATATTGCTGTAGAGTGGCAAAAACGGTAGAGCTCATAGTCGCATTGTTTTCAGCAAGATAGTAAAAAATTAATAGCTCTCGTTTTCAAAAAATTTTTTTTTATATCATATTACAGTATTGATCAAACTATTTTTTTCACCAGGAACCACAAAAAATGTATTTTTATTTTTATCTTCCACGGCCGAATGAGTGAAAAAAGGTAATTTAAATTAGATATAACATTTAAAACATAAATATTTTTGAGGGTCGGATAGTAAATGATGGCGATCTGTATAGTTTGGCCACGCCTGTCATAATATTATATTGTTTCTGATAATAATAATATGAAGAATCCAATAAAATTATTAACGAACTTTTGCTGAAAATTATGGGAATATGAGGGATGTTCGGAAGAAAGTTTATTGAGCTAGAATTTTGAATTAACAATTAAATTTCATATATTGTATAGATATGCACTGAAAACCAACGAAATTACTTAGAAATGAACAAAAAAAAATGCTAAATAAAAGTTTAAAGTTTCTGATGTATAAAAACGGATTTTGTACTTGAAAAGCATTGCCTGGAACTTCTTAAAAATAATGCATTTCGCATTCAAACCCGGCCCTAATTATAATAAACTAAATCAACTTACCTAGTAATAAATAATGATCTTCCAAACAAAAATTAAACACATACTCAAATAGCAGACTATTATACGTTAAATTAAAATTTTTTTAAGTTTGGTGGGTAACAATGATAGTAGTGGGCTGCATGAATAATATTACAATAATTTTAAACTAAATTATAGATATTAACATCACTGTTTTCTTTATAAACAAAATATAATTTTTGATTATTTTAATTTTTCCAACCACAGAGTGTGCGACCACGGTAAATTGCCCATCAGTGCCCTCTCCCCCTACCCCCTTACAACCGGCCCTGTATGTATATGCATATAATATTGTTATAATCTATATAATATACCTATAATAGCTAATCAGTGATAAATTGTTTTATTTGTTGTGCAGTGGTTTTCAACAATTTCATTTGGGATTTTCAGTATCTGCCATTGAATAATTCCACCAACAGCATAGCTATTATCTATTATTTAGATTAAAAGTCAAATAGGAGGTACACCGTACACCAAATCTATTTATATATGGTGAAAAAGGCTTAGCAAAATATTCCGATTTTTATTTATATATTACGTGCTTGCATTATATATTACCCTACCTGGGTAACTATTATTATATTATCATTATTATGCGTTATTTACAAAAAAAAAAAATATACATTGATTTTATTTAAATGATTATATGTTTGTAAAGTACGTAGGTACAGTGGCGCCCACGTAGGGTACAAAGTGGTGCGATTGCACTGGTTTCTCGAAGGGTCACAGGGCCTACATACATTTGGGGGCTCCACTCTGGTACCTAGAGCAAACACTATAAATGCATCACTGCAAACTATTCATCTGGATCTTTAGATCGTTGAATAAAACGTAAAGAGTTGGCAGTGCCAAATATGCAAACAAATATAAATATACAATAACTTATATAGATAACTATAATATTTTATACCTACAGCCCATATTTGACTATAATAAGTGAGTTGATCCTGTGGCGTATTTACGTCAGCGCGTCGTAGTGAAATCCGTTGTTATTTTTAGAAATATTATCGATCATGCTATATTGATAATATGCGGAGATCCGATATACTCGATAGTCGATACTGGTAAATCCCATATTCATGCACTGGTGAATACCTGGCATTTTATGTGTTTAGGTATTTGAAAAACTGCCCTGATAAATACCAACCAGTGAAGATTTTTTTTTGTAAAATTTTAAATTCAAACCACTTGTAAAAAATGTGAGCCAGAAATTTGCATTATTTTTAAATTTATTCAATGTGACCATGCGTTATTTTGAAATGCATTTGGAAGAAAAGATATTTCAATCAAATGAATGTGGATGTAGACCAAAATAAATTTTGTGGCCCCATAATTTTAACTGCACTGGTTCATCAAAAACCTGTGGGCGCCACTGCGTAGGTTTTACCCGTAACTACTGTGACATGACTCGAGACTTTTCGCAACAAATGTACAAAACATAATATTAAATGAGATAGTAAGGTATAGGTACTCACAAATTTGTACAAACAGCTGCAGGTTTCATTTGTCATTACTTCGCCAGATATGGTTGGTTTGAAATGAGAATCTTAATATGTTTTCGACGGACCTAAGACGAAGCGGACTATAATTAGTATAACAGCCACGGGCCGACGACTTTGGCCACCGCGGCGGTAACTGTTATTCTTGACTTACAACGCATCAACATACGTGTCGGACAGTCTATTGGTTCGCATACGACGACATTTTAGACGGACTATACACACCGAATTATCACCAGACGGCGACGGCACCGAGAAAATCGCACCGGAGCGGTATAATCACGCTACCAAGGTATATACGTACCACAACGGTGCACCGTGTAGTGTAGTATTACCCTGGTTTACCTCTGTTTAACGCGGTGTACCTATTGGGGCGTTCACAATGTCAACGTGGTAGTAGTGCACCACGCAACGCATAACCCGGTTCGCCATAGTCATGTACCCCGGTATATACAAATGGTGTACACGGTTGCCCCGCACTTATAGTGGATAGCGATCAGATACCGGTCGGTAACCGAATTATCACCTAGCGGCGACGGTACTGATCGACTCGCACGTTGTGGCGGCCAAACCGTGCTACCGAGGTATACACCAAGCCTGTGTACCGCGAAGTGTATCCCGGTTACCTCTGTTTAACACGGTGTACCTATTGGCACCCGCATGGTTAAACTTGGTGGTGCACCGCGCAACATATGACCTGGTTCGCCATATAGTCTTGTACCCGGCTTACAATGGTGTACACGATTGCCTCGCACCCAGTGGACAGCGATCGGACACCGTTCGGCGGAAAGTCTATCAGATTCGTCGTCGGATGGGTCATAGACACTGAACTACGGTGTTGATGGCCGAAGCGGTCAGAATCCCAGTTTTCGTTTTGCCCGCGATGGTGGCCAAAGTGGCCAAACTGATGTCTGGTTGTAATGATATTCAGCTTCGTCTTACCTGTTACGTAGAGCGATCTCCGCACAGTATATATACAGTTCAATATCTGACTGTTAGGGTCGACTGGAGGACATAGACGACGACTCAGCTTTGGACATCTGCTCGCCTGTGGTATCTTTGAATATCTGTTTGATAGTAGATATGCACGTGACCTACCTAATATTCCATAAAATCAAAAAACAAAATGTAAGAAAAATGTTTTCAAATTTACATTGGTCGTGGTGATGAGGCCGTCGAAATATAAGTATAGGAATGTATGTTATTTTTATTACAATATTATAATTAATGTGGAATTTTTGAAAATTACACAATAAAAGGCCTAATATTTTGCATATTTTGAACATAATGCATATAATTGCATATTTATAGATTTTTGAGATTTTGATTTTTTTAACTTAAATTTTTAAATTTTGATAATTTTCTGTTAGTATAAATGATATCTATTACATCGTTTGATGTAGAAAGGTGTTTTAGTCAATATAAATCTATTCTACGTTCAAATCGCCGGTCGTTTGCATTTTAAAATTCGAAACAACATATTATCATAGTACCATTAAATAATATAAACTAATATTTAATGTAATTATATAATTTAATATTTAACGTCATAAGCTTAAAGATTTAAAATTTTTTTTAATGTTCTTGTATCAAGTGATCATTTTATCATATTTTACTGTCGTATTTTAATGTATAATTTATTTAGAGTAATTTGAAAAAAATCATTATAGAAAATGTGTTTATTTAATAATATTTATGTGGTATAATTTAGCACATTTTTGCATATTTTTAATAAAACAAATGTATATTTCATCATTTTTTATTGCATATAAATCCTAGCCCTAATTATGACAGCGTGTGTGTGTGTGTGTGTGTGTGTGTGTGTGTGTGTGTGTGTGTGTGTGTGTGTGTGTGTGTGTGTGTGTGTGTGTGTGTATTCTGCAGACATTTCGCTACCGCAGAAGTATATAGGTACACTTTGATTTCAACGCGTATTTGTTGACGACGAACCACTCCTACTTTTAAATAATTTGCGGTTAGCGTCAACAACTTGCGACTTGCGAACTGTTGAGGTCAGCCGACGGGAGTTGGTTACCACAGTATATATATACTATATAGATATAATCAGTACAATTTAAATAAGGTATAAACATGGTATAATATAATAATATGTTAATGACAAATAAATGGTGTTGGTGGAATCAAAAACTTAATACATACAAAACAATAATGACATAAAATGTATGGCTTGAGGCGAGCGGTGGACGTTGGCATAAAACTGTACGACGCCGGTCAAATGACGGCGAACGTGCACAACGGCCGCAAACAAACGATAACGAAAAACGTCAGACCGACGAACATTGGCGGACGAAAAGTCCGACAATCACAACGGGCGTCGCGGGTTCAAGACATTTCGACGGGGGCCTGGTACAAACGTACCTAAGCCAAAAACCGGTTGACCGTCGGTGAACCATGGTAACTGCAGGTAACATAGGCAGGATCACGGTGGCGCAGGGGGATGAGGTCGAACTTTGCGGAATCAATCCAGGTCAACAGAACACTGGCAGAGGCATATTCTGCGTGTAATGTTGACAATGGATTTCCACATGAATCGTTTGGACCTCTTCCATAATGACCTGCGGCGGTCGGGCCGTGCGGGATCTGGCTGAATTTCAGCTGCTACCGGTGGAACAACAGACTTCGCCGGTCCGTACACGGGCGAGTGAATGCTTAGCTCCGCGGAAGATCTGAAAACGGCTGCATGTTCTCGCAGCGGCCGTAACTGCAGTAGCCCGACCGTTGTGACGATCCTACGATCCACGGCCAAATCCAGAGCGTGGATCAAGGAAAGGCCATCATAACGTTGCTGCGGGCATTTCAGCGTTTCCGCTTGGTCCGCAGTCGTGAGAATAGGTGACACTGGCGGTGAGTCGGACTGTACTTCCGGGTTGGTCACGGGTGCAGAGTCATCGGTCCTCAGTTCTGGCGTCGACCGGTAGCTCTCTGCAATACCGCACCGTCGAAACCCGTCAGTTGTGTTCTTGCGGTAACCGGCCAAGTCTAGAGCTTCGACCAAGGAGTGATGACCCTCGTCGGCGTAATCAAGGGACTGTGCGCATCTCGAAGATCCCACGTTGGCTTCCATCTCTGTCTTGTTTTTATCAAGTTTAAACGGCAAACAGAAACGACAAACAGTTTTGTTTACGAAATAAGATGCGTACGACTATCGCGAACGAGTGATAAATATGTAATGACGGATTTCAAATTCTAAAATACATAAATAATAATCTTGTAGTTTGCCTAGTTTTTATTGTGGCCAGCTATAGTAAGTAGCAATTAAATACAAATAGCAGTTATAATTACAAATATCATATATCTTAACAATAATAATTTTGAACCAATCGAATGTTCCGAAAATGATACCGGTTTTAGCGTAATCAGAATCATATCACATTATTGTGACATGATTTAGAAAAAATCTTGATAAAAGGTTATAACTAAAGACTTTCGGTTTAAGTTATATCTATTTTTAAAAAAATATCTAAGCAGACTTCATAGACAAGTGTAAATGTTCGTTGATTAAATTAATATAAACATATCACAATGCGAATAATATTTATAAGTACACTAAATGTAATTTATTAGGGAATAATATCATTGTTACTTAATTTTTGTGTAATATTAAGTATATAACTTAATGGCTAATGGATAGGGTTGCTATTCTTACCGGTTTCAACGGAATGTCCCGGTGTCATTAAGTTTGTCCGAAGCTGAGGGAAAATAACTTTAATACTATATTAATTAATAATAATACATAACATAATGTCGTATACTGGATCATGATATGATTATCTTATTGAGTTAGGGAAAGGATGAACATACTGAACGAGGTATAATAGTGTGTAGAATTAATTTTGATTTAACTAGTAAGGTATTTTATGAAAATATTAAGAATATTATAATTCTATTGAAAGAAATTCATTCAAACGAAAAGCATAAATATTAGTAATAAGTAGTAGTAAGGAATGACAATAGTAGTAAGTTAAAGTAAAAAAAATGCATTGGCTAATAAATATTTAAATAAAAAAGCGGGCTAGTGGATGTAGCTCTGTTGAACAGTAGGTTACAAGTGTTCACTGTAATGGATGGTATTTAATTTGAATTCAATGATATAATATCACTGTATACGAAAAACGATTCTGAGCGGAGACGGTTTGTCAGTCTAGAATATTTTATATTATAGTTACATTGTTATTACTTATTATTAGGGTTCGGGACTTATTGCGCACAAACTGTAGGAAATATGCATGCATATATGCACTTAAAATAACCGAAATATGCGCAAAAATATGCAACTAACAATTTTTTTAAATATAATTAAAAAATTTGATTTATTTATTTAAATTTAGACAATTTTTTGTAATTAGTTATTTTTTGACAACAGCAACACTATCAACATTATATTACTAAAATGTATGTTCGATTTCGTTTTCTTCGTCTTCTCCTACAATGAAAAAAGGTTGGGTTTTTTTTTAATATATTAAATTATTATTAAATATAAAAATGATGAATTGTTTACCTGTAAAGTTTGACTGTACATTAAGACATTTTCTGATATTATCAAATTTAAATGAAAACTGATTAGGTATATTGAACAACGCAAAAAAGTAAAAAAAAAATAAAGTTAATCTTTAAAATAAAAATATGTACTTAATATAAAACAAAAACTGTGTAAATATGCTATAAATAACAATTGAACTGCCAAAATCGGTAAATATGCATTTTGCTCAAAAAACGGCAAAATATGCAATTCAAATTTTTGTATTTCAACCCGTTATGACTTAAAACAAATTTAAATCTTACTTAGACTATTCTGCAGTCATTATTGAGCAATATGCAAATGCAACAAGTCCCGAACCCTAATCATTATCAATACACACGACACAAATAAACATTTAAGTTGTGTATTAAAATTGATACACATGGCACTCAAAGTGTTAAATAATACAGTGTTAAAGTTATTTTCTCTCAGCATCTATTAATCGGGACAAACTTAATGACCTGCCGGGACACCGGGACATGCCGTTGAACCCGGGACGAACATAGCAACCCTATCCATTAGCCATTAGGTTATATAATATTGCATACAAATAAAATTAAGTAACAGTAAAATAAAACAATTTTTTATTAAGTTAATTACAATGATATTATTCCCTAAGGGAAGTTGTAATAAATTACATTTGGTGTGCAAATAAATATTACTGGCATTGTAAAATTTTTATATTAATTTAATCATCGAACATTTGCACTTATCTATGATGTATTCTTACATATTTTTTTAAAATATATGTAAAGGATACAGGATTTAGTTATAAACTTATAATTAATATTTTTTGTATTTGTATTTGTATTTAATTGCTACTTATTATAGCTGGCCACAATATAAACTAGGGAAACCACAAGACTATTATTATATTATAGGATTGCTATGATAATAATTTGAAATCCGTCATTAAATATTTATCGCTCGTTCACGACAGTCGTAGACTTATCATTTCGTAAAAAAAACTGTGTGTCATTTCTATTTGTCGTTTAGACTTCATATATACACGACAGAGATGGAAGCAAACGTGGGAACTTCAAGATTCACACAGTCGTTTAAGTATGCCAATGAGGGTCGTTGCTTGATCGACGCTTTAGACTTGGCCGGTGACCACAAGACCTCTACTATCGGATGTCTGTTACGGCATGGACTTACAGAGAGTTTCCATTCGACGCCAGAACTGACAACTGACTCGCCCGTGAACAGCCCGGTAGTAAAGATCGACTCACCCCCAGTGCCACCGGTTCTTGTGACTGCGGGAGCAGACGATCAAACGGGAACGTTAAAATGCCTGCACCAACGTTATGGCCTTTCTTTGATCCATGCTTTGGATTTGGCTGTGGATCGTAGGATCGCTACAACTGTCGGGCTACAGTTACGGCCGCTGCGAGAAAATGCTGTAATGTTCCGGTCTTCTGCAGAGCTGGACATTCACTCGCCCGTGTACGGACCAGTGACGTCTATTCCACCGGTAGCAGCTGAAATTCAGCCAAATTTTGCACGGTCCGATCGTCGCACATCGTTATGGAAGAGATCGAAACGATTCATGAGGAGATCCATGGTCAACTTTGCACGCAGACTATGCTTTTGCCAAAGCTTTGTTGACCTGGAATGATTGATATCCGCAAAATTCGACCTCCTCCCCTGCCACCATGATCCCGCCTATGACACTAGTTACCACTGTTCGCCACCAATCAACCAGTTTTTGGCTTAGGTACGCTTGTACCAGGCCCCCGTCGAAATGTCTTGAACCCGCGACGCCCGTTGTTATTGTCGGACACTTCGTCCGTTTTTGTTCAAGTTCGTCAATGTACGAGTTCGTCGGTCTGGCGTTTTTCGTTTTCGTTTGTTTGCGGCCGATAGTGCACGTTCGCCGTCGTCGCCATGTTTTGTCCGGCGTAGTACAGTTTTATGTCAACGTCCACCACTCACCTCAAGCCATACATTTTATATTATCATTGTTTTGTATGTATTATGTTTTTGATTCCACCAATACCATTTATTTGTTATTAACATAATATTATTATTTATTATTATATACCATGTTTATACCTTATTTAAATTGTATTGATTATATCTATATAATATATACTGTGGTGGTAACCTACTCCCACGGTCGGCTGTCCTCAACAGTTCACAAATCGCAAGCCGTTGACGCTAACCGCAAATTATTTAAAAGTAGGAACGGTGTGTCGTCAACAAATATGCGTCGAAATCAAAGTGTACCTACTTTTGCGAAATGTCTGCAGAATACACACACACGCAGCTGTGCGTACACATCGACGTGCCATGATTAGGGCTAGGCTTTATATGCAGTAAAAAATGATGAAGTATGCATTTGTTTTATTGAAAATATTCAAAAATATGCTAAAAAATACTACATAAATATTATTAAATTAACACATTTTCTATAATTTTTTTTTAAAATTATTCTAAATAAATATAATAAAATACGACAGTAAAAAAATGATAAAATGAACACATAATACAAAAACAATTATGGTTATATATATTATACATAGTAAATTAGCATTATAATATAATGTAAGTCATATACAGTTAAAATAATTATGCTTCTAACAAATATTTTTAATTTTTTTTTACTTTTGTAACTAGTTATTTTTATAATAATAATACGAAATAAGTCATACCTTGCGTATTTATTTTATCCTCATTCAGTTGAAAGATGGTATGGAAAATATTTTATTACCTAGTAGGAGATGAGGCGTATAAAAAGTATTTTAAAGTTAAAATGTGACATTTCATAATCCTTAAAAATAGTTTAATAGAAGAGTTTACATTATGTTATTCATGTAAGCTCTGAGCTGAAGATAATATAGTAAAAAATACAATTGAGTGTATCAGGTGTCAAGCATTAGAATTTTATTTTGATACTTTTTCCCAAAATTAACTTTAAATTATCAAGCGTAAGGTACTTATAAAAGTCAACCAATTAAGTTAATAATAACAATGAGTTACATATACCCATCGTTATGAAAATACTCTTTGTAAGACGTAAGTATAGGGCTGGGAATTGTATGCCCTAAAAAATATTGATACTGCATACTGCATACTGCATACATAATGTAATAATTTTATACCTATACAGTATACATATTACATAATATATTATTATAAATTATAATAGTATCTATATACAATATACATATTTTATAATTTATTTTCTTTTAATTAGGAATTAAGTATTGTATAATCTGAAAATTATTATTTACAATAATCACAAGTGATGTTAATGTTAATATAAAATAAGATGAAGTAAAATAAAATATAATAAATTAAATTAGCTAATCTTATTAAGACGAGGGGCTTGGTTGAAGGAGCCAACCATCATGATGGAACTTCATGACGTGGAGCAATGGGAGTTAGAAAATCGGTAGGCCATGACACCGTCTTAGGTTGAGATGAGAATTTTTATATAATATTATTAATTGACATTTTTGATTTCTGTGTGACTTGAGAGAAATGTACGTGAGAAGATATTTAAGGGGATTTAAAATTCATCAAATAGAATCTAAAAAGTGAGACTTCATAGTTGTTTACAGAAGAAGGGATTTAGTTTAAAGTTTTAAACTATTGATGACACTCTTTTACATTTGCGCGTACGTGGTTTTGTTGAGTTTTCAAAAATAATAATAATATTAATTCATTTAGAAACCGGTCGCATGGCGCCATCTGGCGGCCCTCCGACGCGGGGCCGCCACGCTCGGTAATCGTTCTGACTCAGACTGGCTGTCGTTTCAACTTTGCCTGTTGGGGCGGCTTCTATTGGTAGGCTTGTTCCTCTCGTTCGTTAACTTATTTTTCGCGCCAGGGCCGTCCTGAAAGACAAATCATGGGGGGGGGGGGGGGGGGTGGTTTGATTCATAATTTGCCAACTCAAAAAAAAAATTTCTCGCTTCTCTCGACAATTAGGTACCTGCTACCTGCAGACTACATGCATAGTAGTCAGTAGACAAATGTTACACAATATTAAATATTTTATTACGTTCTTCATTTTACTATCTCTTAATTCTTATACATATATATATTTTCATCATATCTTAATAAGTGTATTAGAATAAAATATTTTCAATATCAAAATTTATAACACTGTTGACTTTTGTATATTTACTATACTAGCTATATTTATAATTTAATAATATAATATAATATTCAAATAATATTTTTATATCAACAAAAAATAATACATATTATATTTATAATAAACTTAACACTAAATTTATATACGTCGGTTTTTTAAAATTGACCATTGATGTGCTATTTTATTTATATCCAATAGGTCAACAATATCTTTTTCTACTCCCAATACAATTAAAGAGTTTAATCTCTCATCAGCAATTGTTGACCTAAGATGTGTTTTAATCAATTTTAGTTTACTAAAAGATCTTTCGTTTGATGCGACTGTTATTGATAGGTAAAGTCCAAAATATTATAATAGTATTAAATGTGTTGGACAGTTGGCGATCGGAAAATTAACTTATAATACCTTCATATTATTATAAATTACAATATATTATTATGATATATTTGGACTTAGTAGTAAATACAAAATTATTAAAAAACTGTAAAAAAAAAATTATAATTTGCCGAGTGCCAACTTCCCAACTCAAATACTTAATGTACCAATGTGCCAACTGACATATACATATTATACGCTCAGAGGGGTGGGACACCCCCTTAAACCCCCACTTCGGGACGGCCCTGAGCTGCGCTCGATGATTTATGACGACTGACGAGTTCTGTCCGGTTCATCGATACCTGGGCCAGGGGCGTGCTTTGGTATCGAGATCGTCAGGCAGGCTGACATTGTATACGTCAATGTTAGCAAAGGTTCCCACACAACCAAAATAACTTATTATTTTTCATGACACTGATAATAATAATATGAAGAATCCAATTAAACTGTTAACGAACCTTTGCTGAAAATTATAGGAACATGAAGGGTGTTCGGAAGAACGTTTATTGAGCTAGTATTTTGAATTACCAATTAAATTTCATATATTGTATAGATATTCACTGAAAACCAACAAAATTACCTAGAAATGAACAAAGAAAAATGCTAAATAAAAGTTTAAAGTTTCTGATGTATAAAAACGGATTTTGTACTTGAAAAGCGTTGCCTGGAACTTCTTAAAAATAATGCATTTCGCATTCAAACCCGGCCCTAATTATGATAAACTAAATCAACTTACCTAATAATAAATAATGATCTTCCAAACAAAAATCAAACACATACTCAATAATACAATATAAAGAGAACAATACCTTTCATATTATTATGTAGGTACAGCGACAGTAAAAAAGTAGACTATTACGTTAAATTAAATTTTTTAAAGTTTGGTGGGTAACAACGATAGTGGTGGGCTGCATGAATAATATTACAATTTTAATCTAAAATATATGTATTAATATCACTGTGGTTTTATTCAGATCAACGTTTTCTTTACAAACAAAATTTAATTTTTGATCATTTTAATTTATTCAACCACAAAGTTTGCGACCACGGTAAATTTCCCATTGGTGCCATCCCCTTTTACAACCCGCCCTGTACGTATATGCATATAATATTGTTATAATCTAAAGCAGCGTTTCTCAACCAGGGGTCGCGAACACCTTGACTCGGGGTCGCGCAGGTCAAAAATAATAAAACGCTGATTTACAAAATGTACCTTTTTATTTAAATATTCAAGACTTTTTATTGAAAAAATTAAAATAACAATAATAATAAAATTATCCCGATACGAACCAACTTAATAAACACAACATCACATGAGTTTAACAACACGAGCGACGCGCGACTGTCATCGATAAATTAATCGTTTCATAACACACAAAAATAATATTAAAAATAACAATAATAAGCAGTCGATTAAATGTAGATATCTCATCAATAAAACGGGCACTACTCCACTAATGGAAATTCCTAACGACCCGATACATAACGTTCAAACTTGATAAACTTAAGTTACTAAATATGGTATTTAAAATGTTATATTTCGTTTAGTTAATGATAGGATATTTTTACTGTTTAAATTTTTACCTAACCTAGATGGAGGGGGGTCGCAAAGTGATTGACTATATTTTATACCTATTTTGGGGGTCGCGACACTAAAAAGGTTGAGAAACGATGATCTAAAAAATATATACCTATATTAGCTAATCAGTGATAAATTATTTTATTTGTTGTGCAGTGGTTTTCAACAATTTAATACGGGATTTTCAGTATGTGCCATTGAATAATTCCACCAACAGCATAGCTATTATCTTGTGCTTAGATTAAAAGTCAAATAGGAGGTACACCGTACACCAAATCTATTTATATATGGTGAAAAAGGCTTAGCATATTCCGAATTTTATTTATATTAACGCGCTTGCACACTTACCTACCTAGTGTTTTCGCCGCCGTCACCGTCACTCGCATGTACGCATGTCCGCCGACTGCATCACACACACACAACACATCTTTATGTTTATATTTGTATTATTTTTTTTCTGTTTAATTGTGTCAGCTGTGTATTGTGAGTTATATAATATGTAGATTAGGCGCGACTCGATACCAGCCGCCACCGTCTAGCTGGAACGAGGGTAATTATGGGAGCGCGTAAAATGTCCTAAAATATTTTGTCCGAACAGTATTTTGGCCGAAAAATATTTCATCCGAACCGTATTTTATCCGAAAAATATTTTATCGGAACCATATACCGAACACAGTATGTGGCTCCAGTGGCGCATCCATGAGGGGGTTTGGGTGCCCCCCCCCTTAGATATTTTTTGTCCTAATAAATATATTACAAAAACTGCAAAATGTGTAAGGCAACAATTAGTAAACCAGAGTTAGTGTCGGTCAAGGGTGCCCACAGCGGGTGTGGTAGGGCGGTGGGGCCATGCCCCCCCGTTTTTTTTAACAATGTTTGGATTTTATGTGTGTATAATGTATATGTATATATTATATATAAAATATAAATATATTTGTAATATACACCTAGCCCCCCCCTGTTAAAAATTTCTGCGGGCGCCCTATGTATTAAAAAAAAATCAATAGCCGAAATTTAAAATATAAATATAATATATTTATTTTTTGTCTAAGCTTATCAATGTATGAACGGTTAATTTGGCTGAAGACTAATGAATAATGATAATTATAAATACTAATCATTATATTTGTTCTTAACAATGTATTTTCCATGTATTCATTTTCCAAACAAAAACCGATTTTTTTCCATATAATATCATTTCTATGTCATTTTCCATTTATTAAATTTCATTTTCTTTATTTTAGAACTAACTGATTATATTCTATAACAAAAATATTGCGAGGAATTCAACTGCGTTAAAATTCGGCATATTTCAAATTTATAAAAATTTGAAATTTTGATTTATAAGCTTGAATAATAAATGAGCTAGTAATAAAATAATAAGCTTACACTTTATAAATAACAAAAAAAACACCAATGGCAACTAATTACGGTGACTTATAAAATAACCAAAAATAGGGATTTTAGGGATTAGCCCCCTAAACCTCCTCCCCATAATTATGGTGTGCTGATTTAGATTCTGCATACACTAAACAATACTTCTGGCTCCGCCTATGTTAATTACTGTTAAGTATCACTTGATAAATTACAAATTACAATAAAATTATTTTATACCTACTCCAATATTACAAACAATGTATTTTTTTTTCAATTTAAACATTTGTAGTGTACCTATCTATTAAATTTTTTTTAATGTTGAAATGTTGAACCTCATGATATATAACAATTTTGTCAGTCACATAAATTAATTATTTTAGTTGAAATTGAAACCAAATATATTTCTTAGTATATAACTAAGAATATTTTATAGATTATATTCTTAACATATATAATATATACATAGTTCACTAGGTATTATTCAACACTAGATGGTGTTAATCATAATTATTAAAATTGAGTGATACTGCACTTCTGTACTTGGCTAATGTTGAATGTATACATTATACACTATATAAGTAGGGTCACAAACAAAAATACAAAATATTGAAGCTACCCACCTAAACTTACAAACATTTACAACTTGAATGCTCAAAAATAGTTTGTTTGTGACACCACTGATGAATCTTTGTAACACAGAACTCATAATGATTTTGATTATTCATGATTAACTATTGATAAAATAATATTATGTGTCCATTTGTACTCCTTTATATAGCAGTGATACTATGACACTGTTATAGAAATACACGATTGAGTGATATACATTTCCAATGACAATAATATGATGCAACATAATATGATGAATATGGTGTAATGCTATTAAATTTATGTTCAACAACAGTTCTTTGTTTTAAATTCAGTTTCAATAACTTACATACATACATAAATTATTAATATTAATAGAAAATTCATCAGAATATATAAGCAGTATAAAACTTAAAAATTGCATTTACTTGACTAAATTCTATACATATTTTATGTATAAGGAACATAGTTACATAAGACATAAGTAATGTATAAATTATAAAACTAAGATTTTATACATGTATTAAAAAAAATTTTATAGCTGAAATTCAAAATATAAATATAATAAATATATTTTTCGTCTTAGTTTATCAATTAATAAAGATGCAAAAAAAAAATACATATACACATATATTAAATAGATAAAATATAACTTAATATGAAGTATAAGTATGAAGAATAGATTTTTGAATACAGTAGAGATGGGACAAGTTTACTTTAATTAACTGATTAATTTTTTTCCATTAAATAAACTGATTCAGACTGAAAAGTGAATCATTTGATTATAAGAATCATAATCTATTTGTTTGTGACCGCCACTGACAAGTTCATTTAATTGAATCATTTATCAATTCTAATGCGAGTTGTTTCTTAACATAATTATACAAAACTAATTTAAATGAATACAAAATAATGTATTATAAGAATGTAAATATCCAGTGACAAAAAGTCACTGTTTCTTTTTTAGGGTTTTATACATCAAATTTAACTTTAAATAGTATAAAAAAATAGGTCTGTTGACACATTAAAAAGATAGTAAATAAAAATTATATACATCTTATATGGAGTTAAGTAAAAAATAATAATAATTAATATTAGTCTCAATTAACTACACTCCAAATATCTATTTAGCTTAATTTTTTATTTATATTAAACCAACAAACAAGTAATCAAAGATGAGATATTTATCGATAGAGTTATATGGACAACTGGATGGACAGTGATGTGATATGATATTTAATCTTTTAGTTGGGTAAACATTTAAACATAAATTCAATCAACCAACTAGGGAAATTTTATTTTAGCACATTGAAAATGTAAATTTATTTCTTAAATTACATTTCAAATGTTTCTTATTTTATTTTATTGTATCTATTAATAAGAAAAATGTCAATCCTTTAAAATAGAGTTCAATTATAGTAAACATATCAACTTCAAAAAATACAAAATAGTTTTTTCAATGTTTTATTTGTAATATCTATTTATTAGATTTTGTAATTTGTAATTTAGTTTTATAAAAAAGTAAGTTTTTGTACAAAAAGTGTAAGAAATAGCTGAAGTAAATATATACACCGGCATTTACAACTCCATGGGGTATAACTTAATGACATTTATTCAAGAGTGAACCTAGAAGTTGAAGCTAGATGTGCATTTTGTTCATTACTCGTCAACCGCCATGTAACAGTTGGTGGAAACAGTTTTTCCAGAAGAAGTTTTTCCAAACAGAATAATCTCTTAAAAGGCTTGGGTACATGCATACACCAGTTACTGCTAACTGAAATTGAAAAAAACAACTATTAATTAAATTATTTTGAAAATTGTATTAATTTAATGGCTCAGTATCATATTAAGAATCCAAGTAGTAAAATAGAAACCAATCAACATTATTCATAGTTCCAACACATAGTTTGTTCCATTATAATATATCAAACATCCTTGTGTTATAGTTGTGAACATATTGAGTATATAACATATCATTTATTATTATCTATGCCTTATGAATAAATAACAAATAACAATATAAACTTTTTTAGCTTAAGCAATACTTTTCTTAGGATTCTACTATCGATATGGCCCTAAACAATTACAATATCTCAGGTGTTAAATCCACATCTGACTGCAGCTTTGTAACATCGTTTTAATGCATCTGTTGAGTTGTTTAAGATGTATTATAACCAATAAGTAATACATTATAGGCATTTTAATACTATATACAGAACTTACATGATTTGAGTTATGAAGGTTTGAATGTGATTGTTGTAACTTGTAAATGGCATATTGAGTTTAACTTGGTTTTTGCAATGGTTTTAATATTTGTAAATACATTTTACCTAGAAATAATACACTGCTGTATAACATAAAATTTATAGAATACGCAAGCAGGTTAGTAGCCAAAATGTATGTACGACTTACGAACATTTGAGGTGAACTGTTTAAATTTGTAATTTGTATACTGCACACGATAGTGAACAATGAACATATTGTACAAAACCTACTTAAAAAGTAAAAAATTAAATGAAAAAAATATCAAAATATTAACGAATAATAATTATTATTTACATTTGAATTGAACACCCTCAATTATTGTTTACTGACATTTTAAGTGGTAACCGTCTACAACATGAACCATGGTTACACATGTTTATAATTCGTTATCATAGTTTAAAATCTATGATCATTTGATAAAGCAAATTATGTATGGTTTTTTATGCTTTTTTAAAGCTTTCTATTTAACAACTGGAAATTTCGTTACACCGACCATTTATATGGAATCTCCATAAAATTTTCTATCGATAAACTTTAGATTTCACCATTTCTCGTTCTCCTATGTGGGATTAATCTCATGCACAAACAGACAACCATAATAGTTCTGAATAGAGTACATACCTAATATTATAATATACATCTGTCATTTATTAATTTACTAAACATTTATACCTATTGTCCAACGTTAGTTAATTTCAATACATCAGACATATCATATTATAGTATAATAACTAAATACATTTAATTATAATCATTTTTGAGACGCATACATGATTGAAATTTAAAGTTCATAAATTATTTAAACAATTGTTCAAAATATTTTTCGGATAAAATAATTTTCGTAAATTTATTTTCGAATGATATATTTTCGGCAATAATATAGCCCCTCGTAATTATCACGGCCGCCGATACAACTAGTTCGTAACACACGGTCAACGCGATACACGCCTATTAATTTTACACGGGCGCATATCACTGGCATTTTATTATACAAATTTTTAGCTCGAATAGCCAACAATTATTATACCCTTTGTAGGCACGAATCGCCGTTAGTGTTTTTTTATTATTCTTGTAATAACTCATTGTGTAATAGGTGCGAATCGCCACTAATATTATATTGTTAGCGCCGGATCTAATAGCCGTTTGCATATTTTATTATTTTGTTGACATTACCGCGTTTACTTGTTTGTTTGGAGAAGTGAAGAAGATCCATTATTTAACTTGGAAGTTAAGGATGGAGAGTCCATTAAGTCACTAGGGCTAGAATGGCAACCGGTTAAGGTCATTATTATCATTTTTAGTTCACAAAAAATAAAACACAAACCCGTAGCAAGTTCACTAAGAGAACACTACTATCAGATCTAAACAGGATATTTGATCCTCTTGGGTTCATTTCACTTGTGTTGTTGAAGGGTAAAATCTTCATACAACAAATATGGGCAATGCAAATGGATTGGGATCGTCCACTCTCTCCGGACATACAAGGGCGTTGGATGTCATTTTGCAAGAAATTAGAGCTACTCCAAAGGATCTCAATTCTGAGGAAGGTTCAACCAGAGGTAAGCGAGAAATTTCACCTGTAAGGAATCGCCACAAATATTATATTGCTAGCGCCGGCTCTAATAGCCGTTTACATATTTTATTATTTTGTTGACATATACCGCGTCGCTAATCGACGGGTTATTTCAAACATTATTATACTATAATATTGTCACGAGTACGATCGTAATTTAAATCATATTTTGTATTCTCATATTATTACTGTTCAGTCATAAGGACTGTACTTAGTTATTGTTATTTAAATTATTGTCTGGCATGAATAGCCAGTGATTTTATATAATTATTGTTTATAAATTGTGTTAACTTATTATTGTTGTGTGTCTATTATAAAATTATTATACAGGCAAAGGTAGCCAGCCGTGCGCCGACAAATTGTAAGTTTTTTAACAATTTATTTATTATATTATATTGTATTGTCGAGCCAGTAGGCCAAAATTATATTTTTACGAGTAACAGTTCAAATAGCTGCTTATATTATTTTTATCTGTTAGGCCAAAAGGGCCATATATTTATACTGTGTATTATTTAAACAATTATTATACTATTGCAATTTACTAACATTATTTTGAGTTACCTTATTTTCTATAGTTTTGAGTCTACATACACACACATCTTTACACTTATTTACACACCCACCCACACTCTAGCACTCGCAGGATTTGCTCGGCGACCCTGTTCACTTTCTGTTGTGTGCTAAACATGCATAAACACACCAGAACACAGGTCGATCGGTGTGTATAGAGTTCGTGCGAAGTATTGCTGGTGACCGGGCATCACGGACTATTTCTGTTCGTACCCGGCCCGTACACCTAGCTAACTATTATTATACTATCATTATTATGCGTTATTTACAAAAAATAATATACATTGATTTTATTTAAATGATTATATGTTTGTAATGTACGTAGGTGTAACGGTAAATAATGGACTGTATTATATTGAACAAATTATCGATATGTAATTCTGGGTAGGATATGGTATCAAAAAGAAAACAACGTGATTTGGTATAATTTCAATAACCGGGTTGTGGACTACTATTTTAACAAAATTACAGTAAAAAGTAGAGTGCACAATAGGGTGCTGGCCAGCTAATGGGAAATACTTAAGATTACGACTAACACAATAAAAATAAGAAAATAATACACATATCTAAATATAAATAAAAAAAACTGTAACAGTACACCGTCGGACGCTCAAAACGGTCCTTTTCAGGACCACCAATCAGAGCTCAGCATAATAGCACGACCCGGTAGAATTACTTTGCGCCCTGATTACAGAGTCCCAAAGTTATTCTACATACGAAATAGACAAGGGCTAAAAAGGGGAGGCCGAGACGCGTCAAACAAAACCATCCCCATACCCATAGCCCCAAAACTACGCAGACAACATCACTTCCCGTACAAGACAGAAGCACAACAGCCACGGCGGCAACACGAGCGTTTACTAGTCGGTACGGGAACTAGTATATATACCGGACGTTTTACCGCACCAAGCATCATATTCACACATTAGCTTTCAGGTATCAGCTTTCAGTCTAGTTTACGACACTAACATAAAAGTATACAGTTGAACGTCTTTCTATCCAACATAGGCGCCCACCGCGGTAGTCGCAAGCACTCAAAGAGGCCCAACGCCTCGGCAGATCCTTCAGTACCCAAGAAACAAAAACAACTAGGCCGCCAACGTGATGCACCCCCTTCTCCAGAACAGACTGAAAACTGCTCCATTTCCGAGGACTCATTTACAAGCGGCTCCTCAGAAGAAACTTCGTGCCCAAGCTCACGCTCCACATCACCTACAAATCATTCATAAAATACATAATCATATTCATAAACATACAAACCATCTCTTCAAACCATTCAAAAGGAACGTATCCCGCTTATAATCGTAGACGCGACTCACTGGGCTACTGCTGCACCTATTATCTGCCTTCATATACTCATGACAAAGTCATAGCCAAATTTAGTCAGAACAACATCAAGCTCCAAGCTGTAGACACAACCACTTTCCGTTCAGTACAGGCCATTATGGAAAACGCCAACATACCCTTTCACACCTTCGCACTACCGGCCGAACGACAACTCAAAGTGCTACTCAGGGGCATCCCAAGTTACATCACCGAAGATTCAATGAAATCCAGCTCGAGTCACTAGGATTCACCATCATTCATGTACGTCAATTTCTGAAAGACGGGAGAAAGCTCCCAATGTACATGGTATGTCTCTCGAACACCCAAGAAAGCAAGAATATTTTCAACGTTCCCAGTCTGTTCTACGTAACCATCCGCGTAGAGGCCTACAAGACATCAGGACCATCCTAGTGCTTCACATGCCAGGGCTTCGGACATTCATCAGCCAACTGCAAGCACCAACCTAAATGCGTGAAATGTGGCAACGACCATGCAACCAAGACCTGCAACAAAACCCCTTACCAGCCACCGAAATGTTGCAACTGCAACGGTGAACACACAGCCAATTATCGTCAATGCCCCGCCTACATCAAGGCCTCCGCCGCAAAGAAATCAAATCCACAAGACCTTACACCACTGCCAACAACTGCTCCTCAAATATCTATACCAACTACTGTCACCAATCAGACCACCTATGCTCAGGCTTTGTCACCATTAAAATCCTATCTAGCTCCAGTCCAACCATTAAACAAGACAAACACAAACCTGATTGATATTCTAAATCATGCCATTTACCAGATATCTAATGCATCAAATTTTAAAGACACTGTCCTGTTGGCATTATCAGCCATTGTCTCACTCATCAATCAAGATGGATGAACAACTAAAAATCCTCTACTGGAATTGTCAAGGACTAGGCAACAAAAAATCAGAACTTCTCCATTTCATACGTCAACACAAAATCCACATCATCCTACTCAGCGAAACTCACCTCAACCCCTCAGCTTCATTCAAACTCCCAAACTACCACACCTACAGAAATGATCGACCCACCCCTCTCGGCCTGAGATGCGCCGAAGGCACTGCGATCCTAGTAACCAACAGGCTCGTCCACTACGAAGTCCCTATCCAGACCAACTCCCTGGAAAACACCACCATTCACATCCAGATAAACAACCGAGAGACCAAACTCTCGGCAATCTAAAAAAGGCCTATAAACTCCCTTATGCCATCAGATATCGACAATCTTCTAGATTCTGACCATCCAAGAATTCTCGCGAGCAACACGAACGCTAAACACCCATTTTGGAACAGCCGAAGAACAAACGCTGCTGGCCTAACACTCCTAAACCACATGGAGGAGAATAACTACTTCATTGTCGCACCAGATACACTGACCCATCACCCAGACCAGTGCCACCATCAACCTGACGTCCTAGACATTGCAATCCTGAAGGATAACCACCTACAATATCAATTCTGCAATTTCACAGAAGAACTCTCTTTTGACCACAGTCCGGTTATCCTAACGCTCCGCGGCAAGCCATCATTCGACCCACCAAAGCAGCAGTTAAACATTACGAACTGGCCGAAATTCGCAGTAGACCTGCACCTTGCCATTCCAAGTCCAAACCCAATCATCAACACAACATCGGAACTTAATCAAGAGATCGAGAACCTTACTACTACCGTCCAGGTTGCCATGACCGAAAACACATCAATCCTCGACAACCAACCAAACCAAGCACACATCCCAGATAATATCCAGCGGGAAATCACGAAAAAGCGAAGACTACGGAGGGCGTGGCAAAACACCCGGAACCCTGAATCAAAACACAGATTTAATAACCAGTCATCCAAAGTAAAGAGGCTCATCCAACTTCACAGAGCCTCCGAATGGGAATCCTTCCTCGGAAAACTTAGACCCGGAGACTCAAAAATATTTAAAATTAACAAATCTCTAATCAAAAAAAACCTCCAAATCGCCCACTAAACGGCTAACAAGGACCTGTCTTCGATTCCTCAGGGAAAGCCGAACTCTTCGCTATTAACCTAGAAACGCAATTCAACTGCCCGGATGGAACATCAGCCACCAACCTACTAGTCGCCAACTCAATCCAAATCCTTAACACATCAACAAAACCCCCAATCCAGCCGGTCTCGCCAGGAGAAGTTAAAAACATAATAAAGCGCCTACCACGCAACAAAGCGCCAGGACCCGACGGCATTTCCAACATGGCTCTCTGACACTTCTCTGACATTGACCAAAATGCTCAACTGCTGCCTAAGATTTCAACACTTCCCTACTCCATGGAAAACAGGATAATAATCCCCAAGGATTATGTCTCTCGCCAATATTATTTATATCATACATAAATGATATGCCTTCCACTTCCGGAACCGGGACAAACCTTTTTGCCGACGACACCATGTTTATGGCAACCAGCCTGGGCATGCAACATGCAGTGGACAAACTACAGGCGCAAATCGACGTAACCCTCCCTTAGCTCCAAAAATGGAAGCTGACACCAAACACAGACAAAACCTTGGCAATAAAGTTCGGGAGAAGAGGTCTTAAAAAGACTACACCACTAAAAGTCCACAATCAAGAGATCAGTTGGAAACCTGCAGTCAAATACCTCGGAGTCTACCTCGACAGTGGACTTAGATTCAACCGGCACGTCACTGAAACCACACAAAAAGCGAGACGCACTCGAGCCGCACTGTACCCCGTGCTCAACCGCCAGAGTCCGATCCCAGTTCGAACGAAACTTAGCATATACAAAATGTACGTCCAAACAATAGTCACCTACGCCGGTCCAGCATGGGGTGGACTAATATCTAACGCAAACTAGAGACGGCTAGAGGCAGTACAAAACATAGCTCTCCGAACAATCACAGGTTCCCCTAGTTTGTCCGGAACACCGTCATTTCTAAATCCAGCCAAATTCCCTCGATCCAATCAACCATCACGCAAAATTCTAAAAATATGTTCGTCAAACTTCAAAAATCCAACTTCAATTACCTACAAAACATAGGCCAAACCATTGGACCACCAGAATTCAACCGAAACAGACCTGGTGAATTGACCAGGCGCACATAACACCACCTCAACCACTTCACCTCCTACTCTGAGTCATTGGGCTAAACCCCCCAAAACTCAGGAAACGGACTATAAGTCCCTCAAACCATGCAATGCAATGCACCGAGCAACAGTCTTCCTTCAACCTTCAAAACAGTCAACAACTCAAAAACCAAGAAACGAGGAACCAGAGACTAGAAGACCCGCGATCTAGCCGATACATAAAGCCGCCGCAGACCGCCGACAAAGAGCCAAATGACGAACACCGGCCGAAACGCAAGACCACCGCTGCTGAGCCGTCAATCAACGACCACCGTACCCAATCGGCGACAAGTGCTTATAGTAGACGACATTCTAATACACCAAAAGGACCAGGGTCGCAGGAAGCATTCCGCGGCAGTGAGTACGGAGAAGCAACCACGTCATGTCATTCTGACGGTGAGCACCCGCAGCACGGAATTCCAAAGGTCAAGCAGTCACCGCACTCCGCCGGAAAATCGAGACGCTGGTTTCCACGGCCACCGCCAAGTACAGCGTTCGGAAACCGATACGTTTCCCGCATACGGCCACTAATCCAAGTTGTGTCGAAACCCGAGTCTAGCTATACCTCAGTAGCCCCTTCTTATGAGTCACGCGCTGAAGTATACTGACTCCTTCCATACGGTGGTTGAAACCATCCGTTTTCCCCAAAAACATTCCCTCACCTTTGAAACTAGGGCCTGGCGATTGCCGGCCGTGTCGAGCTCTCACAGTGACAGTCCGTCTCTCTAGACCAACCGCCACACATGTGACTCTCGCTAACCCTAAATTGTATAATAATTATATATATATGTAAATATAGAAAAGACGTAATAGCGGAAATCAAGTGATATTATTTTTGAACGCCGGTCCATTGTGACCGTGCCGTTTCAAAACCATGACGGCGGCTGCAGTCCCGGTTGACGGTGGACAGGTAATGGTAGACGGTGGTCGGTTAGCGAGTGACAGATGATGGTAGACAGTGAACGATAACGGTAGACAGCAAGCGAGTGACAGGTGACGGTGAACGGTAAACGGTTGAGTGGGTGAACGATTTCTCACATTTTTCCCCGAGGGTACTTTGAAAGAAAAATGACGACGAAAAACTCACGCACTAAAATTACGACAGCGTTTGACCTAATGACCTACGTCGGCGGTTCGGTCACTAAAAACTGGTCTGTGTAGGTATGCGGTGGACACTGGAAAGGTCAGCTTATACCGATAAGGTACGTCGGGCAGGGGATATCGGTGCAGTATAAACGGTGGAAAAATGACGACAGTTTTTATAACACGATATCTTCTAGTCCCTGTGGGTTGGGTCTAGAATACACCCACGGCAGTCCATGCCCGTCGTAAAAGGCGACCAAAATGGACCTAACAATGGGCAGCAACATTGTTAGTATCTAGTAGAGATTCATCTCTACTTGAATAGCATCACTTAGTTATAAGTGATGTCATTGCGATACAGAAGGCAACGGGAAACCATTGTATTAATTTTCCCAAACATTAAGCAATGAAAGACAACCATAAGAATAGAAAATAAGACGATGGGATTCGGAACCCGGAGTCTGGCAGGGGGAGACAGAGCATGGCTTCCCAGGTCGTCATCCAGCGAAATCCATGCCAAAACAACAAAAAACAAAATACTGGAAATAAAATCAAAAGTAAAACAAATCCAACTAAAATTGGAACGTTGAACGTAAGAACGTTGTTAAAGCCTGGAAGATTTGAAGAACCTCAACAGCAAATGAAACTAAACCAGCTTGATATTTTAGGAGTGTGTGAAACCAGATGGGGTGATAATGGAGATTTCTGGAGTGACGACTTTCGAATGATACATAGCGGAGATAAACAGGGAAAAAACGGAGTTGGAATACTATTAAACAAAGAATGGGGACTTCAAGTAGAAAATACCTATCATGTAAATGATAGAATACTACTAATACAATTGAAGACATCCACAGTAAACATGATAGTCATTCAAGTATACTTTCCAACCTCGTATAATGAAGAAGAAAATTGAACAAGTGTATGACTTGCTAGATGAACTGCTAGGAATAACTCGAGATAACGATAATGTAATTATTATGGGCGATTTCAATGCAGTAGTAGGGGAAGGACAAGACAATCAAATAATAGGCAAATATGGTTTAGGAACAAGAAACAGCAGAGGAGAAAGATTAGTCAATTTTTGTAAGCAGAACAATTTTTTAGTTACCAACACAATGTTTGAAGTACCGAAAAGAAGACGCTATACATGGGTAGCACCAGGGGATACTAATCGTTACCAAATTGATTATTTACTAACAAAGAGTCGTTTCAAGAAGCAAATAATGACAAGTCATAGTTATCCTGGTGCAGAAATAGATAGCGACCATAATCTGGTAACGATGAAATACAAAATAGCACCCATGAAAATTACAAAGCGACCCAAACGTAACATATGGGACGTAGAAAAACTCAAAAATGAAAAAAACCAGACAAGAGTTCCAAAACAAAGTTTATAACAGACTGATAGCTGCTGGTATTGATCCTTCATGGAATGAAGTAATTAGCAATATTTGACAATCTGCTGTGGAATCAAATGGATCTAGGAAACTGAATCCAAGGAAACCATGGATCACGAATGAGATAATGGACTTAATAAAATACCGCAATAAATTAAAGAAGACTGATGATGCGATGTATAGAATAGTAAAAAACCGTATCACCCAAAAGTGCAGAGATGAAAAGGAGAAATGGATGGATTTAACATGCCAAAATATTAAAATGAATATGACAGCAAATAGAATGGACAAAGCATATGGAATTATTAAAAGATTATCAAGACTACCGAAGCCAAGAAGCAAAATTGTTAACGGCAAGAATGGGAAATTGATTCTAGAAGAGGGTGAAATAACGACAAGATGGAAGGAGTACATAGAGGATTTGTATGAAGGATTGATAGGTGAAGACAGCATGAATATTGAAAATATAACTGAATCAAACAAAGACGACGTAGGGCCAACTATAACAAAAGACGAATTCGTTAAGGCTCTAAGGGAATTAAAACAAGGAAAAGCGGCAGGAGTAGATAACATCCCAGCAGAAATATTAAAAAATGTTGGAAAGGATACCGAACATAAGTTATATGAAATGACTGAGAAAATGTATAGGGATGGCAACATTCCGAAGGACTTTGCCAAAAGCAAAATTGTACTAATCCCTAAAAAAGGAAATTCCACAGAATGCAAAAATTACAGAACAATAAGTTTATTAAAACACGCGTCAAAGATACTTCTTATCATAATAAAAAATAGAATCCAAAAGAAGATCGAAAAAGAGCTCGATAAAGATCAATTTGGGTTTAGACAGGGAATTTGTACAAGAGAAGCAATTTTAGCTTTAAGGGTACTTACGGAAAGAAGGCTAAATGTAAACAGAAATACATTTATAACTTTCATTGACTTAGAAAAAGCCTTTGACACTGTCAACTGGGCACTATTGATGAACTCTATGAAGAAAACACGAATAGACTGGAGGGATAGACGAATAATAATGTTACTATACAAGGAACAGGAGACCTTAATAGAGGTAGGAGGACATAGTACTACAGCAAAAATTAAAAGAGGGGTAAGACAAGGCTGTTCCTTATCTCCCTACTTATTTAATATATTCGTGGAAGAAATCATGGACAAGTATAAAAGAAACTCTAATGGAATAAGCATAAATGGAGAAAAGATCCACTGCATACGATTTGCTGACGATATTCCTTTAGTATCTGAATCAGAAAAAGATATGCAAAAATCTTTAACCACTCTGACAAAAATATTACAGGAATACCAAATGAAAATTAATGTGAAAAAAACAAAAACAATGGTGGTGACTAAAGCAAAAGAAATCCCAGTAGTGAAGTTGGAAGTGAATAATAACTTAGTAGAACAAGTCCAACAATTTAAGTATCTAGGAAGTACGATTACAAACGATGGTAAATGCTCAACAGAAATCAGACAAAGAATAGCTATGGCAAAAAGAGCATTTACACAAAAACGGCAGTTACTTACAAACAAAAAACTAAATATAAATATGAGAAAAAACTTTATCAAATGTTATGTGTGGAGTGTATTATTGTACGGCTGTGAAACATGGACTATCAATGGACAAGATAAAAAGAAGTTAGAAGCCATAGAAATGTGGATATGGAGAAGACTGTTAAAAATCAGCTGGACAGAAAATAAAAGTAACATAGATTTTAATTTTTAAAATGGTTTAGTATTAAACCAAGTAGGAGAAAAAAAGAATCTTATTAAACACCATAAAAGAAAGAAGTGGAAAAATGTTCGGTCATCTACTTAGACATAATTTGTTTATGACAAACATATTTGAGGGACGAATAAATGGTTATAAAGGAAGAGGCAGACCGAGGAAAGCATACATAGAAGAAATGATAAAACAAGCTGGTTGTAGTCGATATATAGAAATGAAAAGATTGGCTTCTAATAGAGAAGAATGGAAAGCCAGATTTGCAACGACAAGGCAAGGCCTTTAGTAAAGAAGAAGAAGATCTCAAACAATAGGTATACCCGTAACTACTGTGACATGACTCGAGACTTTTCACAACAAATGTACAAAACATAATACTAAATGAGATAGGTACTCACAAATTTGTACAAACAGCTGCAGTTTTCATTTGTTATTACTTCGCCAGATATGGTTGGTTTGAAATGAGAATCTTAATATGTTTTCGGCGGACCTAAGACGAAGCGGACTATAATTAGTATAACAGCAACGGGCCGACGACTTTGGCCACCACGGCGGTAACTATTATTCTTGACTTACAACGCATCAACATACGTGTCAGACAATCTATTGGTTCGCATACGACAACATTTTAGACGGACTATACACACCGAATTATCACCTAGCGGCGACGGTACTGATCGACTCGCACCGGGGCGGTATAATCGTGCTACGAAGGTATATACGTACCACAACGGTGCACCGTGTAGTGTAATATTACCCTGGTGTACCTCTGTTTAACGCGGCGTACCTATTGGGGCGTTCACAATGTCAACGTGGTAGTGCTCCACGCAACGCATAACCTGGTTCGCCATAGTCATGTACCCCGGTATATACAAATGGTGTACACGGTTGCCCCGCACTTATAGTGGATAGCGATCAGATACCGGTCGGTAACCGAATTATCACCTAGCGGCGACGGTACTGATCGACTCGCACGTTGTGGCGGCCAAACCGTGCTACCGAGGTATACACCAAGCCTGTGTATCCCGGTTACCTCTGTTTGACACGGTGTACCTATCGGCACCCGCATGGTTTGACTTGGTGGTGCACCGCGCAACGTATGACCTGGTTCGCCATATAGTCTTGTACCCGGCTTACAATGGTGTACACGATTGCCTCGCACCCAGTGGACAGCGGTCGGACACCGTTCGGCGGAAAGTCTATCAGATTCGTCGTCGGATGGGTCATAGACTCTGAACTACTACGGTGTTGATGGTCGAAGCGGTCAGAATCCCAGTTTTCGTTTTGCCCGCGATGGTGGCCAAAGTGGCCAAACTGATGTCTGGTTGTAATGATATTCAGCTTCGTCTTACCTGTTACGTAGAGCGATCTCCGCACAGTATATATACAGTTCAATATCCGACTGTTAGGGTCGACTGGAGGACATAGACGACGACTCAGCTTTGGACATCTGCCCGCCTGTGGTATCTTTGAATATCTGTTTGATAGTAGTGTAACGAACCCAATAATATACATACTATATTATTGTGATCGTTTCGCTTTAGGACATAATAAATAACATACCAATAAGTAAATTAAATCAACTCATATTATTATTAAAATACGTCGTAGGGAAATAAAGAGAATACAAGACAGCCTTGAACTTAGATTCTAATGGGGATGAATGAACTCACCTTTAAGAAAGCAACCAAGGACTAGTCATATACGAACAGGTTAATGTACAATAAGAAAGGGAGCGATTACGATCAGATGGCCGAGCGTATACAGATAATTAATTGAAACGCATTACTTAAGTGATAAAACGCATTTCCAAATGCACTTTGAACTGCATATACTATATTCATAAACGTCATATTATCTAAATATTGACGGATGGCGTATAACATATATAGTGAAGATAATAAATGGGATGTGGTTCTCGGAATAGGCAGGCGTGGGAATGTGTAGATAATAATTTGAATCACATCCTGTGAAGTCCGAGGAGATAGCGATAGACAAAGGGGGAAGTAGGAGATCAGGAGACCCTATAAAACCCGGCCGAAACGGCCTGTAAAACAGACGTGTTTCACCATCGTACATGCAAGCACCTTCTCGATAGTCAGAACAACGATTTGTCAATTTGGACTTAGAGTATTTTACAAATAATAATTTAAATAAATAACTTAACTTTCTACCAAGTCTTCTCATTTTTATCAACCTACCTGAAGAAATCCTCTATCAACGGTTTTGCTACCTGCAACCTTATAGACTAGGCAATTAAGCCAATTGCTGGTTTATAACACTGGCGCAGTCGAGTACGGAACTTCCAAGGAACTAGAGGCGAGTCGAGCAGTCAAAGCAGCAGCAATCAACAGTAGAAGTGCAACAGTGACACAGCGGTTCGATTCAAATCAACAGCTACACGGAGGCAACTTTTCAAGTCACCGTCAAGGACCGATCACTCTTGGCAACTCCGGGAAGTAACGAACAATTGAAGACAGGCAAGCAGACGAAAAAGAAAAATGAACCAAGCAGTAGGTGCAGGGATTAGGTGAGTTGAATAATTAAGTTATAAGTAATTGCATATAGAATTGTAGCTTTGGGTACACGTCTCACGTTGGTTTGTGAAGGAAGCCAGCGGTAAAAAATTTTTTTTTTTCGGTGAAGGTGCGTATTTTAATTATATTATTGGTACAGATTAAATTGAAATAAAATATAGAGAGTTGAAATAAGTAGTAAATAGACAACGGTAGACTGATCTGTGTTGAAATAAATAGTAAATAGACAGCTGTAGACTGATCTGAGTTGAAATAAATAATAAATAGACAGCGGTAGGCTGATCTGAAGTTGAATTAGATAGGAATCAACAAATGAAATAATAGGAAATATTATAGTAATTGAAAAAGGTAACAAAGGTAATAGGAAAAAAAGAGAAAATATTAATGCACGCGTAGCAATTGAATAACCGAAATAGGTTGATGAATCATTTTTTGTGATAATTGAATAATGAATAAGAAAATTATATAGAAGAAAATTGAATTTGAAATATTGTTGATTAAAAGAAATATAGAGAATCTAAATGATAGATTAAATTGTTGAGTAATTATGGGATAATAAAGAATAAAAGAATAAAATATAGATTGTAATATTGAATAAAGTAATTATTAAAAGGAAATAAAAGTGAAATATTGAAATAAAGTGTATAAAGAATTTTTTGTTGTGAATTTTGAAGAATAAAGATATTTGCTGTTGAATAAAAAGAAATAATTAAGATCATTTTGGGGATTTAAAGACAGTATATGACCTTATATGAGTTGAATTAGAAGTATTTAATGTTGAAAAAAGAATTGTAGACAAAGAGAATTAAATTGAAAGGAATCAATTGAGAGAAATATTACAGAGTAAAGGTAATAGGAGGGCTAGCCTAGAATAAGTATAGTAATAGGAAAAATATATAGAAGTAATATTTTCGATAAAATAGGAAGTTAAATTAGTAAAGAGTAATAGAATAATTAGATTTTAGAATTAATAGGGAATTGGATATTAGTTATTGAATATTTAATTATTGGAGTAGCTACCCAATATTAATATTTTTATAATATCCAAAACACGTTATATCGTAGGGAGAGTGATAGAAATTACGCGGCGTCAGAATTACGTAAAAATACGAGCATTCATTTGTGTGTGTGAGTGTGGGTATGCACTGCACAATACGACGCGGCGTACGTAAACATATGCGTAAATATATACGTACATGAATGATATATAGAATAAATGTCGAGTTGAATAAATTAAACATTTTTTTAATGTTATTATTAATTATTGAATATATATGAATAAGGAATCAGGTGAATTTGATATTGAGAGTAGTTCTACGGATGAATCGATAGAACAGGTTAAAAATAAAAAATTAGATAAAAATAGGGCAGTGAAAGAGGAATTTTTAATAGATACTACAGAGATAATACAAAATATAGAAAACGTTACTAAAAAGAATTATTTTAGGACTTTAAGTCAAACGGAGGAGTTAGGTAAGGTTCTTACTCCACAGAAAAGTGTAAAACAAAAAGTGTCAAGTAGATTAGGTTCTAGATCTGATCCAGGTGTAAAACACATCCAATTAGAACAATTAACTAGGAAAAGAGTAGTGAACGTAAAATATAAAATGGATTTAGATAAAGCAGTTGCTATGATTCCAATTTGCACAGGTAAAAAAGACGTAGCGGAATTTATAAACACATGCGAGTTAGCACTTAAAGATATTGCAGAAACAGACAAGCAACTATTATTAAAAATAATAATAACTTCTAAGTTAACAGGAAACGCTTTGGAAGTAACTGAGTATCGCACATTCGATTCTCGGGAATCGATAAAATCGATTTTACAAGGGGCATTCAAACATAAAACTTCGGAAAGAGCTTTATCAATAGGTTTAAATACAGCACGCGTGACAGAAGGGGAAAGCGTAGCAAAATTCGCGAATAGAATCGAAAAATTATATTACAAATTATGCGCAGTTGTAGGGTTAAACAAAGCTGAGGAGACTGTAGTGAAAAATTAAACGAAAAAACAGGCTATGATTATATTTATGATAGGATTACCACACCACTTATATATAGTGCTAAAGGCGAGAAGTCCTAAATCCTTAGAAGAGTGTATTCAAATAGCTCTTGAGGGAGAAATAGAATATAATGGTCTGTGTAGGTATGCGGTGGACACTGGACAGGTCAGCTTATACCGATAAGGTACGTCGGGCAGGGGATATCGGTGCAGTATAAACGGTGGAAAAATTACGACAGTTTTTATGACACGATATCTCAAACAATAGGTATACCCGTAACTACTGTGACATGACTCGAGACTTTTCACAACAAATGTACAAAACATAATACTAAATGAGATAGGTACTCACAAATTTGTACAAACAGCTGCAGTTTTCATTTGTTATTACTTCGCCAGATTTGTTGTCGGGTCATTGGTTTGAAATGAGAATCTTAATATGTTTTCGGCGGACCTAAGACGAAGCGGACTATAATTAGTATAACAGCCACGGGCCGACGACTTTGGCCACCACGGCGGTAACTGTTATTCTTGACTTACAACGCATCAACATACGTGTCAGGCAGTCTATTGGTTCGCATACGACGACATTTTAGACGGACTATACACACCGAATTATCACCTAGCGGCGACGGTACTGATCGACTCGCACCGGGGCGGTATAATCGCGCTACCAAGGTATATACGTACCACAACGGTGCACCGTGTAGTGTAATATTACCCTGGTGTACCTCTGTTTAACGCGGCGTACCTATTGGGGCGTTCACAATGTCAACGTGGTAGTGCTCCACGCAACGCATAACCTGGTTCGCCATAGTCATGTACCCCGGTATATACAAATGGTGTACACGGTTGCCCCGCACTTATAGTGGATAGCGATCAGATACCGGTCGGTAACCGAATTATCACCTAGCGGCGACGGTACTGATCGACTCGCACGTTGTGGCGGCCAAACCGTGCTACCGAGGTATACCCAAAGCCTGTGTATCCCGGTTACCTCTGTTTGACACGGTGTACCTATCGGCACCCACATGGTTTGACTTGGTGGTGCATCGCGCAACGTATGACCTGGTTCGCCATATAGTCTTGTACCCGGCTTACAATGGTGTACACGATTGCCTCGCACCCAGTGGACAGCGGTCGGACACCGTTCGGCGGAAAGTCTATCAGATTCGTCGTCGGATGGGTCATAGATACTGAACTACGGTGTTGATGGCCGAAGCGGTCAGAATCCCAGTTTCCGTTATGCCCGCGATGGTGGCCAAAGTGGCCAAACTGATGTCTGATTGTAATGATATTCAGCTTCGTCTTACCTGCTACGTAGAGCGATCTCCGCACAGTATGTATACAGTTCAATGTCCGACTGTTAGGGTTGACTGGAGGACATAGAAGACGACTCAGCTTTGGACATCTGCTCGCCTCCGGTATCTTTGAATATCTGTTTGATAGTAGATATGCACGTGACCTACCTAATATTCCATAAAATCAAAAAACAAAATGTAAGAAAAATGTTTTCAAATTTACATTGGTCGTGGTGATGAGGCCGTCGAAATATAAGTATAGGAATGTATGTTATTTTTGTTACAATATTATAATTTATGTGGATATTTTCATTTGTTGGAAATGAACATCTAAACACGAAAAATACGAAAAGTAGATAGGTACCTATGATCTATTACGGACGGGACACTGTGCTGCTTTGATCATTTTTTATTTCATTACAAACATTTTTTCTCAATATTTAGTTGTTAATTACTATCATAACAATCTACAATGGAGTCAATGCATTATTTTTACACACACGAGCGAGACAAATAATACTATACGATTTTTATTAATGTTGATTAGAAAAATACATTTGAAATAATCAATAACTTTGTTAAAACCTATTTAATGCTTTTTCGAATAAAATTAAAACGTGTTACTTATTTTAATTTTAATTAAATTTAATTCAACTATATTTTATAGTTTTATTTCAGTTACAGACAAGGACGTCTTCAATACAATTCTAAGGGGGGGGGGGGGTGTATTAATTTAATTCGATACCATATACCGTAGTAAGTCAGATTTATTTTTAACTACTTAGGACTTAATAATAATTATAGACAATAGATATTTTATAATATAAATATATGGAACATCATAATGCGCACGTTTCGGAAGAGGATGATTGGTCCCTCTCAGTTTGGAGGCAAAAAAATATTAAAAAAAACTACTTGTCTTGTAAGTCTATAAGTTAAGTAGGTATATGTATTAATTTTAGGGTACCAGATATATTTTTTTCGTCGGGGCTACAATACCCTATAGTCGCTCCACTGCTACCTACATTCTACATAATAAATTCGAGTCTAATCTATGATCGATAACTCAAATTTTTTGCTTGTCTCTTTAAGTTTTTATTTGAAGTATATAACTCAAAAAATACATACCCGAGTTATATTTATTTTTATTCCCTCGAGATTCTGTTTGTCGAAACTCGACAGTATTATATTGTTTTCTATTATTCTATATTGAATCTAAAACACTAATGTTAAATAGCGAATAGTAAATAATATACTATATAGAACAGTGTGCGACAGTGTGCGCATATAAATATAATACACTCAAGTCGAAACATATCTCATCGCATCATGACCTGCTATAGCAAAATCGTGTGTTATATTTTTCAATTCAGTAGATATGAGTGGAATTAATGTAATTCCATGCGTTTGCAATTCAGAATTTTGTCTTATAAAAGTGAATATGAGTAAATAGGACGACTTATTATGACTTGCGCGAATCGTGATGAGAATAATATTGGGCATTAGCGTGAGAATAAATACCTACTCGTTATATTATATGATGGTATCATAATAATATGTTATTATTATTTCACGTGTGTACCCATACGTACACGAATCGTCTTCCTTGTGTTATATTTATCTTACGGTACCTAGCTAATTGAAACGCACGGTTAGGTGCAGTTACAATATGGTATATACCTAGCTACCTATAGGTATGGTAATTTATGAGCTGTATACTGTTTATTGTGTTTGAGCGTGAACAGAACGGACTTGGTCACGATTAAAAGTCGGTACCTATCATAATATTAATTGTTAAACTAATTCAAATGTGCTATTATTGTAGAGATAATATTTGACCTAAAACAATAACGATAGGTGCATTAAAAATCATCTTTAATTAATATTTATAGTATACCCACTCTGTAGATATGGATACTTGAATAGTATTCGATTTTAATTGTTACACTTATGTAAAATATTGTACCTATAATTATCCATATCGTGTGGACTGTCAAGAGACACTCCTGTGCAGGAGTCAAGAAGTGTCAACTACTCAACTGTGTAAGTCAGAGTAGGTGGTATAAAAAAATAATATGCACTTTTGTTTTTAATTTGATTATGTTTCTAGTTTCGATCCCAATAAAAAATTATACCTATGTATAAACTTTTTTAGACGGTATTATTTATGTACTACGCGTGTCTACTATATTGTGTATTTATTTATTTTGGCGTACATTTGTATTTTGTAAAATAATTTTTTTTATTGTTATTATTCTATTTGAAAAGTATTTAAAACATTTTTTCTACTCATTATCACTTAGTCATCTCACAGTTTTGCACAACATATACTAAGGCACTAACAAATTTTGTTTAACGACTATAATAAAAATAAATTAATAATATTTTATAGGTACGAATAATTGTGCTACATACATATAAGACGACAACATTGGAATATTTGATGCCGTTTAAAATCATAAGGGCAAATTTTTTGAAACGTCAATTTTCGTTTAGAACAATTTATTTTAAGACTTTAGTCGTGATCATATTTTAGAAACTTCAGTTTTTTTTAAATTTTCTGAAATACGGGTTTCATAATAGTAACAAAATTTAACAGTATAATAATAAACCCACAATAGAACAGCTTCAATACATAAAGAAACCGATTAAGTAAGTAACCCTAACAACAAACTATAGCTAATTAAATATTGACACTTTATATTTTACACTTAAATCTTTATAGGCGTTACTATACGGGTTGCACCGGACATTTTAAATGCTACCTACGGTTTGCCAAAATTACGTGCCATTTTTGCCAAAATGAGCTGTCAAATTAACCATGAAAAAAATGTAATAATAATAATAATTATCATTATGGAACAAATGCAGTTTAGTTCCCACGCGATTTTTTTTCCCCCAAAATGTGTGTCTTAAAGCACTGAATACAAAATAGTCCAATTCAAAAATTATAGCATTTTTTTACTTAAAAAGTTATACCAAAAAAACTATAAAACAGTAAATTTTTCAAAAATACGTAATACCCTCGATAAAAACATCGAAAAAGCTTTTTGATTTTTTTTTAAAAATTGTATGTTTTTTATGATGGTTGGAAATATGCAAATAGATTTTAACTATCGTATTTGCTGTTTAAAAACTCGTAAATTAAAACCAAAATTTACACAATATCACAGCTTGATATCACAATATCCCTCGGCAGTAATAATTGTAATTGTAATATTTTTAAAAACTATTGTTACACGAAAAAACTATTTTTCATCTATTTTTATTCATTTTTAATGGGTAAAAAATACTTTTTTTTTACAAAAATGTGCTTGATAATTTAATATAAGTAATCATTACAGTGAAATAGATCGAAAGAAAAAAAGTTAAATTTAACACCTACTCAAATTGTAAATGATACAATCAAAAGATTAAAAACATATTAACATAATTTTCTCCTATCGTTCTATAACTAATTTTAACTACGTTAAGTAATATTAACTCAAGTAAAATAGAATACAACCATACCTTTAGCATAACTTCGACTAGATGCAGTCACATCTTAATATTGGTTGACTTCACGCGTGAAACTTAGAGTGCTAAGTTCCGTGTCGGTAGCTATTTTAAGTCGTGGAAAAAAATCAAATTAATTGAAAACATTACTTTACTTTATTTAAATTTAATTTAAACACTATAATATAAAAACCAAAGTTAAAAAACTTAAAAACTTATTCGATACGATTATTAAAAAAAAAAAACACTGTCGAAATATTACAATATAAATAAACTAATTTTATTTGACTAAACATTTAAAAAGTGTTTATATCGTCGTAAAAAATAAACAATATATTCACTAGCTTCCAATAATAATAATAATAATAATATTTATAGCCAGCACAGTATTACACATCAAATAATATGTTTATTTAGATAATAGCCAACACAGTATAATATCTGCAATTTTATATACGACATAGAGTTTATACATAATAATAATAATAATTATAGTTACAAACTAAAGTTTATACTGATAAACAATTTAAAAAACAAAATAGAATACCAATACATTTTTATACGAACATAAAATTATAACAAAAGTGAATGTTATTTAAAAACCGACATTGTTTAGATTTAAAGTAAGTATATAAGTAATCAATTAACACGGATTTTGTTTTGAATTTAGTGATATCAATATTTAATTTCCCATACACGAGTTTATTCCTAAATTAACAGTATTCCAAAATGTTTGTTTACGTTTATACAGTTTAAATGACTTAAAGTTCTCAATCAAGTATTGTGAGAATCAAAATGTAAACATCGTTACATCAGTTTTAAACAAAATATGTAGTACGCAACATTCAGTAAACATAGAGTATAAATCCACCACTTAATCTTATTTTCAATGTACTGGTCTAATTATTTATAATAACCTACCTATTATGAACCTACCGATTATACAAATTATATGTTATATTAAAAACTAAATCTAACAAATTGGCTATTACAATAACACGCTGCTGATTAGTATAATAACGTATTAAGCTACATATTATCTGTAATTGACGTTAATGCGCTTGTCTAAAAAAAGTGACGGCACTACGTATTTTTGGGCCCTGGGCAATATTTTTGGTGGGGCTCTTAACGACTATGGTACTAGATGGTAAATACCCAGGGTTGTTACGTTTAAAACATATTGATTATTTGTTTGAAACGTTTAAAACAGACGTTTTAAACATCAATAAAAAACAAGTGTTTAAAACAATATTTTTAGTACATTTTAAATTAAAATAACCTATGGATTTTTTCTACTATGGCGGGATACTTTTTTTTAATGATTTTTTTTTTGAAAGTCGACTATTTCAACAATTAAAACGATGGCATCCAAAGCAACAGGGCCAATTGTTGTAGATAAAACTCCATAACTTTTAATAAGCTCTACCCCACGAATATTATTTTGATCGCACCAAGTCAGCGTCAAAATCTACATGAGAATTAATAACAAATAAGTTTAAAAAAAAAGGTTCCCTGTAAGTAAGACCTAATAATAATAAAATCTATTATATATTTATACTTATACTTTATAGTACCATACCGTAACCTAACCGTAGTCCATACACATTACTACCATACAATCACATCACTCATTGCTATTCATTATCATTATCTATAATAATTAATAATATAAATGTTCTTCTTCTTCTTCTTTTTTATCTAGTTTTATTTTACTCAAATCTGTACTTACATGATGTAAGTTACATCCATCTTATTTAATGACATTGAATTAATGTACAATATACTGTAATGTGTATACCAAATACCAAATACTGTGTTCAACTTTGACTACCAAAATATCCCACAAAAATCATTACCTAATTTACTATTATCATTTATAGGATTTTATTAATGGGTTTTAAACATGTAAAAAAAACCATCTTTATGAAAACGTTTGAAACGCGGTTTTTTTTTTTGTTTTAAAGGTTTTTTTTGTTTTTTGTTTTTAAAAAAAACGTGTATTTTAACAATCCTGTAAATACCTAAATTTGATATTTTGTTTTATGCAGGGTGTTTCTGAAATGGATGAGGTAACTTTATGATATACTGTACTCGGTGTGATGACCCGATGCAGATTTTTTTGAAATTTTTTTCCATCTCTAAAATCTAGGTTTATTCAACTATTGTTTGTAGAACATTATCTAAAATGTAAAAACAAATACTAAGTTGTATTTTTTTGCAAAATTCTCATACGAATCGAGGTGTCACATCACTTTCGAGCTCTTCACTCGTTTTTCACGATCGAATCGCAGACTAAAAAAAAAATGGTGTGGCACATCCGCGATTTGTATGATTTGTAATTTACACTTAATTAGTTTAAAAAATAACAATAGAAATAATTAATATTGCTAAAGTTATTGATGTGGCCACCCGAAGAAAGGAGGCTTGATTTTTTTATTGTAATTTTTAACTAACGGAAATAATAAATGCGATGTACTAAAAACAATGATTAAAGTTACGTCTAAACTTTTAATGTCTAAACTAATAAACTAATTATAAGAATATAAATAGTATATAATATCATTATTTATTATGTAACTAAAATTATCATATTATGATTATCCTTGATAAGTCGTTACAATAATGTTACTTGTTTAAAAACATAATACAGATTTAACAAATATTTTTTTTAAATTTAAATCTGACCTCATGCATTTTCGTCTTTGACGTTGACTCGCCTCAATACCATGTAGTAGGTGTATAATGCTTTTACAAACTGAAAATGATTACATATAAATATAGTTATAAGCAGAAAGTGAAAATTGGTAGGTACCTATACAAGGTGGGACAGAAAGACTTGACGAAAAAAAAAAATTATGCAACTTAAACGTATGACAAAAATTGTTAAAATTATATGATTAGTAAATAATTTAAGAAATGTACTCATGTCAGCAAATTCCCCAAAAAAATATTTTTAAAAAAGTTATTACGTTCCAAATTCATTTATTCAAAAAAATATTGATATTTTAAAAATTACAAAAAATAAACTTCTTGACTTAGATAAATGTTTTTACTATCAAAATTTTTCTTATAATCAGATTCACAAATTGTCTATTTTGAATGTATCCAAAAATATTTAAATCTAATTTTACCTTCCTCTCTAATTTTATACCTCTGTATACCATGTTCTACTATTATGGTATACGTCTTTCTTTAGCCAGATAAGTTATACATAGTATAACATCGATGTGGACTTCAAAAAAAGGTAAAAAAAAATATAAAATAAAAATAATCTTACCGAAATGAACGACTCGTAACTTAACTTGTACATATAAAATCCCGTGATGAAAGTTGGTTTAATAGATCTCAAAATCATTAACGACAATAATTGTCGTATCCTCTTGTCGCATCGCCACCAAGGAATGTTATACAATACCGTGCCAACACTTAATTGCTGTAAGTACAATAAGCACATATACATAAATAACAAGGTATAAAATATGACATTACATTATGTAAGTAGGTTAATAATCCGCACTTTTTGTTTGATGAATTCGCCAAAAAAATTGTTGAGATATTGATGCCAAACGCTCACAAAAATGAAACATATCACACTGATTGTTTCGATTACGCTGGCGCTGATCTAAATACAAAACACGTGATTGAACCAGGGCAGGCAGGGTCCTCTAGAAATTTTATGTTTGGGCCTCGAGGTAGGTTTACAATTTGTTATTTTTAATAATTTTTCAACTCCACGCCTTAATGATTACCGCGAAAACTAAGAATAGGTACGATATTACAATACTATTTACAAAATTGAAACAACTGGAACCGCGAAGGCTATGAAAGTTATTTTGAATTTATTGTGTAACGGTACACGTCAATGGATGCTATTGGTAGGAGTTCTGAAACACTTAGTAATTTATTAATTTTTTAAAACAATAATAGTAATTATAGTATTTAAATAAAAAATATTAAATTTATTTTTGAAATTTTTTCATTTCATTTGTATTGAAAAAGATATAAGATTTTAATATTGAAGTAACTTGTTTTTTTTTATTATGTTAAATTTAGTTGAGTATAAACCTACAGAAGTTTTTTCATTTTGTTATAAGTTCCTTAAAAAGTTACTTTATTCAAAATGAGTAACATTCATGTCACACGAGTTTCTTGTTCGGTAGTTTTAAAACTTATACCCGTCTTGATACTGTTCCTTCAGGGCCTCAGTCGCCCCTGGAAATAACTATTATTATAGAATCATAATATACTATAACTGATCCCATGCACTTTGTTGTCCATGAAAAATGACAAATCTTAAAAAAATTATGATTGTTCAACTCATTTTGGGTGTAACTCGCTGCTCTTGATGCACGCTTGTTGTATACCCGATCAGCCCGAATAACCAATGGCAAACAATAATAAATACATTTTAATTTCTACTAATTATTTCTCCTATGACCAATAGCAACCATTACGTTTATTGTATATGTAGGTATACAATTTACACGTACAATTTTGTTTTTGCCGATTTTTAACGTTTTAATCCCTATTAAAATCAAAATTCTGCAAAATCCTACGGTGAAGTTATAATATTAATCTACCATGAAAATTTCAAATCGATATCTCTAATAGGTTGGGCTCTACGTCGATTATGAATCAGTCACTTAGGAATTCAGGATAGTCTTGTATACATGTACACTGTACAGATTATAATAAAAATGTGTAAAAATCCCAAGGAAAAAAATTAATTCACTATACCTATCTGTATAACTATAGCTTAAATAATAACTTAAATGAGGTAGGTATATATCGATAGGTATAAATAAAAAATTAGACCTTATTTTTACCACTTGATTGACCAATTGAAGGGCATGGATATTAAAACGAAATATTATTATATAATCTATATATATATAAATGAATGTTTGTCTTGACGGTCGGCTAGACCGATGTTGATGAAATATGGTAAAGAGATAGATTAGACCTCTGGGTAGAAGATATGCTAATTTAAAAATAGATATGACCAACCCCGGGAGGTGCTCAAACAGGGATTATGAGATCTCCGATGGATTTTATTGTGAAATTAAACAACGTTTTTACTAAAAAATCATATTTTTAAATATTTTTAATCCTTATGTTTTTAAGGTTTTTACTTTTTTGAATGGCAACATATAGTTTTAATTTCATATTCTACTGCAGAATATTATTCTTCTAAGTATTTTTATACATAAAAATCGAACTTAGGACGAGTAGTTATAAGTATTTAAAGTTAGATAAGTGGAGTCGAGTGATACGGGGTTAACCTGCAAAATGTTTGTCGACCACTCCGCTTGTCTAAACTTTAAATACTAATGACTCATAAACTATTATAAAAACTACATGTTGCCATTCAAAAAGAAAAAAACTTTAAAACAATATAAGGATAAAAAATATGATTTTTTAATAAAAACGTTGTTTACTGTATACAATTAATACTGGTACATATATCACATATTAGTATAATATTATAATAGTGCATACCGTTAGCTGAAATAATGCAAATGTCAACGATGTTATTCCATGTAAATAATCCATAATTATAAGTGTGCTAAACAGTTTGCGTATATTCGTTATATAACTGCAAAACAAACAAACATCAACAATTACAATATGATTGCATAAATATATAGTTTAAAATTAGGTACAGTGGTGCAACTACGGAGGTGCTAGGGAGTAGGGGGTGCTTTAGGGGGCGCTTAATCACCGCCATGTCCTATGTCGTTGTAATTTCAAATATTTATAGCGTTTATTTTTTTATAGCGTCTATCTATAAATCCGTGTGTTTTTCGTACTAACATAGTGTTTAAATAAGGTATAGTGGTTAACCACCTCACTGCGTGTTTTGTTTATTTGGTTGTGTAGACGGATAAATAACACTATCAATTATTGCATATTTCTCTATGTAAATTTCTAAACATAAAAGTTGCATTTTTTACGAATAGTTGATGAATTTTTTTTTATCCTTAGCTCATCTTATTACTTTACTTTATTCCATATTCTATTGATTTTTCATTTATTTAATTAAACAGTAGTTTGTATTAATTTTTAAGCAGAAGTATACTGACAGTTTCAATCGTATTTTTCATTAACATATTATACCTACCTAATAGGTATGTTTTGTGATTTTATAAAGACATTTAGTTTTTTTGCATATTTTTGAATTTTCTAGTGCATAAATATGTGCATATTCAAAAATAATTGTTGTGGAACAACAAATCGTAAATAATTGTATAATCTAAATATTGAAGGGTGTGCGGGGGGAAGAGCCCCCCTCCCACGACTACGTGAGCAATAAATTCATAACATTTTATAGCACCCCCAAGATTTGAACTCTAGTTTCGCCACCGAGTAGGTACTTAACAACAAATTTTCATATAATGTTGGCATATTATATTTACAGTTTTATGTAAAATGTTTAATATAGTCACGTATTTAATACATACTCAAGGATTAGAATATGGTGTTTTACACATTCTCGGAGTGTCGAGTAGCATCGCGTTTGTTGTTTTTCTGTATAAATTGAAATCCGATTTGTACACGAAGGATATTCAACTGTAAAAAGCTTGTGTTACAAGTGACGCCAGAGGGGTTCTGGTGCCACTGCAGCAGGGGCGGATCTAGGGTGGGGTTCAGGAGGTCAGCCGACCCACAGTTAATATTTGCTGATCATATTGGCCTCTTTAGTTGAACCCTCGAAAAACTCTCAAAAAACACACATACAGTATAAATTAATTTTTTTGTTTTATATACCTAATACACAAGTATTGATTTCTAATCTGGTTTTAATAAGTGTGCCCTTGAAGTGTCCTGACCCAAGGTTCATAACTCTGGATCCGCCCCTGCATTGCTGGTCCGTAAATTTTACGACTTTATAATATTTAAAATAAACGACGATTGTTACTCCATTGGAGAAAAATCAAATGCAATATCTATTGCTTCGTTATTTTAAAACCGATCTCGACGGAGCAGCTGATTATACCCCAAAGTTATACATCCCTTAATGGCTAGTGGTCATCCCTCATTGAAACTTTAAATGATTATTATAATAACAAATTAATAAATAATGGACACTTGTAGAAAATTCAATATTTATTATTTGTCACATCTTTGAAAACAAATTAATATATTTTCATAGTTGTGCGCTTGGGGATGCCTTATATATTTTTCACGTATAAGATACCTATATAGTTGATTTAATTCGAAATCAATTCAATCATTTTGACAAAATGGTTTTTTTAATAACAAATACTATATTAGTGTCATAAGTGAATTGAGAGTAAAATTTCTCTAATGTATTATGTAGTTTCGAAAAATAAAATAAAAAGTAAATTGCAATGATTTTACGACTCATATGACTCATTTTGAGACTAGTTATTTTTACAAGACTTAAAAATCAAAACTTTAGTATAAAATACAAAAAATGATAATATAATATGATATAATAATATGATAATTAACTTCATTATTAACTTAAGAAATGTTTGAATTAACTTTAAATTAACTTGAGTTAATTTTACATTTAAACAAGTTAAGTTAATTTCAATTTTAATTATTATGGAATATGTTTTCATATTCGTATAAAATATAAATACCTATAATATTATTAAATTACGAATATTATCAATACCCGTTATTTTTCGCCATCGTCGCCAGTTATATTCCTATTATTATAAACTATATTATATATTATTATTATATTATACTTATTACGAATTAATAATTGTATAGAAGGTAACGTGGACAGTCTACGGTTCTTAGTAATACCACGTTTATTTTTGGATAATTTATTATTAATTCGATGTTTTCGAGCAATCCGATTTCCGGCGGCGTGGACGCGCAAATTGATGGTACACATTTTAAAAGTATGCTAATAAATGTGTGGACTGTTACCTAATGCTTTTGGAAAATAAAATAATAATAGTTCTTTGGTCTAATAATATGAACAATTTTAGGCACCGATTGTTTTAATTTTGCCTAGATGAAAACAAGAATTTTTTTTTTAAGTAACTTAACTTGAGTTAAAAAGTTAATACTAAATTTTGGTTAACTTTTAACTATTAACTTGATTTAGATTTTAGTTTAACCTAACTTAACTCAGTTAAAAAATATCATTAACTTTCCCAGCCTTGTGTTTTTGTATCCAGATCGTTTCTTTCGTGAAATATATTGTTGTCGTATAATTATAGTCTAGTTGTTGTGCATGGATCCCTGTATTACCTGTGCCGTTATCGATGAATGCAGAGGCGTGACAAAGAATAATATGTGTGGCTCGTGCGGGAAGGCAATTTCAGTCTTAGGCGAAATGCGGCTTTCGCCTACGGCTTGTGACGCACACGTCGCCCGCGACTGAAATAGCTCACTTCCCGCCCTTGCCAAATAATATATGCTATTAATATAAGTACGTTACACCAGTTTTCGACAAAATCGATTACACTTTAGATTCTGGGCGGAGCGATGAATGTATTGATTTTACAATGATGTGTGTTTTTTTTTATATCTTTTTTGTGGCGGTGTACACGATAAGTACCTAGTCGAAATAATGCTTCGATTACCGACTTCAGTATCTCGTTCGATGGGAAAGTGAATCTTTAGTTGGTGCATTAGAGAGGTTGAATTTCCCAGTAGCTTTCAAAAGCTCAAATGTTGTCTCAATACACAATAAAGGCTCCTAATATATTATTATTACAATGACATTTGAAAAATAAATACGTAAAAAATCAGGAAAATGTAAAAATTATTTTGAGTTAGAAATACATAACAAAAGTTTTATTTTTCAATCAAATATTTGAAAATTGAATACAAGATTCCTCATAAGTTTGTCAATCTTTATCAAAAAAAAAAAAAAAATGTCGACCGTAGGTTAGGTTAGGTTAGGTCAAATTAAATTTTTATCAGTGTTTTTCGTATACAACGATGTTATATTATAGAATTCAAATTCAACACCAACACCTTTACTGTACACCAGAGCGACACTCACTTTTTTTTTGCAATTCAAAAACAAATTAGATAAATGCAATTTTTACCGATTTCTTATCGATTTATATTGATGACATATATCTGTTTCGAAGTAATAAAATCTTGAACATTTTATACAAGGTCCCTGCTAACTCACCAGTTATTCTTACAGCAATTCGACAATTTTGCAAGTACCTACCTATAATTTGATCTGTGGTATTATAATTTAATACTAATTATACTTACATTGTGCCAAAACGTTTTCGTTATTATTTAGAGATGTATTTAGTAATTCAATTTGACCGCCTACAGCATAAATAGCGCCAAAAAAATACGTATCAATTCCCAAGTATACCATTACGATGAACACCAACGCAAAAGAATGGCAGACAAAAACCAATAAAAACATCCAATTTTCGTTCAACGTGAATGGCATCCAACTGTTCACCGGGTAACTTTTTGGATTGTTGTAGTATTGAAAATCAGATTGATCACTAAAATACGAACATTAGGTAATTAATAATTCTTACAATACAATTATTATTGTGTACAAAAATCTAAAATTGCTTCGGTTGCTAATCGCTTTTTAATATATACATATAATTTAACCTAAGCAGACACCCAATACCGGTGCATGCTAGTTGCTCGTAAATAAAAAGGTTAATATACACTAGCTTCCTCCGATGACCAGGTAGTGTATATAGTTATATACGAGTTGCCTCCTGTATGAAATTAAGTATAGTGGTTCATAAACTTCATCACTAACTTTAAAATAATAATAATAATAATAATAAGAACTATATTTCATAAAAATACTAAATTACAATAATTATTTTTTATATGATATGTGTCATGTTTACGTTATATATCGTCTTATATTAAGTCATTAGGTTTTTAAACATATATATATATATATCAGTTAAAAAAACATCAGTCTTGAGTATAATATACGACATTTATACAAAAAAATATTTGATAATTTTATATGCATCTAAAATTAGGAGGCAACTAGTACTAGAACTTTTTCGTTTACGAAAAAGTTTAGGGTACGTCGGGAGCACGGAAAAAACAAAACAGCTGTTTGTACTATAAAAATAGAAGAATTGACTGTACATTATAATTGATATAGAGATAACTATAAGATTGATCAGATTTACTAAAATATTATAGTCAAGTTATTATAGTTATTCAAACTGAAATATGCTATTTTAACTATATTTTTTAGTTAATTCAAACATTAAAAACTCATTGAATTCAAATTTAACACCATCCATTACAGTGACCCACTTGTAACCTACTGTACAGCAGAGCGACATCCACTTACCCACCTTTTTAAATTTATGGTGGTAAGAATATCACAATTTTAAACTAAGTTTAGTGATTCTACTAATGTTTTTGGTAAGCATAATTTTTGACGTTTATCTGGCCTGCTGCTTATTAAAAATACCGTGTGTGGTATTTCGCTATAAATAATAAACCGATAAATTGTGCCATTTGAAAAAATTGAACGAAACAAAATCATAATAATAACCAAAGGTGGGGGCATTAACGTGTTAAAAAGTTAAAGTTAAAAAAGTTAAAAAAAAAAATAACTTTTTAACTTGACTAGTTAATGATTTTTGTTTTTAACTTATTAACTTATTCAGTTAAAATGTCTGTTGTTGTAACTTAACTTTTTATTGTTAATTATCATTGACGTGCTGTTAAGTTAATTTTCTTTGCGAGTCATGCGTAATCAACTAGACAATACTGATTCTGCGACTCTCTTTCGATTTTGCAGGTCATTTATTTTCGAATTATATATCATAATAATCTAATTTTTTACACAGTGTTAATCGTCTTCGTAAATGTTTGTGTATAACAAAATACTATAGCAGTTAATGAATTAAACATATTGTACCTTGAAAAAAATTATCTTTTTTCAACTGAGATAAGTTAATTTTATTTTCTGTCTTAACTATAAACTTATCTAGTTGAATACATTTTTATTCTTGTTAACTTTTAACTTAATTAAAGGCAATATTTGAATAATAGAATTAACTTAAATTGCCACAGTTAATTATTTTCATTAACTTGCCCACCTTTGATAATGACATAATAATATAATAAAGGCAGGAAATGATAAAGAAAATTGCATTCACATTACCCCTTTGGATAGGTCAACAGGGGGCTGACGATTATGAAAAAAGCCGCAACCATACCGCTGAACATATACCAAAGGCTGATGTTTCGCATTGGCTTCAAATAGCTGGACGTAAACGCGTCGGCCGAGCTCTCGTACGCCGCCGATCCTTGAGCTTGTATTGCCGTCAGTTTGCTTTTGAGCTGGGCAAATTCGCCTCTGAACACCGTCATGTAAAACCATTTGTACATGCCCGAGACCAGCATGGTCCAAATGTCTATGGTCCTCGCCAACATTGTCAGGTCGGTGGTAGCGACGAACATCTGGACCATCATCAGAACTATGACCGAGGTCATGACGATGAAAATGATCGCCCGATAAAAGTCGAAAGCCAGCTGCGTCCATTTCGTCGAGGTACTCGAAGAGAACACGCCGATCGACCGGAGAGTGTTGTACGCAAACGACAGATAATCGCAATCATTATTCTGCATATTTCCCTGCAAATTAGTGTTTTATATTATTGCCGTAGGTAAGCACAAACTAATCACATTATCCCACACGGCATACAAATATTTCCTAACTACGGTAAAAATATTTTCAAGAAAATAATGTATAGTTGTTAAAATATTTGAAAATGTCGCGTGAACGATTGGAAAATATTTTAATTATAACATTCTCTGGCCAAGAAGTTCATATTTTCGAAAGCCATTTTTACGGAAACTTTATAAGAAAATATTAAGCCGACATTTATATCACGCAATCATATAGTACAAAATGTTGTTATAATGAGAAGAAAATGTTTATAAGACATTGTTGGGCGAGTTATTCATTATTCGAGCACTTTAAAATATTCGCAAAATACTTTTGTTTCCCAAATGCTGTGTGGGATACTATTCGGACGAACTACGCGTGCAGAGTATACGGCGCGGATGTTTGATTGACCTACCTATGAGGATCGTGTGCACCATCGTCGTCGGCGACCTATATACCTAAGTATCATATTATATAATAATATATCAACTATATAATATCATGATGTGTACATCTATTTACTATAATATGACCTCAATATATATTATTATAGGGTCTGTGTCCGAAGTGGTTTTGTTCGTCGATATATGCATTGGTTTATTTCTATATTATATAATAGCGTCCTCTACTATATAATGACTATGTGCCAACGTTGATGTTTTATTAGACGTAATAATATACGACAAATCCAAATATAATATTATTGTTTAAGAAATCTAAACTGTATATTTGCCTATAATAGCATAATCATTATTTACTATATATAATAATGTGTAGTAACGTAGGTATACTATTTACGTCTATTGTTTACACTACAGGGTGTAACATAGAAAGACCTAACAAAAAAAATGTTTAACATAATTTGTTAAAATTATTTGATTAGTAAATAATTTAAGAAATATTCTTATGTTAGCAAATTCTCAAAAATAATATTTTGAAAAATGTTTTACGTTCCGAATTAGTTTAATCAAAAAAATATTGATATTTTAAAAAATTCTAAAAAAAATAAACTACTTGCCTTAGATAAATGTTTTTTTTTAATATTATACGTTTAACGCAAGTGAATATAAAAAAAAATTTAAAAATATTGATTAGAACAAAGTTATTTCATCTGTCAGGTCTTTCTGTATAATAGGTTGTACTCTGTAACATAGGTACTATGATATATACTATTATAATGTATGAGTTATATTATTTGAAGATATTATAAATTTTTACAAAAAAAAATTATTTGTTTTAATAGTGTTAGGTTTTTAATTTGTTTCAAATCCAACTTATATGTATTGTTTGAATTTTTCTCAGCTAAACTTTAAAATGAAAATACTTGTTTATATATTTAATACAATCAACATATTATATTCGATAATATTATAGTATTATAGCCTATAGCAGGGATGGGCAACTGGCGGCTATTTTTCACTGGCCCGTGCTACATTTGAATTTAGTTTAAAAAATATAAAATGTTAAGATTATTCTGTATTTTATTTTAATTATATTTATAAAATTATTAAAATCGATATAATGTTCATCGTAAAACGTAGATGTCAATTCTTATCTAGTATTGAAATATTAATTGTAAATAAAATTATATTTATAATTATAGGGGTATATTATTTAACATTAGGTTTTCTTTTCGCTTTCTATGTTCTCTAGCCCGCTAGATTTTCGCACATTCAAAATTCGCCCATCCCTGGCCTAATATAGACACATCGAGGTAACGTACATTTTAGAAAATTTCCAATTACGAAATTATGTACACTGTATATACACGGTATATGGTGATAACCATCCACTGCCCCGTAAATGCTTTGTTATGCCAATAATGCTATGTAATCTATTCTATATTTATTTGCCGCTTTTAACTGTCTTTATACTACTATTTTAATAATGCATTTTGTAATCTATTCCGATTTTAAGCTATGTATTGTAATATATTGTTACTGTTCTGTTATTGTTCATATACTTTTTGTAATTTCCGTTTGGTGTAAATAAAATAGAATAAAAAAATAATATTTACCTGTACGAAGAAACAAAACAATTTGGTGTAACAAGTTTTATATATCACCCCGTATGGGTCCGGTATTTAAATAATATAATATTTTCGTTGGATGTTCGAAATTATAGTCTGTTGTCTTGCCTATTTGACGACTATATAACAATTTGTACTTTTTTATACATAAATAAAATATTTATAGAAATTATAGACGTAAATAAATATCTAATTCAGTTGTGACCTATGGTTTTTTGAGAGGTCACATATGATCAAAAATTAATATTTCCTTATGAATTCATCCTCTTTTTGGGTCATTTAAATACTTAGCTATGTATAAATTATATGTAATTGAAAGTATTATTTTCAAAATATCAATATATTAGTATTTCTAAACTTTATAAGTAGCTATATGTATATATACAAGGCTAGGCAAGTTAATGATTTTTTTTAACTCAGTTAAGTTAAGTTAATATGCACCAATAACAAAAAGTTAAAAGTTAAAAGTTAATTTTACTATAGGTTAACTCAGTTAATACACACATTTTGTTAACTTTTTATTAAGTTAAATAAAAGTTAATTTGTTTATACAACGCTAGCGTACTTAATTTTTTTCCAACCCAAAACTAAATTATAGGATATAGTGTTTATACTTCATACAGTATTTCTATATAAGTTAGATTCTATAAAATTTAATAATTATTTTTTAGTTAAAAATGTATAAAATGTTCAATTTTAATAGCTAAGGATTTAAAATTGAAAACAAGGCTCAACGTAAATAGGTTATATATAAATTACTTTATGCACAATAATATCATCAAATATACTTATTAACATCATAGTCTGACTGACCGTTTTTGCTCAGAATCGTTTTTCTTATACAATGATTTTATATCATTGAATTCAAGTTTAACACCACCCATTACAGTGACCCACTTGTAACCTACTGTACAGCAGAGCGACACCCACTTACCCATATTTTTTATTTTTTGTTTATCGACTTAAATTTTCTAAAAAATATATTTCCGAAAACATTAGAACTTTCTGAGAAAATTAGTGTATTAAGTGTATAAGTATAACAAATATAAAAAATACTTACTAAATCATACATATTGCTTCCACAAACGCAATAAATTGATATTGTTATGAGACATCCACTTACCCACCTTTTTCTGTTAAATTCGTTAATTCTGTGATATTTCTTATATAGGAACTAATGTTTTTAAAAATGCTGAATTAACGTTTATATAAATAAATAAAAATAGGTAACAAATAACGGTTGATGGGTTTTAGGTATTTTTAGATTCAATTAATTTCAACCATCATATTATAGTTGTTATAAACATAAACTTGTCATTTTATTATTTAGCTTAAAGATTTTATACCTGCTATTTAATTGCTTATATCTGATATTTTAAAGTTAAAATGGTTTTACATTATTTATGTTAAAAATTAATCACGACTTAAAACTTAAAAATAAGTAAATATTAATAAAAAACTTCTAACCGATAGGTATTTGAATTAAAAATATTATTTGACCTACATAATATTATGTAGATATCGTCAATGAATTAAAAACTATAGGTACCTACTACTTACTACCTATTATTAAATTAATAAATCGAACAGATTGTTTTGTTGTACCCTAAGGTCTAAGCAGTATATAATATAATATTTTATATTCGCACATCGATTTAAATTGTTTGTATGTATAGGGCACGAATTCGATAAACTTAAATAAATCCATTTTGCACGGTCCGATTATATTGTTTTAAAAGTCACAACCGTAACTTAAAATTTGATCGTAATAAATATTATTCGGGAGGCAGCGATAGAGACTGCAACAGTGCCGTACAATTTTTTGTTTATCGTTGACGTTTTATAGTCAAAACAGTTGAAAAATGGTTTTTTTTATTATAAAAAGTAATCACTCAATTTATAAAATATTAATAACTGCAACTTCTAACAGATTGAAAATATTAGTTGACCTATATTTATTGAACAAAAAAAATAGACGTTATTGATTAACACTTTGGACAGGTTCGATAAACGTAAAACCGTTTTGCACGGTCAGATCAACCGCGTATTGTCTCAAAAGCGATTTAAAAGTCACGGCGGTATTAGGTACTTAGAATTTGATCGTAATAGGCGCTAACAGGTGGGAGCCATCGTACGGAGACTGCAGCGTCGACACGAGCGTGGCGAATAATAATATAATATTAATTTATTGTCCGCGTCCGACCGGACACAATATACCTCTATAGAACCTCTATCAAATAATAATTGTTATCGGCTACCGATGTGTAGGTGTTTACAGGTGTGTGTGTGTGTGTGGAAATTTTGCAGTCGGTCCGATACATACCTACGCTCCGAGCAATGCCATGTCCGAGAGAGAGAGAGGGAATACAGTTAGTGGAGACGCGTTATAATATTATTATACCTACGACGAATGGACTGCCGGAGACTTCAGCAGACACACGCGACGGCATACGTAGGTAATAACCAGCTGGTAAGTGGGTATAGCCGGCACACGACTGCGTCTGGAAACTGATCGGGAAATGTGTTAGCGTTTAGTCGTGACCGGACTTGACCATTACGAGGTTCTCGTCGTTACCTATGTTATATTAATAAGACCCACCTAACGTGGTCGATACCGCGTATGCGTGAACACAACTCCGTCGGTCGCTGATACCTACTCGCTATTATTATTTTTACCTTCCCTTGCACAAAATCGTGTGTCTTATATTATAGTAGTTAACGCGAACAATAATTAATTCCGCAGTGCGATCGTACTTCTGTATATTTATGACGTACAAAATATAGTCATCAGGTGAGTGTACAGACGCGTATTTTTTTTCTAATTTCTGTACTAGTATATAGTTAAACACATTTTATAATTATTCGTATATTTTTAACACAGAGCTAACTGAAAATGTATAGATATTGAATAGTTACATATTATAGGTACCTAATACATACAATTAAAAATATTTGAACAGGTTTATTAATAAGAATTTATGTATACATAGGTACCTCACTAACCCAGGTTGAAATGCAATAACATTTACATGTTATAGGACTAATTATAGAGAGTTAACATTTTTTTTTATGTTTTCGTGTAACCTGAGAGTAAAATCACCCATTACAAAAATTATAGACGATAATATTTTCGAGGGTATGACATATCAATTTGTCGAAATAGTGTCTCAAAACAATTTAAATATCATTTAAATTTACAATTTTTTTGTTTATTTTGTAAATCGAATACAAAGTAAAATCATAATAAAATATAAAACACATATGTCAAACCCTCGAAAATATTGTCCTCTATAATTTTGGCGATTTCACTCTAGGATTACTCAAAAATCATAAAAAAAAATGTTTAAGCTTCTTATCTATGTATTGCGCGCGACGGGTCTAAGAGATTAAACAAATATCGCGCTTACATCTTCTTAATGTAATTATATTTCTTGTATTAGACATTCGTACCTTCATCGCGAAATTATATATTTTAAGTATTCTTCTCTTCTTCTTTATATATCTGTTCTTCTATTAATAAATCATCACTAAACGGTAGTTTTTTTAAAACTTTTATATTATCGCACAATATATTTATATACAGTGTAATCATATTATAAAGCACACAATTTTATATTATCATATTTAAGTGCTGATAATCTTATCCCTGATTATGCGAACTATACTTACCCGAGTTAAACAAATAAATCAAATAGCGATTTGTTAATTACGATTATTTGTAAAATACTAAAATGTGAGGCTAAATAATTATTGTAGAATGATCCAAGGCTGGGCATTAACGAGTTAAAAAGTTAAAGTTAAGTTAAAAAGTTAATTTAATTTTAACTTTTTAACTTGACTAGTTACTTTTGGGTTTTCATTAACTTAACTGTTAACTTACTAAATTTCTTTCTTAATTAACGTGAAATTAACGAGTTAGTTTTTCATTTTAAGAAGTAAGTTAAGTTAATTAATTTTGTTTTTAATCTTATAATATTTCACTATTTCAGTCTACTTCGTTTTCATGTCAAAAAATATGTATCGTAAATTGTTTAAAGTTAAAAATGTATATCATTCGAATCTAACTTATGTGGAAATACTGTATGAAGTATTAACACTTTAACCTATAATTTAGTTTTGGGTTGGAAAAAAATTAAGTACGCTAGCGTTGTATAAACAAATTAACTTTTTTTTCACTTAACAAAAAGTGTGTATTAACTTTTAACTTGACCGAGTTAACCTAGAGTTAAATTAACTTTTAACTTTTTGTTAGTGGTGCATATTAACTCAACTTAACTGAGTTTAAAAAAAATCATTAACTTACCCAGCCTTGGCGTGATCTATAGTTAGGTATAGTAGGTGCATGATGGGCGTAGTGTTTTAACAACATTGAACTTGAACAAACTTGAATTTTAATAATTGTTGTTGAACTCGTAGTGTTTAATATGATAGTATAATTATTTAATCATAAGTATGATTTATACATTTATATTTGTTTACCTATTTACAATTGATAATAGTAATGTTGAATTTATTCATCGTTTTAAAAACATTAATTCAATCTCTTTCATTCAAAAATGCGTTAATGGCCGTGTGGCCGTATATATTTCAGAAATCTCTTATCCTGTGGTAATTTTTTTCCAGTATTCTTCTTCGGGGGATTTTTTTTATTCCGAAATTTATACGAATGATTTCCAAACCTATAATTTATCATAATGAACACATGTAGTCGCTGTACGTTCAACTTTTTTTTGAAATTTCAGTATATGATTAACTTATATAATATGAGGAATCTTGTATTCAATTTTCAAGCCTTACTTATAATGTGACGTATACGTATTAAAATAAAACATACGAATTTTGATGTTGAAAACGTATTTTTACGTTTTAATATTTTAATTTACGTCCAAGTATCCAACTAACAATTTTTCCCGTTTAACTATCTATAAAAGAGCATAAATAATTGAATGTTCAAAAATATACAAAACAGAATTTTTACATTATTTAAGTAAAATAATTGTAATAATTGAATGTCCAAATTCGCTTGAAAGTTGTTAGTAGAATCTAAATAAATAAGACAAGACCACAAAATATAAGACTTGTCTTCAAAATCCGCATTGCGTAATTATCGATCAATATTCAGTTGGTAAATTTGAATGAAAACAGATGTTTTTAACATATAGAAAAAGTCCACTTCGAGTTCCTTCAAAAGTTATTTTATAATGTTCTAAATCCTAATACTAGATGGTAAATGTCCTAATCTTATAGGGTGTCAATAGGTCGAATGACAATTTATTGAATACCATAAGTAACAATATATAATATATTTACTATAGCTATAATATAATAAATTATACTATTGGATATACTCCTATTTTTTTTTTTTTATTCACCTGAACATTTTACAATGTCGTAGTCCGTAGATAGTAATTTATGCTTGGCTGAGCAATTTAAGTTCTAATAAATTAAAGTGGGAAGTAAAATATTGTTTAATAATCAGTCGTCAAAATTGATTTTTTCATAAAATGAAAAAAATATACATAATATTATAATTAAAATAACTTAAAAAATATTATTTTGAGGAGACTAGATAAACATTTGAGGGAGACCCCGCCGCCTATGGGCTGGGCTATGACCACTATGACACAATCAAACCTTAAATTATTTTTTATTTTGTATTATTATAGAATAATAAGGAGTGTCATGCGTTTAGGCGAATTACCTTTTTACCCGATACCCGCATAATAAAAGTAATGTGTCTGGGCGAGTTATACTTATAATGTGTTTGAACGAGTATGATACAATATAAAAGATAAAATTGTATGTTTTTAAATATTAATATAAAAATAATACGTATAAATCTATAAGGAATTTTATCAATCTAAATATGGCACATCATTTCAATTTTCAATTACCCACACTCATATTTAACTTACATATTATTTTAGTTTTAATAATACTTCAATCTGATTTTCAATCATTTCAATTTGTAATCACACACACACACACACACACAAAACGATCCACTTTTAATCATACCCGTGGAATTCACGGATAATCCAAGTCTATCAAAATGAGAGAAAAAATGGATTGATAAAATACAGCAGCCCAGGATATTAAAAAATATCGCCCCAAACACATTACAATGTTTTGAAATCACTCGCCCAAACGTACCTATTATGCTAAATTGCCCAAATGCGTTGCATTTTTTAAAATTTACCCAAACGCAAACCGCCCAATAATATTATAGGATATTCCTATAGCCTATGTAGGCTATCTTTATAATATATTATCTACAGATATTGACAAAATCACAATTTTTTTTTCTTCTACAATTTTAACGTGATAGTAATTAAATAATAATAACAATAGTAGTGATACCCATACCTAATTAAGGTTGGTTAACATTAATGCATAGTGTAGAGTGAAGGTTAAGTGTATATTTAGAGTTTAGACTTACAATATATAATATGCTTTATATAATAATTAACTAGGCAATAAAATCGTGTGGGCAAGCGCGTTTGAGACGTCTTTGAGGTGATGGAGGTATGTGCAAGTTGAAGTGTAATGTGCCTGTCGATTTATGAAGTAAACTGTGGAAATTTGTTGCAATAGGGTTCTTATATTATGGTCTTGAATTTTCATAATTTTAAGGTCTATGTGTAGGTTATTGTTTCAAATGAACCATATGGTTCGTTATAATTCTTGATAGCTTATTTTGGAAAATTTGAATTTTTTCATGTATGTCGCTGAGCTAATTAATAATTAGCCAAGTACTACAAAGTTTATTTTACCCGAATTTTCCATACAACAAAACATACCTATCACACATGACTGGAGAATATTTTTTTCAAACCGATTGTCAGTAACTATAAAAAAAACTTAATAATTTATTACATTAATTAATCGTCTGGATTTCTAACGCACAACAACCCGTCAACGAGTTGTTGGAAAATTACAATAACTCAAATCAAATTTAGAACCGATTTCATTTAACGATGCAAAACAATTATTATTTCCAATTCATTATAGTGATTGATGTACCAATTTCATACTCAATTAAACGAAAAATACCGTACACGGATTATACCTTGAGCATAATAATTATACCTAAATCATTATTATTATAGTTTCACACTGTATTCTATACTTACCTATATATATCATAGTAATTATACTAATTAATTAATATCATGATATTACCAGGATATACGATATACCTATAATGTAGATTTGTATAGCAAGTACCACGTAATTATGTGAATCGATTTTTGTTAAAATGGTATAATATGTTTAATCAGCGTTGAAATAACTTCCAAAACAGTATCATGGTAACTATGCAAATAACTTTTTTTGATGTGGATGGTAGGTACCGAGTATTTATATCAAGTTTTGATACTGTAAAAATATTTGAATCAATTTTATACAAGTTTAAAGTTTAACAAAAATCAGAAAAACATCATATTATATTTAAATAATTACAAATACTTTTAGTTTTGGTTTTCTTTTAAATTAAAAAAGTATATTTAGGTATTAAAAAACTACATATCATCCTGGAGGATGGTTGGAAACGATATTTTTGCTAGTGAATAGTCTTAGTGATCATCAGCTATATTGGCCGATGTCTTCTGAATGTCTTCATCATGTACCTATAAAAGTATACCCACAAGTATACCCCTTTTAATAAAAATCACAAAATACAAAATATTATACCTCTGCGATGGTGAGTAGCACAAAACAAGAAATTTTTTTTTAAGTAACTTAACTTGAGTTAAAAAGTTAATATTAAATTTTGGTTAACTTTTAACTTAGTTCAATTGATAAAACATTTTGAATTAACTTTTAACTCTTAACTTGATTTAGATTTTAGTTTAACCTAACTTAACTCAGTTAAATAATATCATTAACTTGCCCAGCCTTGATATTCAATATAAATTAATAATTTTGATAAGTTTTCACGGTTTATTTTTCTCTATAAACCTACGAGTATTTAAGCGAATTATCTTCTGTTTTCCGTTATATTACTTAGAAATAGAAGCGTACCTATATCATATGTTTACTGACTGTAGGCCTTTTAAATGTTTAAAATTACCTAGGCATATATTATATTAAAATATACTTATGTACGATTCTAGTTGTACCTAAATCTCTCACGCTGTATTATATTTGACGATTCCCTTTTCTGATTTTCGTTAGATAAAATTAGGAAGATGAATTAATATAGGTATAGCTAGCAGTGCACGGTATATCTTCTAACACTAACTATTAATATTTAATATCACTTAATAATTTTGATGAGTTTTCACGGTTTTTTTTCTTTACAAAATCTTACTCCGCTATAAACCTACGAGTATTTAAGCGGACAGTTAAAATTGTCTTCTGTTTTCCGTTATATTACTTAGAAATAGAAGCGTACCTTCATCACATGTTTACCGGCTGTATGCCTTTGAAAAATGTATATGCCCTAAATTACTGAAATATAAATAATCTGTAAGTATGTGCCAAACGCGTCTTATTTACAAAAATACCTATATACGATTCAAGTTGTTACTTTGTATGCATTTGTAGTTGATAGTGTCATTTTTTTACGGCGTAATAGTCTCGAAATTCGTTGTTTGTGACCCATTTCTCGAGGACTTTCTCCAAAAATCAGAAATAGTCGTCATGTCCACCGACACATTTGTTGACTCACTACTATATTGATCCATCACGATTATTTTCAGGTTCAACAGATTCAAGTTCAATAATTAACTTTATATATTATTCGGTACCTACTCGTAATAGGTAGGTAGTTGTTGTTATCGACTAACCTCAATATTCGTTTTACCCGTACCGGTCTAAGGACGTATATGTATTAATATCAGTAACGTCATAACTTATAAGGTATATCATAAGTAACTACTTTGGCAGTTCAAAATACTGATAATTCCTACACAATAATATAATATAATATCATATCTACGAGATTACGGACGATTCATTTATTAATTAAAAACCATCTGCTCAAGACTTACTTTTCTCTCTCTCTCTCTCTCTGCTCAAGTATGTGTTGTATTTGCGTACGCATAATTAGGTACCTACTAAACTCACTTACCTAAATATTATACGAAGGTGACATACTCTGTGACATACATAATATTATTTTATTTATATAGATATGGGTCGTCGTAAACCGTAGATAGATACATTATATTATTATAACGTCACGAGTAGACACAAAATATAACAATCTATACATATAAAATCAAAATACCACTTGGTCACTGATCGCTGTAACTCAATAACTACTCAACGTACGAACTTGAAATTTGGATAGTGGTTCTTCAAATACTTTCAAAATATGCGGGGGGTTGTGCTTATTTTGAGTTTTATCCACAACAATTGATTGGATGCTTTGCCCAATTGCTTTGGATGCCATCGTTTTTAATGTTGAAATCGTTGAAACTGTTGATTTTCAACAAAAAAATAATTAAAAAAAGAGTAGGTATCCCGCAGAGTAGAAAAAATCCATTGGTTATTTTAATTTAAAATTCACTAAGAATATTGTTTTAAACACATGTTTTTTATTGATGTTTAAAACGTCTGTTTTAAACACAACAATCCTGAGTGCGATAGATGCGTATGTCTTATCATCTTTCGATATTATCGCATGAACCGAGTACAGCATTATATTTATCGAAGTACGCACTTGAATATACATTTACCTTTGTCAATTATATACCTACAATGGAATAGCCGCTGTAGTATTGTCTCGCGTGAAATCGTTTTGTCTACATAGGCAGGCACCTATAATTATATTGTTTTCGAAAAATTGTCGCGATCAAACAACGTAGTGTGACGTACGAATTTATTACGATCTAATGTATATACTATTGTAAATGTCTATACGGTAATTATAGTAAACTGATGAATATGAATGATAATATTTACGGTCTTAGAGACGATTAAAAATAATCATTTCAAGTCTTCGCCCAAATAGTTTCCGTACGTTGTGCTCGTCGGTTGAAAACATGTACTTAATCGTTCAAAATATAGGACTTGCGAGAAACTTTCCAATATCGTATTTGTGCGAAATCATCACTCAAAGATCCCGAGTATGCCTAATCTCTCGCGCCATACGATGTTTGACGATTCGCTTCTATGATTTTTGTTTCATAAAATCAGGAAGATGAATGGTTAACCGATTTGGATGTCCGACCAGACCGGCTATAAGTCAGCATTTTTAGTTCTGATCATCTCTCGATATTATCGCGTGAACCGAGTACGACATTATATTTATCGAAGCACGCACTTGAATATTACCGACACGTTCACCTTTGTCAAATATATACCTACGATGGAATGGCCGCCGTAGTGTTGTCTCGTGTGAAATCGATTTGTCTACACATAGGTCAGACTATAGTGTCGCATACGAATTTATTGCGATATGAAACGATGTCCGTTGGATCCGGTACGAAGAGTATAATTGTTTAGACGGCCGTCGGCTATTGCGCAGGTCACATCGCGTACAGGAAGCATCGTTTCATTTTTTATCCGATTATTATTGCTGTTATTGTTCGACGATAAAACTCTATGAAAACCGAACGATAAGAAACTCTGTCCGATAGTACAATTTTTTTTTTTTTTTGGTAATAATAAGGCGTCAACAGCTAGGTCGTTAGCATGTAGTTGTTGTTGCTTACATTATTATTAATGGATACATAGTTAGATTATAGATTATGATAACATATTAATGTTCTCACAGAATTATATATTTACATTATCTTTGCTAATTATGTAGTCTTGTCTTAATATAAAATGTTTGTGTCGATGCCAATGGATTTTAAGAAGCTGTAGATCAAGTGTGTGTTTGATTGATGAACGTCTGTCGCCTAAGCATTATACAAGTAAAATTGTCGCGATCAGACCACAGTGTCGCGTACGAATTTTTTACGATTTGAATCGATGTTCGTTAGATCCGGTACGAAGAGCATAATATTTAGTCGGCTATTGCGCAGGTCTCGTCGCTCTCGACGACGTACAGGTGGTGGTTTCATTTTTTATCCGATTATTGCTGTTGTATTATTGTGACGACGAGAGAACTCTATGAAAACCGAACGATAAGAAACTCTGTCCGACAATACAATTATTATTATTGTAATAATAATAATTAATAGTCAACAACACACGAAATTTCGTGTACCTTCTATTTATCATAAAGGACGCTTTCGCGGGGTCAGCGGGAATATAATAAAAATAATGCAATGTATTATTGGCTTTGAACACACACGAGTATTGCTCATCTGCAACGACGATGATGACCATTGTTCAAAGTGGTGTTTGATTGATGAACGTCTGTCGCCGGACAACATTATATTATAATAGTGCATTGTTCTATAGATAATAGGTATAATAGATCGTCGACGCGCGAGGCGTCGTTTGAACGAATCGATACCTCCGGTAAAAGTGGAGGACCGTCGATCGCCGGACTCCGGGGGTGCCAAGAAAATAATACTAAATATTAATATAACATAATGTGCAGTTGCATTGTATTATTATAGTGTTGATAGTAAAATAAATTATTGTATAGGTACCTATATAGTATATATTATGATTTTATATTGGACAACTATACAGCTAGGCACGCAAGGCTGGGCAAGTTAATGATATTTTTTAATTGAGTTAAGTTAGGTTAAACTAAAATCTAAATCAAGTTAAAAGTTAAAAATTAATTCAAAATGTTTTATCAATTGAACTAAGTTAAAAGTTAACCAAAATTTAATATTAACTTTTTAACTCAAGTTAAGTTACTTAAAAAAAAATTCTTGTTTTCATCTAGGCAAAATTAAAACAATCGGTGCCTAAAATTGTTCATATTATTAGACCAAAGAACTATTATTATTTTATTTTCCAAAAGCATTGGGTAACAGTCCACACATTTATTAGCATACTTTTAAAATGTGTACCATCAATTTGCGCGTCCACGCCGCCGGAAATCGGAATGCTCGAAAACGTCGAATTAATAATAAATTATCCAAAAATAAACGCGGTATTACTAAGAACCGTGGACTGTCCACGCTACCTTCTATACAATTATTAATTCGTAATAAGTATAATATAATAATAATATATAAAATAGTTTATAATAATAGGAATATAACTGGCGACGATGGCGAAAAATAACGGGCATTGATAATATTCGTAATTTAATAATATTATAGGTATTTATATTTTATACGAATATGAAAACATATTCCATAATAATTAAAATTGAAATTAACTTAACTTGTTTAAATGTAAAATTAACTCAAGTTAATTTAAAGTCAATTCAAACATTCCTTAAGTTAATAATCATAAAAAAAATTAACTTATGAAGTTAAAAAGTTAAATTAACTTAACTTTAACTTATAAACTCGTTAATGCCCAGCCTTGCCTGTTTTAGTACTTTATATTATAATAGTAGCTCGATGCTTAGTGGCATTTTTAACGGGCAACGGAGCGCACGGAATCGGTTAGTATTGTTGTGTTTTACACTAATTCTGTAATGTATAGTATGTTTGAAAATTCCAAAAATTATCAAAGGAAAAAATGACGAATCGCCCTGTATATACCTAACATAATATTACTGTATCGTCGTATTTATAGACGCGAGTGGTACCTAATTTAATAATATGTCGTTAGAAAGTCAAGGACGCGTTTGAAGAATCTAGTCTGTCCGCGGAGACCAGTTTTAGGCGGTTCCGTTATTATTTTTTCCACTCCGACAATAATAAATGGATGCCGAATAACACCGACAGTCAGCAGTCCTATATTGATATTATATTCAACACGATACAATTAATATTTAGAAAATGATTGCATTTCATGTCGAGTGTTACTGCTGGGTAACTACTCCCCTCACGCCGCCAAAGTTAATTGTATTTCCAGCTCATATGCTCATTGTAAATTTTACTACAGATTGTATATATTCAAATAATTGTTAAAAAAAAAAGAAAGAAAATGATTGCAAACGCGCTCTGTAGTAAATATAGTAATATATTCTATATAGTTGTGTACGCACCTATAAATTCAGTGTTCGGATTAGGTAAGTATTTTTTTTTTATCTTGATAAAGATAATGCAACTCAAATGTATCTGGATGGATATAAAAGATGACTCAACTCATATCTATCTAGATAAAAAAAAAGACGCAATTTTTTTTAAACGGGTTTTAAATTTGGGTGTATCTTATAGTTGGGCACTAGGAACATAATAATAACAATGATATAAATAAAAATAATTACATTATTTATGTACCATGAACTTGGTTTGAGAATCTGTGTAAATATTTGAAATGTGTTTGCACAATTTCACGATTTTTATCAATAAAAAATGTATCTAGATGAATTTATTTAGATTAGTAAAAAAATTATCTAGGATGAACGTTTAGATAAATTGTAACTATTTATCTAGATAAGATAAAAGATGAACAAAATAATTATCTAGACAAGTCCGAACACTGCCTATAATACCCAGTCTTTGGTATAGTATTCGGAATACTTTTTAAGTACAATATAGGATAATTTCAAGGGGACTCGATACCGTGATTTTCTGTTTTTGTCTAACACACACGCGACATGGTATTTTAGACGTGTCTTTTGCCAAACATTCCTATTGAAGCGATAGGAATTCTGAAAACAGATTTGAATTTTTCGTCAAGTCTACTTGAAATCGACTTTCCCACGTGTTTGATATTATCTCCTGAATTCCTAAATGTGTCATAGTAAAAAAGTGTATTTAAACATTTTTGTATTTTAATTTTTGGAGAAGTCAAAATCAAAAAATCAAAAATGTACGATTTTAAGTAGACTTGATGAAAAATTCAAATCTGTGTTCAGAATTCTTATCGCTTTAATAGATCAATTGGTATGTTTGGCGAAGAACCACGTGTGTGTTTAGACAAAAACAGAAAATCACGGTATCGAATCCCATTAAAATACTTTTTCCAACAGTTTTCTGAATAAATATTTAGAATATTTTTAAAAGTATTTTATTCCTATAAAAAAATATTTATTATTTACAATAATAATATTGTTTTCTTGTTTTTTCTGGACATTTTTACAATATCATACACGTTTTAAAATTTTAAATCTATCGTATCAATAACTTGAATTATATTATATATTTAGAATTACTAAATTCTATATGTTGACGAATTTTCCCGAAGAAAAGTATCATTGGTTTGATATTTAATACAAAAATTAAAAAGTATCTTAAAATTATTTGGAATACTTTTTAAGTATTTGAATACATATTCTGAATAAAATGTTTCATAAGTATTCGACCATTTATTCCAAATACTTTTTAAAAGTACCATTATACCCAAGTCTGCCTATACCTATATTGTATTGCATGTTTTAATGTTTACGAATAAATGTATACCTACCTACCTAAAAGGTTTCCTACGGTTTTACAATCGAATTTCAGACGGCGGACCGACGATAATAATTGATGTCTCCGTCGGTCTATATAATCATTTTATACTTAGTTCCCGATCTATATTTAAGCGTAATAGCCATTGGCGAAAATAGGGGGGGGGGACTTGGGGAGACTTAGTCCCCCCAAATGTCAGTCAAGTCCCCCCAGTTCAAAATCTAGTAATTATAATACTAATTTTTATATTCTGTGGCAATATGGCCTATGGGGAGGGGAGCTTGAGTCCCCCAAAAAATTTAGGCAATTTGCGCCTATGGTAATAGCCAAAAGAATAGAAATATTCGAAAAATATTCGGTTTCATACTTTTATCCACATATGTTCAGCATGTTATGCTGCTATATGCAATAGTGTGTCCCGTCTTCTATGTATCACTAACTATCTCAGCCTGACGGCCTTAGATTTAAAAACGGTTTGCTGTGATAGATAGGTGGTACCGAAGTGCACATTTTGGGAAATTTTCAAATTTTTAACTCCTTTGGTTCGCGCATGCGCAATACAACTTAAAAATTTTTTGAATAGCGACCATTGACTTTTTGTTTCGTTATTATGTATGTATGTATGTATCATGTATTCATGTATTTTCACATTAAAAAAATTTAATTATTTTCAATTTTCAAAACTCTGTTAGCCTGTAACTTGGTCAATTTTGGGTTTAGGATAATGGTCAATGGATCAAAGTGTGCTGGAAAAAAATTATCCACCCATATCTGGTATCAAAAATAACATTTGCTACAGGTACCCGATATGTAGGTACCCGTGCTTATTATAGTGCTATACACCTTGTTTAGGTACCGTTTACACGGTTTACAGTAATTGGTACCTACCATAATGTACAATTACTGTAGAGCGATGATTTTTATGCACTAAAAGTCATAAAATATGCACTTAAAAATATTCACTTATGCATCAAACAATTAACAATATGCATTTTGTTAATGTGCACTAAAATAAAAATGTCAAGCCCATATTAGACTAAAAAATTACTTTTTCTTATATATTTTAATTACTTATATAACATTATTATTTATTAAGTGGTACCTACATTTACATATACTCTAAAAACAAAACTATTACATTTTTTTTAACATTTTATTTATTTTAATTATTATACTTAATGCAGTTTTCTGTGTACCTATATATGTATAAAAAAAAAACAATAATACAGCCAATACGGATCTCATTCTCCATTCCGATTTATTATAATATTGTTGACTTTGTTTCATGAAAAATATTTACTGACTATCAAAATTTGCACTAAAACTAAAAATATGCTCTTATAATCAAAAATATGTTCTTTAAACCCAAAAACGTCAAAATATGCACTATAAACGTTGAGTTTTAATCACGAACGTTGTGAAATGTATTGTGTGTTCACTGAGCATATGATAATGTAAACCAGAAAAAAAATATGATTTGCTCGAAAGTCTAATTAGTCTATTGCTCTAATAATAATTAGGCCCCCATGGCCCCACAGTGTGTCAGCACTTGGCATACGTCTTATAGTTTTCACGTAATGTGAGGAACAAAATTTAAAAATAATAAACATATTTTAAATGCCTACGAATTTATTAGGTTTGTTATTTAGGTTTCACAATAATATTCGTTTTGATACGTATCATACTGATAAGTAATAACTACACCTTATACCTACTTTGTAGGTACCTTAATAATATCTTAACTATTATTGCCGATTAGACTGACGTGACGCATGTCATGCATGACATAGGTAATTAACAGTATAAAATTCCTTTGTACTGAATAGGAATCACTATAATAATTGAGTAGACTCTTTTTTTATATAAATATGTATTTAACATTGTTAAAAATTGCTCTTTTTTCAACATTTCAACTTTTGACATAATATTATACAAATTTCAGTTCTTACAACATTTTTGTCCAATCGTATAATACATTCATAATATGTATCGCAGAAATTAATATTTCTATAAACATCCTCGTCCGTTCTCTAGAGGAGCCGACGTTAACAAATGCTAGGATTTTCACAGAATTAACCAAATTAAAATCAACCAAAGTTTTACAATTTTGCCACAGCCGAGACATATATGCTTCTACTCGACAATATATATAGTAACCGAATACTTTTTCCTAATTTAATATACTTATACTGACATTTGTCTGGGCAAGTACGAGAACGCGTTGAGATACGCTTCGGCAAGGCTGGGCAAGTTAATGATATTTTTTAACTGAGTTAAGTTAGGTTAAACTAAAATCTAAATCAAGTTAATAGTTAAAAGTTAATTCAAAATGTTTTATCAATTGAACTAAGTTAAAAGTTAATCAAAATTTAATATTAACTTTTTAACTAAAGTTAAGTTACTTAAGAAAACTTATAAACTCGTTAATGGCCAGCCTTGCGCTTCGGTGTGTAATATTAGTGTACATTCTCACACACATTGACGTGACCCAGATGTACCTGCCACATATAATTTGCCTAATTCTTACTCCTTAAAAAATGACCGACTGTAACCCCTTAGCCGTATAGGTAGATAAGGTTATATATTATACTATATTTAGGTAGTAATAAATAGTTTCTAATTTTTTTAATTCATACGATCAACATAACGCGTGTAATATTTATAAATTTGAATTCTAAAATACGCAACTTTTAGTGCATACTATTCACCGTAATAATAATATATCTTTGAAGGTGTATAGTATAAATGTCTTACCTAAGTCGAAAACGACTAATTTTCAGGGAGATTAAACAAAACATTGAAAAATCAATCAAAATCGTTGGCAATAATGTCTGGGCTGATAATTAATTAAATTTAAAATTCAATGTACCAACTTTTATGTTAACTATTAAGTACAGAACTTATAAATCAATTCTCCACTATTTTCAAGTGACTTAAGTTAATTGGATTTTTATTTTTTATGACTATTACGCTATCAAGGCATGCATTTAAAACTATTACTAAACTTGAATTTTAAAATTATTTCTGTCAGATTCTCAAATCTTAACTAGACATACGTGCAGTTTTGTACCCAATACAACGTGACTTAAAATGTTTAGGCCAAAACAAATTTCACTGATAGTGAGTTAAACGTAGTTTTGACTTACGTGATCTGTACCAACAAAATATAAAAATGTTTGATTCCAATAATACTATAAGCCAAAAAATATAAACATATTATGATGTCGACGTAGACGTGTGGACGCTTTAGACTTTCACAATTCATATTTCTAATATCATTTTCAGACTTGACGTGATGTGAAACACCAAAAGATATTATTACTGTCCAATCGCGATTCCTTCGCCGCCGCGAGAGCGAGATGATGACACTGCGACGCCACCTGTCGTTAGCCCTATGTCTCGCTCTGTTTTGTGTTGTACAAGTGAGTAGTTGAATAGACGATACGAAACAAAACCGATCGACACTGCACCGTCGTAAACTTTATTTATATGATAATTATACACCGATGTCTGTGCTTGAAATTTTTCAGTGGACCTACGGTTCCAAGTTGAAGAAACAGCAGGAGACGACAATGATGAAATTCATCAAGTTACTGTTCTTTAGGCTGATTTACGGTTTAGCCAATATGATCGGCTTGGGAGACGCTGCCGAAGAATTCGGCGGCGGGATGCTGGCCCCTCCGGATTACCGAAATGAAGACGCGGAGGACGACTATTACGACGACAATAAGAACGATGATTATTACAGTAATTACGGAGAGTATTGATGCCGAGACCCAACCTTATCACATACACCAACCTGTTTTATAAAATATCAACTATATAATAATATGATTTTATAATTTTAGCGTCCAATTAATTACTATTATATTCTGTTCACGACGAATTTGACGGTTTTACTATTTTATGAAAAACTACGTTTTTGCAGTCACTGCTTGTGGAGTGGCTTTCGAAGGCAGAATATACATCTCACTATTATAAGTACCTTGTGGGGCTGTAGCCATAGGCGGAAATCCATTGATATTTCTGACGGGCTTAATTAATTTAAAAAAAAAACAAATTACCTCGTACAAATGATATGATTAAAGGTGTCAAAACAATTTTCTTTTTTTTTTGGGTGGGGGGGTTAAACCCTCTTCGAATTTCCGCCTATGCTCTTGGCTTGTGCCTTGTGATGTCAACTCGGATAGAGTAAGCTAGTCGCTATATACCATCTGAATTGTCCCGAGTGTCAATAGACGTGATGAATCTATTTTATTTATTTATATTTTTTTCTATTTTTAAGTCTTAAGTGCTATATCCTGCCACGATATGGGTTTTCGTGTTTATTATCTAGATAAATTACACTCTTGCTTAATGCTTTTAAGTAGGTACTTACCTAAGTATTAAGTTATAGTATATTCATTTAATACAATATATTATAAGTAAGCATATATACTTACTTATATATTTTATTATCTTTATGCGTATACATATATACAAGTGCATAATATCTCGGCAAGTTATCTATACAGTCTAGCACCTCCAGAATGTCAGATTTGATTGTCCCGATGTTGAAGACTATTTGTATTAAGGCACATACCTATATATTGTGAAGTAAATTGTAGACACATTAAGACAGACGGTCCTTCGCTATACGTTCTACACCACAGCATCCTAAAGTCTGCAGGTTTAAAGACGAATTGCATACTTGAAACGAATCTGCAGGTTTCGTATTTCATAGGGACACCTCAAAATGTTGATTGACTGTAATTACGATCGACTGCAGTTATTCACTGTAATTGCATAATATTCGCATGCGCACTCATCCATAATACGTTTGTTTTGTAATAAGCCGTTTGCAGAAATTTGACTTTGAGGGATGTTTAAAAAAAATGTATCTAAACATTTAGACGCATTGACTGATTTACAGCTCCTGTTCACCACTTTGCTTCCTAGGTACATTATAATACGTTATAAACTTACAATATGTATGTATTTTCAATTATAATAATACCTATGTAATATATTATTGTAGGTACTATACCTAATTTATTTTTTGTAATAATGACATTTTAATATTATAAAAATAAAGTTATGTTCAGACAGACGTCTGCTGGCGGACGCATAGACGATTTAATTGAATTGTAAATATGTTTTTTATTATCTGTACCTATAGCCTAAATGGTAAACTGTGTATTTTATAATGTATAATTAATTATCAGTGAAGTAAGTATTGGGCAGATTATCGAGGGTAGTACAAAATAATTCAGAGCACTGCAACAACGCCTCTGCCCCTCTATATAATACCTGTCTATATACATTTATTAGTCAAAATTAATTCGAAATCCAAGTACCACTACGACGAATGGCTCAATAGCTGGTAACTGTCATAGTAGGCAAGTACAAATTATGATTGTGCTAATTATTTACTACATAGTATATAGATTTTAGGCATAAAGGCATATAGGTGAAGTACTGAAGTACCTATATTATAAGAAGCAGTGGCGGCGCGAACTTTTTCGACAGTCAGGCAAGAACACACGACCCACCTATTTAATTTTCACAGAGCCCCCCACCCCCTATTATAATTCTATATCAAATTTACCTTTCTAAAAATTCATCTTACGGGTACTACAGTAAAAATAACTTTTATTAATTATATAAATACTGCTTTATTAATACTCTATATGGATTTGACTATTTATATATTTATTTATTTATTTGATACGTTGTGTCACTCAATATTTTTCAGAACTAACTATCCACTATAGGTACCTACCCAGTACCCACCCACCACCCTTTTTAGCTGTGAGACAATTGCCTCACAAAAACCCTCTCGCGCCGCCACTGATATGAAGTGATGAATTCATCGTTTGAATGTGCCGCAACAGTGCCGTGTTCAGCTTTTTTGAAAGGGACGAGGGGTACACGGTTTTAAGGTGCCGATGCCATTTTGTCCTCAAAAATACAATCTGCGAGAATAACGATACCGCCTTGTAGAATCAACCAAATTTCATAATTTTTTTTTTTGATTATTGCTAGTGGGAAATATTCTACAGCCCGCATCGATCTCTGTTTTTCAATATTTGATTCTCAAACTTTGTATATTATGTCTAAAAAAATACAAGATAAAAAGCATTTTTTTACAAATTTTTTAATACAATTATTTGAAATAAAATACAAAATCAGAAATCGATGTGGGGTGTAGGAAGTCTTCTTCTTTCAGATAAAAAAATAGTCATCAAAATCCGACAATTCTACAAAGCTTGAGAGCTATTCCCGTAAAGTCATTTTTTCGATATAATACACCCTATCAACCCCCCCCCCCTAACTAGGTATCGGGTAGTATATTAATGGAAAAGTCTTGTAATTGAGGTGCTTGAGATGGCAACTAATATATAAAATTAAATTTTTAAATTTTATAGAATTGTGGAAAATTTAAAAAACTAGCACCGGGACCCTTAACTATAATATATTATTTATAAATTTATAGTTAATTTCAATTTTCAAACAGTAAGTACCTAAATTATTATATTCATATGAAAAAAGGATAAAAAATTGATATTTTGATGAATCAATAAATACTTGAAAATTGAATTGATTTTTCGAACTTAACGCGTCGCAGTATTAGGTATCGGCCAAATAGTAAGTTATGTCCTGCAACAGATAATATTAATACTAATTATTAAATTGTTTTATAGAAAACATATTTTGGAAAATAATTTATTTTTATACAGATTTTTTATAAATCTAACATAAAAATTGTCCAAATGTGTACCTATATGTGCTGTATTTTCATTCTAATAATCTACTCAAATATGCGTGTTTATGCAATAACAACGAAATAATATATGCAAACATACGCAATACAAAATTTTAACTATACTTATGAGTATAGGGTTCTAAATTTGAAATATTTCAATCGAAATATATCAAAATTGAAAATGTCACTGTTCTTGAAATAACTCAATGAAATTATGAAAAATATTTTTTCCTCTTTTGAACGTGTTCGGTTACAGATGATTAGAAACAATAAATTGATTACACACTTAGAACTAAAGAAAAACATATTATTTTTGTTGATTTATTATTTCATATTTGTACATTCTATATTTTATTGAAAAATATTGCTGGCATTATTTTGAGAATAAAAACATTGTTTTACACGAGTTTCAAAATATTTTTGTACATCAGCGACCCAAAAGATAACGGTTTGAAATAAAGTTGAAGTCAATTCCAACAATGAATGAAATAATAGTGTATTTTCAGTAATTATAAAGAGTACAAAAGTCGTATAATATGAGTGTTATGTGGCCGAGTGATGTGTAGGTGCTCTGGGCTCTGGATCTCTATATTATAGATTTTTAAACAACTTATAAATTATATGTAAATATGTTACATATATTTTTTGCTTCATACAATAAACCAACTTTTAAAAATATGCAATTAGAAGTTGACGATCATAAACTTTTAGGTATAATAAGCATTTTTATTTTTATTTTTCATCAAAATGAAATATTTCAAGAAAATAAATTTCATGAGATTTTAAAACCCTACTTATAAGTGATATAACATATTAGAAAACATATTTATACATTAGTATCACAAAATTCTACGATGAACTTTCAGGAAAAGTATGAAAAAACTAAAAGCCCTACACCTACTAATTAGTGTATAGTACAGAAGCGGAAATCGTTTAAAATTTCAGTGGGGGGGGAGGCCTAAAATGTTTTATTTCAACGTGAGTGGAGGGGGGGGGGGATTCGATCCCGTTACAGCTAGGTAAGTACTGTATACAAGTCTCGCAATTTATTTTTATGAAAATGTCTGTAACAAGTGTTATTATTTTGTCGTTGCGTTTATAGAAATAAATAAAATTAACACTCTTATAAAATGTTTACCGACTTATTTTTCACTCGACTTATGCCTACATATTTCATTAATTAAGTTCATAATAATAACATGTACCCCCTCAGAAATCATATTTTGTCGGACTGTCGAGAAGGTTTTTGGAGTTTGTCACTACGAAGGACACGTTTTATTTTTCTGTCCAGCAATAACACCAGTTCAGTCGTGTCTCGATGACTCTCGAATCACAAGGAGATTAAAAACAAATTCGACTTGTGTATTTTTCGAGTATAATTTATTATAAAATTACGGTTTTTAACTTATTGTTTATTTTATTTTTACGCGCACCCATAACGACTATTCATTTTGAATTTCTCATAGCAACCCTATAAGTTTATTCATTTAATAAAGGCCATTAGTTTGCAATTTCTCCGTAAGAAAAATTCGAGTTTTTTCTACTATACCTGCAAGTCTATATTTACAACCGTTTTTCTGAAAATATGAACGCACGAACGAACGAGCTTCAAAAACTCATGAGTATCAAGAAAATGGCGAACAAAATGCGAGAAAATAAAATCAAATCGACCATGAAATTATATCGTCAAAAAAGTATAATATTTTATAACATACCCACAATTTAATATTATAATACTGTACATTTCTATATTATATTATTTGAAATATGCTAATATTATAGGTATAATAATTAAGGCACGGATATTGTCGCATTTGCAATTTTTCCTTCTAGCGTCACTTAAATTTATTGCCGAGTAACTTTTAAATGCGTTTCATAATATGTACCTATAAGCATACGAATTCAAACCTAAAAGTTGTAAGTGCAATTTTCGGGATTGCATTGGAGTTTTGTTGAATTTATTCATTTATAAAACAATTTTAACAATTTTGTTCACGCGCAGGGGCGCCATTTGGGGTATCGCAGGATATACATTGGCGGCCCTATTTTTCGCCGTATCATATATTGGCCTGCCTTAATTTCATGCTGGCGTCGGTGCCCGATGTATCAGTTAAATTGAACTAATTGAAATAATTAATATGAGCAAAAAATATTTTATAAATAAAGGGATGTACACAGATATGCTTAGATATTAAAGAAAGAAAATGTATATTAATGAATAATGATATTATATACTTTTACCATAGTGCTATCCCCTAAAATATTAATTATTTTTCATCCCTAATAGTAAGGTTAGAAAAAACTCCAGCATGGCTACATTTAAATTTTAATTGTTATAACTGTGGCCTGGTAAAAAATTTGGCAGCCCTATTTTAAAACTGAAATGGCGCCCCTGTCACGCGTGAATTTTTCTATGGTTTTTACTTATTGACTCTAAATATCTAAGAACGTTTGAATATTACAATTTAAAATAAACAATTTTTTTATATAGGTAGTCTGATACTCTAATGATGTTTAACGTATGACTTTCGATCAATCTTAAAGTAACATGTAAAATAGTATTTTCTTTTTTGGAATTGAAATATTATTCTAAATATTTTCTACAAAAGAAAGATGATAATTAATGAAATGATTATTTATTAAATATATATTCAAAATATACTGTGAAGTGTGAACTGCGTAAAGTAAAAAAAGGTGGACAAGTGGGTACCGCTCTGCTGTACAGTAGTTGTAATGGATGTGTTATATTTGAATACAATGATAAACCATTGTACCTATACGAAAAACGATTCTAAGCCGTTAGCGCAGTTCTTCTATTCGTTATTGCTATGGTTATAAACAAATCGTTAGAAATTAAAATCCCATTTTTGTGTACTCGTGTCATATACAAAAATAATATTTTGGAAAAAGTTATTAGGTACGTTTTAAATGAATTTAATCCGAAGAAATGTTGATATTTTAAAAAATTCTTTAAAAACAAACCACTTGACGTTGATAAAATATGTTTTTACCATCAAAAATGTCTTGAAATCAGATTTGTAAATTAAGTTTGTTGAAAAAATTTTGAATGAGTAAAAATCAAAATTTTCAGTTTCGTGAAATAAATAAAAAAAAATAGGCATAGTATCAACGTGGCGCGAGTGATTATAAATTATATATATATATAAAAAAAATGCGGGTTAGTGGATGCCGCTCTGCTGTACAGTAGGTTACAAGTGGGCCACTGTATGATGGATAGTTGTATTAAATTCGAATTCAATTATATAAAACTATATATACTATTGTATACGAAAAATGATTCTGAGCGGAGTTTTGTAAATCTGGATATCTTATATTGTTATTATAGACTGTAAGTTGAATTAATATTATAAATCACGACAAAATAACCGAAATCATTATTTTTGTTTTTATTCGCTTCCATAACATGGCGATAAACAAAGCGTTAGACATTATTAAAATCCCGTTTTTAGCGGTTTTCGGTCAATTGTCGGTTAGGTTTTACCCGTATCATTATAACTATATTGAGAAAATCGAAAAATCACCTCTTCAAAGTACCATCTTGATCTGATTTGCTAAAAGATAAGATATGTTGAAATCGAAGTACTCCTTCTGCAGGTAGAAAATGTTGTATACAGGATAAAAAAAAACACCATTGTAAAACCACTGACTTCCTCGCTCCGCTCAGAATCTAAAATATTAAAATATTAACAATTATAACAAAAGTTTTACATCAGTCAGTTATTTTTGCGTATTTGGCACTATTGTCTTGCGCAATATTTTTTATTTTATATCTCTTCTAGGTTCTCCGTATAAATTGGTCCGTAATAAACCGGTAAAAAATGTCGAAATGTCGGACTCGCGTTGCAGCCAACCGTTGGTGGCAATAAAGAGCGAGCGCGAAATGCTTTTGCAAAAGTTGAGGAATCTCACCGAAACGGTACTGAAGATGAGAGTACGTTTGATGAAAAGTCAAATAGAGTTACAACGTCGAAAAAGTAATATTTATAATACGATATAAATAATTATCACCCTATGGAATTAAATGGCAATAATAATTTTTCTCCTCGAGGATAACGTCAAAATTCCGTGACTGAATTATAGGAGGTTTTCGATGAAAGGAATTCATAGGTCTCGAGCCCTAAAAAATTCGTGTCTTCGAGTTATGCTCGAAATTTATTAGGGGCACAGGTCGCCTCGGCAACCGGTATTTTTATTTAATTTTTCGTCGGTTTCTTTTTTGAAAAAAAAATTTTAAAAATAGAACCATTAGAATTATTCAATCAATAATTTATTACCGATCCTAAAGCACGGTATTCCGTTGAACAGACGACATTATTTTTTCTTATCAAATTTATTTCCCTTCACTTTTTCTTGGTTTGATCATATCGCGAGTTTTTCTACCTCTATAATCTAAAAAAATTTAATGTGCACATCATAACATTTATCTATTTATACATTCCCGCTACATCAGCCAAGTGACTTTGGGCAATAACCGAAATATTTTTTTAAGTTTTAACATTAAGGGGCCTGCACGCGAACTATTTTTTTGCTCAAAAACATCCGATTTCGATCATTTTTTGAAAGCGAAACATTTCTTACGCGGCGCACTGGAATTTGATTTTAAAAATTATATTTCTAAACCATATTATAATATACGATTTAAATTATGACCAATTATCACAAGCTTGCGCAAAATGAATTAATTAACTAACACAAAATGTACTACGGGCGGCGGCAACGAAATTGCATGGGTATATAGGTATTGCCTAAACATTGCCCCTGTAAAAGACAATAGCGAGTAGAAATTTTTTAAAGAAATTTTCGAACCCGCGAGGTACTAATGTAATGAAATTTAATGTACTGTAACTTTTTATATTACAGCTTAATTAATAGTAGAAAATATCGTACCTAACCTATCGCTTATATTTTATTACTATTTACTAGCACGTCTTGTCTCACGCAATATTTTATTTTACTTAGGTTCGCCGTACGTATGGATTCGGCCACGCGGACGTGACGAAAAATAGTTCCACTGTCGATGAAAAATTAATATTAAGAGTTATAGTATAATAGTTATAGTTATAGCCTTATAGGCATTTATAGTATATTATTTTCAATAATCATAACTACATACTAAACGTGACCTACCTAACATGACATAGAATAGGTACGATGTGCATATAGTATATTATTAGAACATGACATAGCCATTCTATACATACCCATTGTACGATGTGCATATACAGGGTATTTATTAGCACTATTAAGCACTATTAAGTACTAATAAATACCCTGTATATGCACATCGTACAATGGGTATGTATAGAATGGCTATGTCATGTTCTAATAATATACTATATGCATATCGTACCTATTCTATGTCATGTTAGGTAGGTCACGTTTAGTATGTAGTTATAATTATTGAAAATCTATACTTTTTCACTTTTTTGTATATATTAAAACCAAATGAGCTGTTAATAATAAATTATTGTCGGTTTTGGTACGACACTTTTTCTGTTTACGATGGTGATTTCATTATTTATTTATTTATTAATTTACGGCATAAAAATTCCTTATTTAGTACAGCACACATCAATAATACAATAATTTAACATAGTTAACATTTACTAGGGGCGATGGCCAAAAATAAAAATAAAAAAAAATACAGCAAAATTACAGGTACAATAAGTATCTATAATTATAATAATTAGGACACAACTAAAATTACATACATGATATAACAAAATAAATAAAAAGAATGAACTAAGAAAAGCGTGGTCCTCGTTACCCAAACGCATCATGCGGTCAATTGGTTTGTTCCTACCGTAATTGGTGCAATGGAAAGGTACTTTAAAAGGAACTCGAGACCTTGTGGAACGATGTGGAACTTTAAAGTTTACTTATGCGAGCAGTGAAGGGGCATAGTACCTACTACCTACCTACCAGTACGTTAACTAAAATAAGTATAATAACTAAAATACCACTCGTTTGACATTTCGAATCATGATGTCGATGTGTTATGAATATAACATATATATACAGAACGGTTCACCGATTCCGCCTACCCTCATTTCGCGTTTTTGAAATATTTATTTTACACAACATTGTCATAAAATAAAATTTTTTCTAAACATAATCATAATATTATTATGTTTTACAACAATTGTATGCGTACATGTCTTAATCTAGAATTTATGAAAGTCATAGACTCATCTAATAAAATATGGTATAGCTATTATAGGTACTTGTAACATGATTTACAAGTGAAGACAACCCACTCGCCAGTGCAAAATTAGACATAATATAGTATACTTTGTTAATTGTAAACAAATTTAAATTACATTTTTTCTCCTCAACCTAGGAAATAAATAATAATTAATATTTACTGTCTACATTACTATCATGATATTTAATGCAAGTAGGTAAATAAAAAAAAATGTAACAAAAATAAATTTGTTGATTGGACACTCCCAACAAAAAAATTATGGTTGGGACACTGAATCACAGGACTCAGGTCATGGTGCATTTCAGTTTGTCTTTGCATACCTACATGACTATAATATAGTATATATATATTATATAATATCTATTTTGTCATGGGTGCATATATGTACAATAAAAAGATTATTAAAAAGCATTTAAGGATTTAGAGATCACATAAACATTTTATCACGGAGTTTTTTGGATTTTTACAGATTCTATTTTTAACATATAAATTATGTAATACATTACATTTATAATGATCGAATTGTGTTTGTTAAAAAATTTGCCACATATCATCCCTATGGTTGTAGAAGTTAGGAACTCAGGATGTGAATAATATACACAGGTGACTGATGTGCATCTTATCTTGTCTCGATAACGTGGACCGACCGGACGAGTTGACACTTTGAATATAATTTCCCGGTGTCCCTATAGAGTGACTTTTGATGACTAGTTATAGAACTTCAATAAATTGTGTTAGTATTTTAAGTAGATAAGAAAATACTGTATTGATAAAATGATTGAGTAAGTTGACTGATAAAATCATGAAATAATAAACAGATTCTTGTTATTATACTATCTTATAGATTTATAAATTATTTGAGATAACCATATAACCATGGTAAGCCTTACATAATTAACTTAACTAGATATTATTAATCGTGTGATTATTATATAAAGTAAAATATTAAAATTGTATAACAAATACATAAGTACTTAAAATGACCATAGTATTAAGTACTTTAAGTTGAGAATTGTAAAAATATAAAAATAATAATAACTTATAGTATATAACATTAAATGCATATATTTATCATGTACTAAATTCATAAAACATAGATAATAAATAATAATATACCTACCTAAGTTGTATAATACAATTATTCATCATCATAATTTTATAACGTCTGTATAAAGTCGTATTACATCAAATCCTGACTTAAAAATAATAAACCTTAGGTTGATTCATTTATTATAAGTTGTAACACGTTGACTACCATGTGACCGCCTACGGTCACACAATAGTTATTATCGGTATGCAAGCATATTTTTCCATGTCATTCCAAATATGAAATTTGTATATACTATTGTATTTAAAAAAACATTTAAAAGTATTTAAAAAAAAAAATACAATATGTTTATAACATCAAACATAATATTGTAATGATTCCCACTATTCCATTACATACATCATGACTGGCAGTCATGTGATGTGGTAGTAATGATCAACTATGGGTGTCAGCGGTCGCAAAATAATACAATTTGAACAGATGACAGCAGGCAGTCACATGGCAGTCAATGTGTAAATGTGTTAATAGGCTTTTAACTATAGACTAAAGAAAAATGGAAAGTATAACATTGAATAAATGAGTGATGATACTAATTTATAGTATTTTTATTTTTATTATGTTATCCCCGATAAATTACATATCACTAAGTTGTTTTTCGACAGCATCATCGAGCGCAATATCAGAGTATGAACGGTTTTGATATTCCTGAGCCTCCATAAGTTCATCTTTATCATTTTCTCCAATGCTTTCTTGACTGCTTTGACGATTTTCAATCATTTCTTGTAAATCAAACTCCATTGAATTGTTCATCATTTGACTAGCTATTGAAAAAATGAAAGTTATCATTAAAAATTAAGAATAATAAATTCATGGTTTCCTATATTCCAGTGGCGTCATTTCAGATTTTATTAGACTAGGGCAACTTTTCACTGCTTATTCGACTCATAACATTTTTTTTACTCAGATTCTCATAGCATAGTGCTATAGCGGTCAAGGGTGGGGGGGGTAAATGTTCCGACTTAAGGTTGATGTAAATACCAGACTGGGGCAAATGTCATCCCCCAAATGAATTAAGAAATATTTACATTTGGTTTGTTAAAATATACTACCAAAAAAGCTACATAAACTATTGCATATAAACAATTACAGATGTAATCATGATGAATTTAGAAAAAATATATACTATATCCTGTTCCAAATAAGAAGCACATAGACGGCCACGGGCAAAACCGGTTTTTCTTATGTAAATCTATGTGCTTCTTATTTTGAACAGGGAATTTAATATATACTTGATTCCACAAGAGAAGATACACGTTTCACGTATCAGACTGACGCTGACGATAGCACAAAGGCCAAATTTCTCCCACTATTTATCGCCTGACAGTGAACAAGTCGTTGCCGACTGCTAAACATTTGATGATTGTAACCGAAGGGCAAAATTGGTGGGAGATGACCATCATCGACAAAAACCATGTATTTTCTATCATAGAACGGATTATAAAATAGTGTAGCTATTTGGAAACAGACAAATTATCATGTTAAATGTTATAAATGTATTTATTCAATTCACAGTATCAAAAAATATAATGATCTGATCTGGACATATTAATTTACTCTTAATAGATAAAATAGATGAAAAATTTTTTTTTAGATATATTACAGGCATTTGTTAAGATGTTATTTTAAATTTTTAATGAAGATGTATGTTGGGAAATGCAAATGTTATTATAATGTTTTATTATTAAATGCATAAAACTTATGCAAATTACCTGGGTCATATCATTTTTTATAATGTGGTATATAAATTTAATATAATATGACATGCAATTCAGAAGAACCAAAATTAAATAACTAAAAGGGCGTTATACAGGCATTCTTTGTTCCTGTCTTACAAGTGCATAACATAGCAAATTTTACACTCAGAAGATCACGTTAGCTACGTTAGTTTAAAAATTCAAGTGAATTGACCTCTTTTAATATTTAAAAATAAGAATATTATCTAGAGCAGGGGTGTTCAACCTTTTGTGAAGACTGGGCCTCATCATATGGGTAGAATTTGTGGGCCACATACTTTTTAATAATAATACATTCAAATTGAATGATTAAATTATATTGTACAATACAACAATACATTTTTTTATAATTTTACTATAGCGAATAATAAATAGAAATATTGTTGTTGATAAATGACACCGAATATTGCTATCAGAGCCAATAAAGATAAAACACTAATAAGTTTATCTTTATTTGATGTTTAATATTTTGTAGTTTTTTATTTTTAAAATAAATTTTTTCTCATAATATTAATATATTATATACAATTAATTAATGGGGTTTAAATTGAAGTGAGGGCCGTATCAAAATCTACCATGGGTCGCGGGTTGGACACCCCTGACCTTAGGGCATCTCATAGGCTTTTTATTATATTTTAATTTTAAAACGAGTTATGAGTATATAATGATGTACAAACAATTTACAATTTTAACATACTCATAACTCGCTTTAAAATTAAAATACATATAATAAAAAGCTTATGATGCGACAATAATCTTACTTTTAAATTTTATTAGAAGTCAATTCACTCTAATGTATAAACTAACGAAGCTGAGCGTAAAATTTGCTATGTTACACACTTGTAAGACAGAGACAAGAAATGCTTATATAATTTCCTATTAAATAAAATTAGTAAGATAAATTTAATTACATTGCTGGAAAGGATTATCTTCGATTTCTAATTTTCTAGACGCCTCCAACATTTCTGCTGCTGTTGTTTTAGTGTCTTTACGCATATTTCCTCCAGAATACTATACATCAAAACATTAAAAATATTAATTTAACTATAAATAATATTACATTGACCGCTCATAGTGTACAAAAAGCAAATCTATTAGTATTACCATTGATTATAAATATTATTATAATCAATTATATTACCTTAGATCATATATAATGAATGGAGTTATGTGTATATTGCTCATATAGCAAGCTGTGTCCAACATAACCACCCACCAGCCAACACTCATTCAATTTCAGGGAGCAACGCATTATTGCACATGCGTTGCGTCAAAAAGCCACTATAAAATAACTAATAAGTAGGGGTTATGTTAGACACAGACAATGATTAAAGTAGCAACATCCATTGTAGGTATATTATGATCAAGGGTTTTACAAATGTATACTAGTATACTATCACCCTACAACCTAAAATTAATAACTGATATCCTAATAAAAACACTCTATTAAGATTGTGTTAGAACTCGATAGGTTAAAAACACAAGACTTTTTGCCAGTTAACTAAACTATGTGATGTATAAAAAAAATGTAATTAGTAATTAAAATAAAATAGCCTAATAGCAAATTACTAATAAATGAAATTAAAAAGCATATATAACACACAATTAACAAAGGAATTTTTTAGGATATTTTTTGAACTATTACCAAATCATTCCTAAGCCTGTAGTTTGTTTGTAAGAAATTTGAACGATCGTGAGGAATTCGCAGTCCACTGGCAGGCCTTACTGGAGGTAATGGTATTTTGTTTAATTCACGACTTGCTGTCATTAACACCTAAAAATTAAAACAGTAAGTTATAAACTCTTAGGTCTTAATTTTAGTTGTAATTAAAACTAAAAAAACTTATAACATTGGAATAAAGTTACACATTAATTTTTGTAAATAATGGTCAATTCTTTGGTCGTCATTCAACATCTTTTGTTGCATGATGATAAAATCTAATATACCTACATAATAAAATTTAAAAAATTGATTTTGGCAATTGGTAGTGCAATTGATTTTAGCTGAAATGATCTTACATCACGGGGAGGAGGTCGACAAAATATTCCGTCTTGCGCCAATTGTATTGCAATTTTCACATCGTCGGCATCAACATTCTTCTTTTTCGCAAAGTTTGAAAATGTCTTGGCATCGTCCAACAGTAACGTTGTGTATCCTAACAAACAAAACAAATATATCATAAATACAGAGAAAAACGACACATTTGTTTCATTGCGTTAATAATTACTGTAGTTAAACTCCAAGAGATGATTTAAGACTTGTTGATCGTATTCAACAATACCCAAATCTTTCATAATCGACACAATGATTTGAGTGTCTTTGGGCATATGTTTTCCTTGTGAAGACGCCATATTTTGACCAAGTCAGATTTCTATAGATTTTTATAAATATTATTTTATAACAGAAAGTCGTACCGAAATATTAAGAAAAAATGTTACTCTTCGCAACTTTAGTACAACACAGAGAACTAACTAGTAACTACAGAGAACATAATATTGTTGTCTGTGGCTACGCTAATCACGGTTGTCTGATAAAAATGACTTATCAGTAATCACAAAAAATGTTCCGTATCTTGGGTCACCGTCACTTGTCCGATAGAACAAAAACACCGACGGGCAATAATGGTCATACGACTCACACGGTCATTGATAACACAGAATTTACCGAATTGGTGCATTGATTTTACAGTAATATTATATTATAACTAATTACTACGCATTTAATACAATCAGATCAATACGTAACCGTTTTTCATCAAGACAATACAATATTATTATGATTACATAGTTTTCAATGAACATATTATTGTTATTAATATTAATAGAGCCTTTGTTTCCGATTTGCAACGACTTTGGAGTAATCACATTTAATAAGACGCATTGCGCATGCGCAGCACCGTTCCGCACACAAACGTAAATATTTACACACCAGCTCGTGCGCGCGAGTTCGTCATTATTATTACATTTTTGGGCGTCCAATGAATCGTGTGGTGACTAAAATGTCGACAGTCGCCAGTCGATAATATCGGATTTGACCGTTTCTAGAGCCTGCTCGCGATTAAATATTTAAAATAATTTTTTGTTATCGTCTTAGATAGAGTAATTTTTATCATCTCGTGCCGCGAATGCTCGTGGATCGATAATAATATTTACATTTTTTTTTTCGTAATTAATCCGAACCCCGCTTACCCGCGGCTGCTTACCACCGCCAGCATAATTATCGAGTGTGGACGATGCCGAACAACCAGTTCATGCACCCGAGGAATATTTACCGGAAACCGCCTGCGTTCAAGGAGCTGGCGGAAATGTATCCGGAATTCAACAAATACGCGTCAGTTGTAAGTACACTTTGGTATTTTCAAAATTCTAATTAAAAATTAATTAAGTAATTCCAACTAACAATATCATGTTATTAACAATTAATGTTTTTTTTTTTTTGTCTCCGGTATTCGGTGTCTTCTGACTATTTGTTTCACCTTACCAGGGTTTGAACGGAAAAATCGTTTTTGACTTCAAAAATCAGGACGGTCTGAGACTGTTGACCACTATACTGCTGAAGAAAGACTTCGACCTAGACGTGGATTTGCCCGTCGGCAGACTGGTACCCACCGTCCCGTTACGACTCAACTATTTGCTGTGGATCGAAGATCTGTTCAACTTGAACTACGACAATGCGAAGAAGATCAAAGGAATCGATATAGGTACGACGAATATTAAATTAAATTAATTGTCACATAATACCTACCTAATGTAAACGTATTATAATTTAGTCGGCACTATAGTAAGCACATCTGCGCATGCGAAGTAGTAAAATAATATTTAAATACGAATTGGTATAACTGATTGGTATGAATTTTTGTTTGTTTTTTGGATTTAATTTTATATTGTATTATGGTAATTTATCGTGTTCTACGATGTTTCGTCGATAATTCGCAGTACGCGCATTGTAATAGAATTTCGTAAATTACGTTTTGTATATCTATTAATAATTATTTGTTTGTATTTATCGAAATAATCGGAAAAAAACTGTCATAGGTATACAAAACACCAGTTTTTGACAATATCGATTTCGTGTTATTTTCTGCGAAACTACGTAGACCCGTCTTATCTACTCGAAATTTTCACCGACCTCTTTTTTATACATTACGACATTTTGAAAATATTTCGACTCATTTTAAGCTATACGCACATATAATATAATATATATATATTTTCTATTTTATGTTCTGAGCCAAGCGATAATGTATTGATTTTACAATAATGTGTGTTTTGTGTCTGTCATCACCTTTTAGGACAGTAAAAGTGCTTGGATTTTCTTCAATAGTAACTTTTCTGATAGGAAAGTGAATCTAGTTGGTACTCTTAGGGGTCAAAAGTAAAAATTTTCTAGTAGTTTTCAAAAACGATGTGGAAAACTCTAAAACAAATGAACGTATATACATGAAATTTTGACTGAATGTATATATTAGCATTTTCTATCCACCATAACATTTTCCAAATATTTTGACTTATTTTGAGCTGTTTACGGACATTTTCAGTTCCCATTTTTTTTAGTTTTTGACTTATTTTGAGCTGTTTACGGACATTTTCAGTTCCCATTTTTTTTAGTTTTTTTTTCTATGAATATCAATTTTTTATTTGTTGGTTAAAAAAGCTTGAAAATTTAATAGAAGGCTCCTAGTTTATTGTTTCAAAGGCAGATGAAAAATATTAAAAATTCTTTGTCAGGGTTTTTATTTATAAGCATTAAAAGTTTAAATCTTGACAAAATACGAAAAAATCACGAAAATTAGCAAATTATTTTGAGTTTTATTTTATTAAAATTTTATTAAAATTTTTCTTTTCAAATCTAAGACTTGAAAATATAATACAAGATTATCCATAAGTTTATCTACCTTTATCAAAAAAAAAATGTCTACAAGAAAATCAAATTAAATTTTTATATTTCTCATATAACGATTTTCTTATTTTGTTGTAATTAAAGAACGTAGTACTGTAGATACTTGAAAATTTAACTGAATGTTTATATTAGCATTTCTATACACGATCAAATTTTGAAAATAATTTGACTCTTTTTGAGCTGTTTACAGACAGTCTGTTTTCAATTTTTTTAGTTTTTTTTTCTGTAAATTTCAATAAAATTTTATTTGTTGGGTAAAAAGCGTGAAAATTTAATTTTATTTGTTGGGTAAAAAGCGTGAAAATTTAATATAAGGCTCCTGAATATCGTTCTAATAGCAGTTGAAAATATTAAAAATACATAGGCACAATTTTTTTTTTTTAAGCATTTAAAGTTCAAATTTTGACAAAATTTATCAAATTTATAATTTGATAATTATTTTGTAGTTAAAAATTTATAAAATGTTCAACTTTTATAGCTAAGGATTGAAAATTGAAAACAAGGTTCCACGCAAATAGGTCATGTATAAATTACTTTATTCACAATAATATCATCAAATATACTCAGTAATATCATAGGCTAACTGACCGTTTTCGCTCAGAATCGTTTTTCTTATTCAAATTTATCACCATCCATTATAGTGACCCACTTGTAACCTACTGTACAGCAGAGCGACATCCACTTACCCACCTTTTTTTTTTAGTTTTTTTTTCTCATAGAAGTCGATTAAATATTCCGCATTAGTAAATATTTAAATACGATTAAAACTGATAGGTATGAAGTATGAATGTTTGTTTGTTTTTTGGATTTAATTTTAAATTATGGTAATTTATCGTGTTCCTCGATATTTTTCAATAATTCGCAGTATGCACATGGTAAGAATTTCATAAATTAGGTTTTGTACCTATATCTATTAATAATTATTTGTTTGTATTTATCGAAATAATTCAGAAAAAACTGTCATAGGTGTACAAAATACCAGTTTTTGACATTGTCGATTATGTTCTATTTTCTGTGCTACTCTAAAACTCGAAATTACCTACACCAACCTCCTTTATACGAGACATTTAAAAAATATTTTGACGCATTTTGAGCATAGGTACATTACGTAAAAACTAAACACATATTATATTTATATACGATAAATATACACATTTTCTATTTTTTTCCCATAAAAGTCAATAAATATACCTACTTATTTCGCTCATTTAAAAATTCAAAATCCTAGACAATATTTACTAGAAGATTCCATATAAGTTATTCATATAAAAATTTTAAATGTCGAAAATACTGTAATATTTTTTTTCTAAGTTTAAGTTAAATGTTAAGAAAATCTGAAAATTTGTTAAAATCAAGAAAAAGTTTTAATTATTTTGTTTTTGACAATATTGATTTTGTTTTATTGTAATTTTCACGGTACTTTTTTACATGACAAACATTTTAAAATATTTTGACGCATTTTAAGCTATACATTACGTACACATACATATATATACATTTATAGCCAGGGGAGGGGCTGAGGGGGTTGTAGCCCCCGAAATGTTGAGAAAATTTAAAAATTATTTTAATGGTCTATGATAGTCGCTCAAAAAGTCTTAAATTGTATTTAAATTACCTAAAAATTTACCATAAGCTATCTATCTGTGCTAGTACGTATTAATGTGTAAAAGTGTAAAAGTTGATCAGCCCCCGCCAAAAAAAAATCCTAGCTACCACACTGACATATAATATATATATACATTTTCAATTTTTTTTCTATAAAAGTCGATAAAATATACATAGGTACCTATTTCGCTCATTTAAAAATTCAAAAACTTAGACAATTTAATAGAAGATTCCGCATAAGTTGTTCATATAAAAATTTAAAAAGGTAGGTAAGTGGATGTCGTTCTGCTGTACAGTAGGTTACAAGTGGGTCACTGTAATGGATGGTGTTAAATTTAAATTCAATGATATAATATCATTGTATAAGAAAAACGATTCTGAGCGAAAACGGTCAGTCAGCCTATGATATTACCGAGTATATTTGATGATATTATTGTGAATAAAGTAATTTATACATGACCTATTTACGTGGAACCTTGTTTTTAATTTTAAATCCTTAGCTATAAAAGTTGAACATTTTATAAATTTTTAACTACAAAATAATTATCAAATTATAAATTTGATAAATTTGAACTTTAAATGCTTAAAAAAAAAAAAATTGTGCCTATGTATTTTTAATATTTTTCAACTGCTATTAGAACGATATATCAGGAGCCTTGTATTAAATTTTCAAGCGTTTTTACCCAACGAATAAAGTTTTATTGACATCCATAGAAAAAAATACTAATAAAATTGGAAACTGTAAATGTTCTTAAATATTTCAAAACAAATCAAAATATTTTGAAAATGTTATCGTGTATAGAAAATGCAAATATAAACAACCAGTGAAAATTTCATGTATATACGTTCATTTGTTTTAGAGTTTTATTTTGCAATTTAAAATGTTTAGTGTTCAAATTTTATATTCAATGTCTGACATTTGAATTCGAGGTTCCTCATAAATATGTCTTACTGTAATTAAATATTTAATTTCATAACAAGACTATATTCTTTTTTAGTCATTCAATGTTTAATTTAAACAAAAAACAATATTTTTGGTTATTTTGTTGTAATCCAAAAATATTTTGATTTTGGATTTGAAAGTTTTACATAATAATATGATAAGTAGATAATATGTAATAAACTATATTATGGAATTGTATATACATAATGACAGCATTAAAACATTAATATTAATTTTATGTTATTGCCTTATAATTTATCATTGAATCACATTCAATACATCTATTAAAGTGACCTACTCATTGACGAGGTACTCTCGACTCCTTCTGTATATCAGAGCGGTTACCTACTTCCCCCTTTTTTGAATTGTTTTAATATTCTTGTTAGGTATTATGATGAAGCATATTATACTATGTGTAAACTGCTAATAAAAACTTAAACTAATTTGATGTCCCAATTTTTTATATTAGTTTGCTAAGTAGTTGTTAATTAAAATCAAACCAAATGTTTTATTTTTTCAGGCACAGGTTCATCATGTATTTATCCATTATTAGCAGCTAAACAATTTCAGTGGTCCATGGTCGGTACTGATATCAATAAAGAAGCTATTAAAAATGCTATTAAAAATGTAGAAAAAAATAATTTACAAAATTTAATTCAAGGTAATTACTTAACAAGAATAATGCAATATAATTCCTTTAATTCTATTTTTCTATTTTTTAGTACTGGAGGTTTCGGAATGGGAAAGATTATTGCCAGTGGCTGTAGATGAACATTATGACTTCTGTATGTGTAACCCACCTTTTCATAGTTTTTCAAAAATAAATTCATCGGATGATGAAGCAGATAATGCGGTTGGAATTACTTCTGAAATGTATACAATGGGTGGAGAAGTTGATTTTATAAAAAAAATGATTAACGAAAGTGAAATATTACAGAATTCAATAAGGTAATGATAACAATATATTATTTATATATTATAATACAATTAGTTTTACTTGAAAATTTGTTTGGTGTAAAAATATTCTTATTGATTAATAATTATTACTTTCATAAATATTAAATAATAAATATCCATATTATTGTTTGTTGAAAGTTATCAAATAATAGAACATATTGACGCTCCAGTTCAAAACTGCAACGACTCGAGTTCTAACAAATCCGAGTTATGTACACCATCTTGTAACAATTTCAGTTCAAAATATAGTTAAATTATTGTCCACAAGAGTGTATTTTCAATATTATAATTTGCGTTACTTTACATAGAGAAACAATATATAAAACACATTATACCCAAAAAACCAATTTTTTTAGTTGCAGTTTTGAATTAGTGTGTCAATATTTTGGCATAATTCTAGTTAAGCTTTCAGGAAAACTTAATTTGTAATTCCATGTAATTTTTTTTTAAAAAAATTAAGATACAATCAATGTTTGTTACTTGTATTCAATTTTCAAGTTATAACACTTAAAAGTTTGTATATTTGTTAGGTAGTACCATCACAGACAAAGATATATCTTAGTCCATGGTACGGTTTTATATGCTTTTTATTTTCCATTCCTAGGATTATGTAATAACGATGATCTTTTGAACGTATGTCCAAAAGTAATATAGTATGTTTGACTTGTTTTTAAGTTCCCTTTAAAAATGGAGAAAAAAATGTTTGAAAATTAGGTTAGGAGCTAAACTAGAATTGTTTCCATATTTTACCGCATCCGTGTTCTATGTGTGCAGTAGTTTTATGATTAAAGTAATAAACTTGACTAAATAAATAGGGATGTCAGCTAATGTTACATTTTTGAAATCTTTTTGCATGTTCCCCAGACAAGGAAAAAACAATATCAATTGGATAATAATATAATATTAGCAATATCTTAGCGTTATTCTTATTCTGGAGAATATCTCATGCACAGTGTTAACTAACTGACATGCCTATTTATTTAGTCATGGTAATATACACAATTAAGTGCATTAATCGTCAAATAATTCAACATACACATTTCATAAATAAACCATATTTATCTTAGTTCATAACAAAATAATAGTTCTTTGTTAGGAGATAAATACATTATAACTTACAGTATGGTTTAATTTTTAGAACAATTCATTACTTTTATACAGGTGCGAATCTTGGATATTTTGATGGGGGGGGGGCACATATAAATTGTATAATGATTTCTCAATCATAATTAATAATACATACCCTTATTTTTAAACAAAATTGGTAATATATTTAATATAGGTAATTTTGATTACATAATATAATACACTAAAATGTTGTCTTATTGTAGTTAACACGTTTTTAACATTGTTGATAATTTCTATGGATTGTGCATAGTCAATATTAATACTCTGTAACTGAATTGAAAGTGGAAGTATTATGGTTAAAAATTTCGTTAATATTTTTAAGAAAATCAAAAATCCAAATTTACAAATAGCTGCAGATAGAGATTGTGCGTCCTGTATGGTTGCTAAGGCTTAATTCGTCTAATTTAACTATTCCAAACAATGTAAAATTCCATCATGTCTTTCGACCCAATGTGTTTCACACAGCGTTTTAGCTTTTACTGCTTAAGCTCCTCCAAGTTTTTGGCTATAAGATAATCAGGGATACTCATTTATCCAGTGAAGTTTGTAGGAATGATTTTTATCTCCTTGAGAAATTAGAGGAAGAATAAAATTTTTATGTAGAACCCACGGATCACGTAGAATATCGTAGTAACATACTTGTAGTAACATAAAAAAATGTTCAATAGAAAATTGACAGGGGGGCATGTGCCCCTCCCCTGAATCCGCTACTGCTTTTATAAATTAGACATATTCTTTAAATGATAGATTATGAACTTATAAATTGAAAAATACTCTTCTTAGTTTTTAATCATATACATAATAATATAACACCTATCTAACTTAAATTTATAATTTATAGTTGGAAAAAAATTGTAATTCTTACAAGGTGTTCAGCTAATCTCATATTGCTGGTACACATTCTTATTGGGTATTTTATGTGATCTACATTAAGTTATATCTGTAATAAATACTCAATTAAAATTTAAAATATCAAGGTATATTGCATTTTAATTAACTAATTGAATTATTTTAGTTTTAACCAGAGGTGTGTGTATTATCGGCATCAGTGGCATGTAAACAATTTTTTGTGTGTGAGGCTCAATGCGTTTTTATTTTACTACTACCACCACCACTACTTTTATAAGTAAAAACTGTACAATTTACAAGTCCCCTATCTTCCCAACGGTTTGTTATTTGTTAACATTTAATTTTCTAATACGACAAGTCAATCTATCATATTATTCTCATGGCCTCACATCAGTACACCCCACCACCCACCCATTTATGTTGAGGCACAGGCCTCAAAAAATTATCTTCACCACACCACTGATCGGCATACAGATTTGCATTGCAACACCTATAAAAATTGTTGTTCACAACATAAACCCTTAAGGTATTAAAATATGAACAGACGTTTTTTTTTATCAATATTATAGGTAACATTTTACATACCTATATTATGTGATATTTTAATGTAAATAGTAGGAACCCACGTCATCTAATGTTGATTCTAACACTTTTATTCTAAAACTAATAAAAATTATTTTGAAGATTTTTTTTTGGAACCTTTAAGACTTCAGCAACGTCTGTTATATGAGATAAATAGAGATAGGTTCTCATTATTCTCAAACTTTATGAAAATCTAAAAGTTTAAAAATTAAGGAAAAAAATGTAAGTTTGAAGAGTGAATATAATTAGTTTTGCAAAGTATGGCGACCAATAATTTTTTTGAGGAGAAACACTGCTATACTACTTAAATAAAATCAATGTTTGAAAAGTTTAAGAAATAATTTAATTTTGAGTTTTTAATCTTGTAAACTTGTGTTTGACCCTTCCCTAATAAATACCTAACCAAATATATATGCATTTTTTTAAATAATTAAATTATGTACTATAAAATCCATTTTTATTATTACTAGTGGTATTACATAAGAATATGTAAGATATTTTTCTTTTGATAAAAACATTTTGTTGTCGTGTACTCGTGTAATATTGATCTGAAAAATATTTTACCCTCATCATTTTCCATATTACCTACAAATGAAATGTATTGCATTTATATTATAACTTTTTATTTTTTTTTATTAGTATTTATACAACAATGGTTGGTTATAAAGCATCATTAGACCCTCTAAAAAATGAACTGAAAGCTATTGGAGCATGTACAATTGCAGAAGCTGGTTTCTTTCAAGGTCGGAATGCTCGTTGGGGGCTTGCTTGGACATTTCAGCCAGATATAAAATTAAAGGATTTTCTGCCTAATAAGGAGTTTCAAAAGGAGAAGTTGAAACTTAGACCTCCGGTATCTTTCCAAATTCCAGAATCGTATGACTCTACAACTGCGCTAACCAAACTATCAGAACTTCTAGATAGTCTAAAGGTAAATATCTATTAATAATATTTATAATTTTTTTTTTTAATAATACTTCATTATTTGTATTTAGCTGTCAATCTCAAAATTGCAATCAAAAATTGATGAAAGTGTCTTATACCAAGCTGACATTCAAGCATATGAAAATACATGGACACATCAAAGAAGAAAAAGACGAATGGAAAAAAGATTAGCTGATTGCAAACGTCAAAAAACAAATGATGGTTGTTCACTCATTGCATCTGATGATGAAAGGGTCGATCAGAATTTAGAGACCACAGTGAATGCCAAACCATTATTTGCGGCTACATTAGTTTTAAGACAATCAGAAATACAATTTCGATAGACATGTTGCACTTGGACGGCAATAGAGACAATTCATACCAAGTTTTTCAGTTCTTTAAGAATAGATTTATATAATGTAGGTTTGCTTATAATTTATTTAAAAACACTTAATTACATAATACTTAAAATTAAATAGGTTTAATGTGAATAACAAAATAGTATAGTGTATAATATAATAATTATGAGATAATAATATAATAAAATATAAAATTAATTTGGTATAGTATTCTTAAAGGAAAAAAAAATGAATAAATAAATTAAGAAATAAAGTTTATCAATTGACTCAACCGGTGTAAGAATTAACATAAACAAACAGTCACATTTTGTACATTACCAATTGTGAAAACAAGACAACCAAAACAAAAAAAAAAAAAAATTTAATGTGAACACTTATTTTCATATACATTTTACGAGATCATACTAATATACATTATAAACTGAAAATAATTTTAAACCGCTACTATTTTGCTGGGATCTACTTTTATGCGTAAAAATATAGTGTCATCTTTAATAAACTGTCTTTTTTTTAGTAGGGTTTCATGTGACACAAATTTAGGAAAACCAAATCCAAGGCTATCCGGCTGCGTGCTTGGTCGTTGGAAATTCTCCCAAGATGGATCAGGCACAAAACTCTCAACTATGTTGCATGGCTATGAAATGACAAAGGTAGTTAAAATATTAGTAATTTATTTTGTATTTTACATTTGTACATAACCACTAGAATAATATATTTGCACATTACAATGCAAATTAAAATTGCTTATTGATGTTGTTTTTTTTTTTTTTTTATTATTTATAATGATAAATAGTATTATAAAAGTTATTGTTATTTTTGACTGAAAATTATATTTATATAATTATAAATTATAAAAATGTTATCAAAAAAAATGTATATGAGGTATTTTTTAAATTACATTTGATGTCCTATTTTTAACTAAACATATTTAAACCATAATATACATTTTGGTTATCCCTATTATATATTTTAATGCAATTTACACTTTGTATATTTAACTCTAATGTGCAAATATATATTTCATAATAGATTAGTTTCATATATATAAACAATATTTTTGAATTACACACCTTTTCACTTTGGTCAAATAATGTGAATGCCACAGAATGTGAAAATGACCATTTCAGTAAAGCATCAAATTCACCTGGCAGTATTTTTATATAAACAGATACATGTGTGTTTTCACCAGATCCGTTGCCGTTCAAAAACACCGATGCTTGCAACTTGTACCCAAACTGGCTGGTGTAGAACGGCGAACTGATGAGTTCTAAACCATCACCGCATAGTTTGTGACGACCCTCTTCAAGTTTTTCCAATACATCGCTGATTTTCCAAATCAACGTACCTTTAAGTAATTAGATTTTTATTAGCAATTGGTATTTACATGTAATGTACTGTTAAAAAAAAATCTTATATACCTGACTGATTAACAGCTAAGTTATTTATAACTTTTTTCATGGATACAATTTGTTGTTGTTGTTTAGTGACCATTGAACACATTAATGTTAAATGTTGTTGGCTTGCTTCCTCCATGTGTGTGTCCATTTGCTTTCCTCTCAAACTCTACAGTTGAAAATATAAAAGTTAGTCAAAAGGTACTTAGTTAATACCAATAAAATTTTACCTTGAATCGACAACCAACATCTTTGAAGCTACAAGATATTAACATTGAATGACATGCATGTTTAATGTGATGTTCTAAATCTTCACGTGCTACAGTGACAATTTCACATCGATTGGGACAAGTTAGAGGGAAACGTGGGCATGATGTTGTGTGTGAGTTAATAGTTTCAGCTACAAATTGCCGTCCACAATGACGACACTGGTAATAATCTTTTTGAACATTCTGTGACCTGATTGAAAATTGTATATTTATAGTTAACCATTCAAAATGTTATAATTCTAAAATTGTCTACCTTATGTTTGGCTAACATTCGTCTTGGAATTTTTACACCACATTTAGCTTCACAATGGATTGGCTCCACCGGACATGTTCGACTATGTTCTTCCCCAGCTGCTTCTCCTTTCATTTCACCATTACAGTATTCGCACTTGATGACACGTTCAATACATGTATACCTCACATGATCGTCCATTAGAATTCTGGCAATTTGAGCGCCACAGTGGTTTGTGCAAGGTAACGCATCATATTTACATGTTTGCAAGTGTCCCTGTTAATGTAATGTTTGACTAATTAAAATAAAATCTTTACAAAGAGAAAGATAATACAATATTATTTTTATTTATTTAACTTTCCTAATTACAATAGCTCAATGATAACATTATATTGAGTACTTACTTTTAGACGCCTTAATTGATCGCTCCATTTACAACCTTCTTTGTGGTGAATGCAAAAGACAACAGATCCCATTATATCCTTGTCTTTTTCACAATCTGAGACCTGAAACATAAAATTTATTATTTTTAAATATGCAATTTGTTAAAATAAAAAATTAATTCAATATGATATTGTAGGTATTCTATTAAGATTAAATCTGAAAGTGTGGAAATATTGTGAATAGAGCAAATTAAATGAAACCAACATTTTTTCTGAGTAATTCATTTTTTTTTTTTTTCTAAACTTGAACATACATAATAGAAAGCTAGCGTTTGTAGTAATGTAAGGATGACTTAATAAAAATGTTCTTAAAATAAGAATGTAAAAGTAAAGCACTAACATTTAAAATTTTCCAGTAGAGATCAACAATAGACAATTATTGTTCATCATAATAATATGCATATAAAGCTTATAATTTAAAGTATTATACAATTTAAGGTGCAATAATTGGTAAGTTGCTTCATCTTCAATCTTAAATTAGTTCCAATTGTATAACAATTCGTAGAATATCGTTGTATTTAATGATTGTAACCATAAATAAATGGTGTTTGTACACATTAAAAGGTTATGCTTCCCACACAAATCCAATGGGTTTATCAAACTATTATATGCTGCCCGGTCACTATTATTAAATTTGTGAGAAGTGAATTTTAATAAAATAATTTTACTTGAAAACTTCTACCTAAACTTTGCAAGTCTTATATAATGTATATCATATTTGATTATTCAATAACAAAATAATAAAATAGGTATTATACTCGTATTATATATTTTTAAATCTGCAACCGATTTAAATTTGTTGATACATTTATCTTTATAAAAACTAAAAATATATGTCGCAATATGCAAGTATGCAACCAAATACCCTGCAAGTAATACAACATGTTATTTAAGGTCTTATAAGAACAATTGCGTACACTTAAATAGGCTTTACAATAGGTTGAAAATTATATCGCTCTCTGAGCACCTATTGTGTGTAATATCTCAAATAATTGGGATCAGCCGACGTATTTCCTTTCACAGTTGGGTTTAAAAAGATACGTAAACGGAACATATGTTTAACGCCCGTACACATTGTTGATTAATGGTTTATGTTAACATATGGACATACATTTTTTCGTATAAGAATATTAAATAAGTACGGGCGCCTAAAAGAACGATCTATATTAAAAAAAAAAAAATTCTAATGGAAAGATGTTTTGTAAAATAGTAGGTAGGTACCTAATTGTTATAAAACTTCGTTTATGGTCGAGTGACGACGACGACGACGACGACCATGGGGAAAAGAAACCGCAGAAATCGATTAAACTGTTTAATACCTACGGGATAATATGATGGTTACGAATATGTCGAGTTGGTTCTCATGGTATAGTGATTGAATTACCAAGCCTCCGACCGGTAAATATCGGTCAGCTTCTGGTATATAATGCATCCCGATTCCTTCATGTCGTAAATGAATTTTTCCGTACACCTAGGTACTTTCCAACGTTATATACATTACACAACTATAGTAGGCACGCCGTAAGTACATGCATTGTATAGTTTAACCCGTCGTGACTCGAATCCGTATAAAACAATAATGCGTATTATTGTTTTGGGTTTAAGTGGTCCAACAACAATGTTTGTCTATAAGGTTTTGTTTTTCTACACAATATTTTGTACACTGTCATACGTTTCTCGGTACGTGCGTAGGTACCCACTTACCCATTTCAAAATGCATAACGAATATTAAAACCGTATGTCCGTATATAATATGGGGCTGCAGGGGTCAGCAGCCCATTCTATTAAATTAATGTAAAATTCGACCAGGCTAGGTGCATGATGTGTAAAATCGATATCGTATACATATACAGTAGGTAGTGTATATAATGATATATAAGTAATAACTTAATGTTATTTTTTAACGTCGCGTCAAGGGAGACTGAGCACTAAGATAAACTAAACCAGGTGTGATTCCTATATTACGAGCGCATAATATAAACCTACTGCCACAAAAATAATATATATATATATATAATAATGAAAGGCGTTTCGAACCCAAAGGATATACGCTTGGTGAAGCTTAAGGGAGGCCCGTAGTTCTGGTCAAATCATTAATACCTACATAAGTATAATAAGTATAATATACAAGAAGTTACGGTTGCCGAAACACGCAGCACCTGCTCATCCACCACATGGACCTCCTGCGGGCTCGAGGTCTAAAACTGTTCGGTAGATTAAGTATGATTGTACACTGTTTTTAGACGACTGTCCAAGACGAAGCAATTAAGACTATGATAATATACTTTTAAATCAACCGCTAGGTAGGTACTCTAACTTCTACGGTAGTTATTCTTGATAATCGCAGGGTTTTGCATAGGGTATTATCGAGGTATTTTAAAAATTCAATATCTATTATAGGTATACTTACTATTATTTCCTAACAATTATTAATGTTATGTGTATTAAGCAAGGCTGGGCAAGTTAATGATTTTTTTTAACTCAGTTAAGTTAAGTTAAAAGTTAATACACACTTTTTGTTAACTTTCTATTAAGTTAAAAAAAGTTATTTGTTTATGCAACGCTAGCGTACTTAATTTTTTTCCAACCCAAAACTAAATTATAGGATATAGTGTATATACTTCATATAGTATTTCCATATAAGTTAGATTCGAATGATATACATTTTTAACTTCAAACAATTTACGATACATATTTTTTGACATGAAAACGAAATGGACTGAAATAGTGAAACATTATAAAATTAAAAACAAAATAAATTAACTCGTTAATTAAGAAAGAAATTTAGTAAGTTAACGAAAAGCCAGAAGTAACTAGTTAGTTAAAAAGTTAAAATAAAATTAACTTTGTAACTCGTTAATGCCCAGCCTTGGCATTAAGTCATGTTAGTTTTTTTTTTTTTTTTAATGTAAAAATCAATTTAAAACTTTGGTATAGGTATACTCGAGTATTATATTATGTCGAAGACATTTACACGATAGGGTGTAATATTATTCTCGATGCGTCGAGCGTTATAACATATACCTACTATTGTACGAATACGATTCAAGAAGATCATTAGTCACTCGGCAATAGAACAGAGGTATTTGACAGCCCTAAAACATTCCAATGACAATCGTATCGAATTTTCCTTTTAAGAAACAAGAATATAGTTGCATAACGCGCATAACTTATTTTTGAAAAATATACGCTCAACAAACTATCTGACCCACCGATAACATTCAAGTCACACACTCACACAATACACAAATACAATTATTATGAATTATTTAGTTCAGAATAAATACATCCGAACAGATGTCCGTTTAGGAATGTCTATGTACCGGGCCGAATGTATAGGGTCATATTATTTTTCCCCCCACACATGTGTTGGACCTGTGACAGATGATTTCGAATTGTGATTAAGTGAATCCTCCCTTAGTCGGGGTCACGTTCGGCTCGTTCCATTTTCCTGCCGGTTCGGATTACGAGAAAAATAAAGGACTATAGAAAATATAACTCATTCATCAAATAATATTGTTAACAGATATAACAACGACGCAAGAGAAGTTTGACAAATATTTTCTCATTTTTATGAATACGTTTAAAAAATACACATCAAATGATCTAAGAACTTTGGTTACTTATATGTACCTATTATATTACTGGGTACTATATGAATACCATTTTAAATATCTATGGGTACCTACATCTGAATAATTAATTTTCTTTCATCGTTGAAAATATCAAATAATAGTCATTCGATCCGTCTACAGAATTCTATAATAAATTATTATTATTCTAATTTACACATTTTTTTTTTTTATCAATAAAAAAATTTATATTAGGTATATTGTTGTCAGTGTCCTATAGATACTTATTAGGTGCCAAAATAATGACAATATAAAACTGTACTAAATTATAATGCGTACCTAGCCGATATGATTTGCCATGTCAAGGACATGAAATATTATTATTTAATTATAATTATTAAAATAATGGACCAATTAATCTTTAGAATATTGCACATAGGTTCGGCGTCAATGCGTACGAGTCTTGACCGGACAATAGGTATAACCTACCAAAATGATTGGCAAATAAAGTTATTTAATTGTTTTCTTGGTAAACAATTCGCTTTCGGACCTCGTATCCGTAGACAGTTAATGCAATAATTAAAGAAGGTGCAGTATGATATTATACATGATAATATTATGATCGTTAGTCCGAGCATAGCGATGGTTTTCACAAATTCATAATAATAATAATATATATTATTACCTAGGTACGTGCAAATTAACCTACATCACAAACGATGCGTTGTGTTTTCGAATTTTCGTTAATAATTCAATCCAAACCGTCGTTCCGCATAAAGACTAGGTACGTGTATACAGGACCGATATACCTAACATCGGGTGTTGGTATACTCGTGCATAATAATAATATGCAATATTATGGCACCTACGCGTATATTATTGTTGTGTGCATTTAATTATTTTATTATTGTAGGTACCCCATGGGCCATGTTTAATGTTGTACAAAATAATAATAATAATAATAAATCACCCACACCGACGGCGACGGGGCGATCGCACTGCCGCAGCACGTGTGTATAATAATATATTATAATTACTTTCGAATTAATAGGTCGCCATTAAAATTGCATAAGGATAATTTTTTTTCTTCGATTTGCGCAGGAGAAATGGAACATACACGAAGATGAATATAATAATAACATATTATTGTGACGGGACAGCGGCAACCGGTTGATTATGTGTGTGCGCGAGTTTACAATAATAATACATAATAGCCGGTAATATTATATATATTAATTATAATTTATATGTTGTATACTATCTCTTGTTTTCGACGATGTACAATAAAATATGGGAAAACACCCGTTAGCTAATACATATATTACAGTGTTCGGATTAGATAAGTACTTTTTTATCTAGACAAAGGTTAGATGCACTAGGGACACAATAGTAATAACGATATGAACAGAAATAATTACATTATTAATTATAAACCATAAACTTTGTTTGAGAATCCGTATAAATATTTAAAAATGCGTTTGTACAATTTCGCGATTTTATCAATAAAAAATGTGTCTAGATGAATTTATTTAGATTAGTAAAAAAATTATCTAAGATGAACTTTTAGATATCTTGTAACTAGTTATCTAGATAAGTCCGAACACTGGGCCTGTATAGGACTATATTATTATTATTATTTTACTTTGCGAGATCGCGGTATACAATATAATATGACGTATGGTGATCGCGAACGACGGCGGTTAATGAGTTTTTGTTATAAACCGTATAAATCCATTTCGGTGGTATGTCTGGGCGACGACGAGGTCGCTATACATTATTATTGTTACGATAAATACTACACATAGCAACCGGTGCAGAGGGCGAAGGGTGAAAATCATTACCGGACATCCTGCGAGGGAAAATAAAAAAAACGCCGAGCGTCCGACCCCTCGATGGAAATTTTTTTTTTACACTCAGACCATGTGATGATACACACTCGACCTGTTCGCCGGTATTTAATTTCGACACCGGCAATCCGATATATCATTAATGTATTATTATATTAAATTTTACAGCCGCGGGTATGCGCCAAAGCCATAAAGTCGACGGTTCCTCTCTGTTCGTGACTCTCGAGACGGAAACTAACAGTTTACACCTGTTGCGGCCGTCGTGTGGTGACTGCGCGCGTGTCTCGCATAGGAAAATATATTTTAAACACATGTACAGGTATAGCCGGTATACGATTATCATAATAATGTGAGACGAGAATTTAATACGAATATAATATAGTGTACCGTATATTTAATATTTATACAGACATCGGTTTTTGTGAGCGTACAGAAACAAGAAGACGACGGTGTACGAAATTCGGTCGGAAGATAATGTGAGACGAGAATTTAATACGAATATAATATAGTGTACCGTATATTTAATATTTATACAGACATCGGTTTTTGTGAGCGTACAGAAACAAGAAGACGACGGTGTACGAAATTCGGTCGGAAGTCGTAATCAGATGGGTTGGATATTTTTTTTTTTTGTCGACACGTACGACCGTAGTTGTATCTATACATAATATTATAATATATACCTATATTATATAGCCGTAGTGGGAACTATAGGTAGGTTACATCGTTTGAGAGACAACACTCGACGGGCATCATCCCTATTGCTTGTGCATTGATCTGGCCCGCGGATTAACAAGGACAGAAATTTCCGAAAATAAACACCTTGAAAAAAGTCAATTGCTTATCAAGCCCAAAGAGAAAAAGGAAATATTTGTTTGAAAGCTTTAAAATATTAGCGGAATTTTCGGGATTTTTCGTTATACCAATATTTTAAGGGATATTTGTGTATAATTTATATATTTAAAAGAAACTAAACGGGAAAACATGGGTACCTAACACTCGATTAGTCGTTCATTATTTTTTTTATTAATTCTCATTTGTTCAATACATTAATAAAAATAAATGCATTTACAGATTCTAATGGCGTTAGTTCTGTGTCATTACACCAAGTGTTTACGTAATTATTAAAGTAATAATCAAGTGTTCAAACTGTGTCGGGGCAAAAAAAAAAAAGGTAACTTTTTAGTATTTTACTTCGTATTTAATGATATATCATTATTATGTATGCGTATAATTGATCGACGGTGACATAACTTAACGGTGTGTAATTATCTAATAATATCATCATTAAGTGTCCGCCATGCGGTTAAAATAAGGAATAACGTTCAAACAGGGACAGGATCAGTTTTGATATTTCCATCGATCGGGGGGGGGGGGGGGGCACAACCGAGTATCTACAGCTCCTGGGCACCCCCCCTCCCCCCTAGATAGGTCTCAATCTCAAACTCGAGACGTGTTTCGTAATCGCTTAACCCAAACAGTGCGACGGGTTGTTGTTGTTGTCGTCGTGGTCGCCTTGTTGGGTGGTCGACGTCGCCGCCGTTCTTCGATCGAAACGTTTATAATAAATGTGTGAGAAATTCAAATCTGGTGGGCGGCAGTGGGAAACTTAAATAATGTACCTAACGTGTTTTGCGGACGACGATCGAAAAAGTGTTTTCGGACGGAGTGTACCTACAATATATTTATTATTATTATCGTTCGCGTAACGACCGAATGTAAACAATTATTATGCAACGGCGAACGGTCGTAGTAGGCAGGTTAGGTATATTATAAATGGTCCTCAATAATATAGCACTTACTATATTACAATATATAATTATTATGATAATAATATGTATAGGCAGGTAATGGTTTGTTAACGCGGGCCGACGGTTATTTTTTTTTAAATAATTTGTTCACATTACCGTCGACGACGGCCCTCGTTTATAATAATATTGTAATATATTTATATAATAATGTCATAGCTCCAAAACGACAATAACCTAACGAGGGTCGGCAATATTGTGTGGCGACGGACAATATAATTATTATTATCGTGCCGCCGCCGTCTCGTAGGCCGTATGACACTGTTATAATGTTATACCAGCGAGTAATGCACAACACATAATAATAATAAACCAATTACCAGGTGCATGTGGTATACACGATATTGTTATGAAACTAATGAAACTTAAACGCGCGCGCGATATTGTTATTATTTTTACTCTATGGATTTCGGTAAGTTTTCGTCTACAGTGCCGTTTTTGTTCAAAACCTTATACGGAATATAACTTCTATTGTTGCGCAAATACGGGTTTACGCGGATATTATGATTAAAATATAATATACAATATACCTACAAAACCAATGTAGGTACGATTGCACCATTACGCATTATGTTATTGTGACTGTTTGTAACCGTTTCCCAGACATAATTTAACATTGTTAAAAATCATCTCGTCCCGATGACCGGATATTAGCTGATATATTGTCGCCGGACACTGTCTGTTCAAAATATTACGCAATCATCGTTTTACACGAACGACGACCACGACAATTATTTATATTCGTAAGACGTACATGACAAAACGGATTTCTATAATATGTCATGTACCCATTCGGTTCATATTATATTCTTTAAATTATTTATTTTAAATGGGCCTACGCTTTTTATGCATATTCGCAGTATTTACTCTTTGAGTCCCGCGCGCGTATATATATATATATTATAACTTACAGACTGCACAGAAACTGCACACATGATTATATTCCGAATAGACCTTCGAAAACTCATCAAACCTCTGCACCTCTCGCACCATATAATAACAAACACTTGACAAAAAAAAATTATCATATAATAGAACGTGCCTATCTGTTTTCATTGTATACAATTCTGGGTTAATTCATTTTAATAACAATTATTACTATACTCTTGCCTACAAGATATAATATCACAACGAAAACAGCGATCACAAATCACAATATTATTATTATTATATTATAGTCTTACCCCTCGAACACGCGTGAATTTCAAACATGTGATTCTAATATGATATTACAAACAAAATAAAGCTGCGTATTGGTTCCAAAATTGCGAAAAAAAATTCATTGTTATCGTGCGTAACTACAAACTATGTTTTCGAATCACGTAATATTATACAGTGGACAATATTGACGATTGATGCTGGTACGGAAACGATTACCATCCGGTGGTTTATTATAAAATAATAAAAAGTAATAAAAATGCGGTTTTGTCGTCAATTCCAATCGGCACGTATGCAATAAAACGAATGAATGACGTAAAAACGGTAGGTAGGTAGGTAGGTAGCATCGGCGCAATTTTCCTATTAAATATTTAAATGAATAATTAAACAGTGATAAAATTAGCTCTTCGAACCGAGTGCTTATATTATAATACAATTTGAATAATTTAAGATAATATAACGTCGGACAAAATTTTTTAACGTGCGAAAAAAATGTAAAACAAAAAAAAACTCAGATTTAGACTCTTGATTAACCACTCTCTATATGTATTCATAAGCGACACCGATGGCGTATCCGGATTTTTTTTTTGATTTTTTTGGTAGGGGGGAGAAGGATATAAAAATTGATTTTTGACAAATTTTATCCGAAAACCCGGAGAAGAGAGTTGTGAAGAACAACACCTAAAAAATTTTTCGGGAGTTACGGCGAGGGCGGACTTACGTCTGGAGTGGACGCCGGCGTGATGTTGTCTTTGGTGGGCGTCGTGGCCGGCGCGAAAATGGTGCACGACGACGTGTTGATGGACGTGGTGATGCTGTGCTTGGACGATTTGTTGGGCGAGTTCCGGGACGGGAAACTCAGCGTCTTCGTCCACAGCGCAAGGCTTCGGCCCATGTCGGAAAACTCGTGGACGGCGCGAGACGAGAAGCGATGGCGATCGATGTCGGCGGGCGGCGATACGCGGAGCGTATGGCGCAGCGATGATAATAACGATACGGCGGTGAGCGAGCGAGAGAGCGGGAGAGCGAGCGGACGCGGTGCGTGTTGTGCGCGCGGTTAACGTGACGAGACTGAACGGCGAACGCTGCGGCGGTACAACAACAGACTGTCGTGCTCTACGCGCTCGTCGGCCGTGGCCGGGTGGCGGTGCTCGTGCGCGCGGTGCTCCCGCAGACAACAGCTGTGCACCGCCGCGGCACGGCAGTGGTCCCCCGCCGAGGCCGCGGACGTGCACCGACTTGCAGTCACACGTCACTGCCGTGTTCCAGAATGTTTGTTGTGATGGTACATTTTTTTATTGCGCAGATCCGGCAAGGATGAACGAAATGCTCGATTCACCTCGAACCTTTGCTGCATTCGTATACGATAATTTCTCGTGAAAAGCGACAGACGTTTTTCCGCCGCGTGGGAAATTAATTTTAAAAATTTTTTGCAATTCAAAATTCACGAAATTTCGATTTTATTTAAATACCTAATACAATAAAATAGCAGGGACGGGCCACTCAATTATGCTATTAGAGGGCCAATTTTGAATGCAGGCCAGAGAACATAGAAAGGAAAATAAATATGTTAACTATACGGCCCCTATAAATAATATTATGATATTATTTACATATTTTAATAGTTCAATACTAGATAAGAATTTATATCTACGTTGAACATTATATCGTTTTTAATAATTTTATATATATAATAAAATAAAATATAGGAAAATCTTAACATTTTAAATTTTTATAAACTAAATTGAAATGTAACACGGGCCACTGAAAAATGGTACGCCAGCTGCCCATTCTTGTTATATATAGGTTCGTCGCGATGAGTTGTTATTGGTAGTAGGTACTTCAGTACTTGTATAGCAATTTGAAAATATCGAAAATACTTACACGAATACAATTTTTTTCCAAGACATCTGAAGTTCCGATTTTGACAAAAAGTAATAATTGATATCAGTTATTATTTTGTTGAAATTCAAAAAATATTAATCGTATAATTTTGAAACTTTTTGACATTACGTTTGGTATTGTTTTCTATGCACGACGACATTTTCAAAACGTTTTTAACTATATATTTATACCAAAAACCTAATTACAGTGTTCTACAGGTCGTGTTATTGGTAGGTATAATACGCGTCGGTATTGACATAAAAGTTAATTTGGTTAATAACAAACATAAGTGATATTCCATCATAATAACACTGACCTACTCATCATATCTCACCGTCGAGGCAGGAAACCTACTATGCAGCAGAGCGATTTCCCCGTTTTCTCCCCTCGAGGTTTTCGTGCGAATAACATATGAAATCAAATTCGTTTGCCGATAAACGGTTTTTAAATGTTTTTTTCGTGGAACCATTTGTTAACTCCAATAAGAACACACCGACCAATCGTTATAATTTATAATTTATAGTATTATATAGGTACGCGATTAATTTGCATGGTCCACTGGTCGCTAATAATAATCAATTTTATAGCAATATCATATTCTGCTTATTCGCATAATTTGTTCAAGGGTGTTTTCATTATAGACATTAATTAATTAATAATTAATTATTTTAAACGCGAGTGGTTTCTAAAATCAAATTAATAAGTTTATTTTATGATCAATTATTTCTTAGACGTTTGAAACATCAATATAATAATATTACAATACCCAACACCTATTGAATAATATTATACAATACCAGCAAAAAAAAAAAATGTCAATATAATAGTACTTTCCCGATTAGAAAATTTAAATTACGTTTGACATAATTATTTGTTGTATTTAATTTTCTAGCGGTTAGGTAAGGTTGGCCTGTAAGTTACCAGTTACCTATAATAATATTTAACCTACCTATAATTAGATATATATACCATAAAAAAATCAAAAATAATTTCTAATAATAAATATGTATTATATAGTATTATTGTAGTCTTAAGATATTACGCAACAGTAAAATATTACAATAAAAATGTAACTTTTATATTGATAGTAAAAAATATGTTACCATATAAAAGTTACATTTTTATTGTAATACTATGTATTGTTGCTGTATTTTCTTTTAACTATATAATCAATATTAGAAATTGTTTTTGTTTTTTGACCGTATAATACATAATATAGGCATTTGCATGTTTAGTCTTATTCATGCATTGTATTATTTTTTTTTTAACAGATTTAATCAATTATTATTTGGTATACCTAATATATGCACAGGCATAGAACTCTGTGTCCCCTCACCCCACACCCTTAGTTTTTGGAGATATCATCATCGTTTCATATAATATTATCATAATGTTATACATTTCAATTTATGTATATCTGTGAAATGAAAATTTATCATAAACATAATAATATTATGAGGTCTAAAAGACGTTACGACTTCCTGTAAACATGGTGTAACAGAAAGACTTGACGAAAAAAAAAATTATGCTACTTATACGTATGACAAAAATTGTTAAAACTATTTGAATAGTAAATAGGTTAAGAAATATACTCATGTCAGCAAATACCCCAAAAAAAATATTTTGAAAAAAGTTATTACGTTCCAAATTCAATTAATCAAAAAAATATTGATATTTTAAAATATTCTAAAAAATAAACTACTTGACTTGGATAAAATATGTTTTTACTATCAAAATTGTTCTTATAATCATATTCACAAATCGGCTATTTTGAACGTATCCAAAAAAAATGTAAATCAAATTCTAAAGTGTTAAAAAATAAAAATAATTTCTTGTATGATGTAGGTATGTGTATAGCGCAAGTGACTATAAATTGTGTACGAATAAAAAATTAAAAAAAATCGATTAGAACAAAAGGTCATTCCAAAAGTCAGTTCTATCTGTTACACCTTGCAGTATACATAGAATAGAAATATTTGGAGGTTTTCGGCTTTAGCTGACTCCGTATAGTTTACGCGAGTGTTGTTTAATATTATTATTGTTTGGTTATATTTTGGCGGTATATTATGTAGGCGGTGTTAGGACTCGTCTGGATAAATTATCCAGATAATTATTTTTTTATCTTTTATCTTAAATAGATAAATAAATATAGGTTATATAAGTATTTATTTTAGATAAAAATTTAACTTATCTAGATAAATTTTTTTGTGAAAACTAGCCAGATCTGTTCGAAAATGTTTCATTTTTATTCTCATTATCTGAGGCACAACTTGTGCGTAAAATAACACCCAGGGCTAAAAATATTCTGAAAACACTATAAAATTATTCCTATTTAGTAGTTATTACTTATTAGTAATTAATATTCTGTACTCGGTCGATGATATATATATAATATAATGTATACTAATTAATTTATGTAATTAGCCTGTACTATAGTTGTACATTACTGTCGCGACGTTATAAATTAAGTCGAAAACAAACAAATCATAACCAGGCATATAATATATGTACTTGCGCACGACGGTATATATATTTTTTGAAATTAGTCGTTTCAATTTTAATTTCTAAAACCGTCCGTCATTTAAATATTCAGATAATAATCCATATAGATAAAATTAGGTGTTGTTATCTTTGTCCAGATGATTTTTTTCGTCGTCTGTTCCCGACGCACTGTTTAATATCATATTCCGCATACTCCGACAAATAAAAAATTCATGCCGTTCAAAAATCAAAACCCGAATCGACGGAATCCGACGAGAGAGTGGAACACTACTATCATATTATTATGCGTATCCATAATAAACTCGCGGGCTCGCGTTAAATTGCAACTTTGCGACGACGCCGCCGCCGTCGCCGCACTTTCTCTGCGCGAACGTTATAATATCACTTAAGGTACGGTTTCCAAGCTGCGACTAGTCGCTGCGGCCGGCCGCAACGACCAGACGCAACGATTGATCGTTGCGTGTTTATTGGTTTCCTACAATACGACTGAATGCTGCGGCTGGCATTTGTTTTCAGTTTAGTTTAGCTCGATATTTCAATGTGCACACACGTATTTTTTTAAATTTGTCGTCACAAATCACGAAAAATGGAACAATTTATTATAAAATAATAATAATATAATTATAAGTTTATTAGAAGAGGAGGAGGAGAAGAAGAAATAATGTATACTTCAAATACACACCGCAGGAAGCCAATAAGTAATTTATTTAAAACAAGAGAAAAAGAAGGCTTCTTTAAAGTTTTAATAAATAGCCACTTAAGAGAAAATAAAAATAATTTCGTGATTTTTTCGGCTAAATTATGATCAGTTTAATTTTATATTAGCATTAGTAAAAACGATATAAACATTACCTGCATCAAACAGAATAAAAATTCCAATCTCACCCGATGAGAAATTAGCTGTTACTTTAAGGTAAATACGTATTTTCTATTAATTATAATAATTATGGCACAGTTCTAGTTTAGCTACCTATCGATTTTTTAAATTTTTTTTTTTAACTTATAGGTAGCTAAACTAGAATTATGCCATAATTATTTAAATAATTATAATGAATAGATTAGTGGTGTTACAAAAAAAATATCTACAAGATCGTATCAAATTTTAATTTTTTTATTGCTACATTCTGCAGATATCTTGCTACTGGGGAATCATTTCGGTCACTTTCTTTTGCGTTCAGAATTTCACACAGTTACATTAGTACTATCGTAAAAGATACACTTTCGACGTTAAAAAAACACCTTATGCCAATTTTTCTACCAGATTTATCAACTATCGACTTAAATAAAAAAAAGCATCAGAGTTTTGGACTAAATGGAAATTTCCAAACTGCGTTCTAGCGATAGATGGAAAACACGTTCGAATTAGATGTCCAGAAAAAACAGGATCGCTTTTTTTAATTATAAAGATTACTTCTCTATTGTAATGTTAGCAATGGTCGATGCCAATTATAAATTTATTGCTATTGATGTTGGTTCATTTGGCAGAGAAGGAGACAGTGGTATATTTTTAAAATCTGCCATTGGTCAAAAAATACTGGATGGTTCATTTGGTTTCCTGAAAAAAAACAATTACCTGGATCTGATAAAGTATTACCTCACGTTATAGTTGGAGATGAAGCTTTTAGACTACACCCTAATATTATGAAAAACCATATACTCGACAATCTGCAAGACACGACAAATCAAAAGCAGTTTTAATTATAGATTGAGTCGTGCTAGGAGGGTGACGGAAAACGCATTTGGATTGTTAAGCCAGATATTCCGTGTATTTATCAGCCCATTAACATTGATCCAATGACGTGTGATGATCTTATTGTAGTTGCTTGTTGTTTAACATAATTTATACGAGAAGCATATTTAGAAGAGAATGGACAGCATTTTTGAAGAGTGTAAGTCAAGTACAACACTCCAAATAAAAAACCTAATACCAATAACAAAGAGGCGGGGTGGTTTTACAAATGCAGAAGGGTTTTAGTTCGAGATTCTTTTAAGGATTTTTTAACAATGAAGGATCTGTGTCATGGCAGGAGGAAGACAAATAATATAAAATGTGTGTAGTAATTACTTTAATTACTTATTTTGTATGTTTAATAGTTTTTTATGAACAATATGTGTAATTCTTTAAATCTTTTAAAAACAACATAACAATTTAAAAAATGTAAAATAAAAAATTATTAAAAATTATTATACTTTAGGTTTTAAACATAACATTTGTACTTTTGTTATACTAATATTAACAACAGAAAATTTTAAAAATATCTTAAAAAAATCGAATACTTGTATTTTTGTTACAAAAACAATATTAAAAAAATGTAAAATTATTATTGATTTGTAAAATTATTTTCGTATACAAATGGCGCAAATCCTTGTGAGTTTGATGACAAACTTTGACATGATGATGTAGAACTTGAATGGGCTAGTTGTTGTAATCATATTCAGAAACAGAGGTAGTTGAAAATGCCCCCGGGGTAGGTATATGAGGATTAATCAAATACTTGTCTTCGAGTTCTGATATCGTTTTTAAAACTTGAAGTCTTGCCTCACTTATGCCTCTAGGAGGTAGTTTTTTCACCATAGCCGCAATACTTTGGAAAATAAATCGGTTCATCATTGTTAGTCACTTATTTAAAATTGTTTCATTTTGTTTGTGTAAATTTTGAATAATAAACAGCTCTTTCCGATTGGTGTTTTGAAAAATCTTTTTTGTTATACTTCGATTTAAATTTTTTATTTGGTTTTTGAAATTCGTTAAAATTTGGCTCTTTAGTGGATTTTTCAGTAGTATTATCTTCTTCGAATAACTCACTACTTTCTTCACTTAAGAAATCCATAAAAGAATCATTTGTATTAACATTTGTTGTTGTATCATTCACATTATCATTTGTTGTTGTATCATTTGTCGTTGTATCACTCGCATTTATATTTGTTGTTGTACTGAAATATTAAATATATATTTATAGCTATTGATATATGTCTTATTATAATTCATTTTGATTAATTTTAATATGATATATCAATTTTTAATTTTAGTCATTTATTTAACAGTATTATATAAAGGTAAAAAGAAATAGTTTTTAATTGTTATTAAGTAGCGTTCTAGTATAAAACTTAGGTGATGTATTTTAAGACTTTATGTGACATAAAATAAACGAATGTTATCATCCCAAGTATAATATGTTTGTTAATTTGAGTTAACAATTTAAAGTATTGTTTTTGGTATGAGTACTTACTTTCTTTCGTATTCTACGTTGTTCAAGAATGTTAAACTGTCAGCCAAAAAACCATTTCTTTTTGCTAATGCTGACGATCCAGTCCCGAGTTTTTCTTATGTCTCATACGTATCTCGTATGTTTCGCCAACGTTTTTTGCAATCTTCAGCTATAATACATAAGTGTTAATTGCTAAGTATTAATTGTAAATAATTATATTCATAAATCATAAGGAATGAAATATAATATTTTGCTTTAAAAACACTTTTGAAATGTGTATTTTGTATAGGTATTATATATTTATTATGAATATATATGTACATATAATGTTGTTGTAAGTATTTGATCTTAATAATTGTCGAAACTAATTGTTACACAAAGTTTCTATAAAAAACAAAAAAAAGTATTTTATTGCTTTATTATTTTACGAACGTTAAAGTCTTAATTATTTCTTATTATTAATATTAATTTGTTTATTCTTATAATATGTTGTACTTACCACATTGCCCAACAACGGAAGAAATATTATTCCAAATTACATCTTTAAATTGACATCTTTATGTTTCTCGTGCGAACTGTCATACAACACACGGTTTTTACTCACTTCTTCAACTAACAGTTCATCGTCAGTTATAGTGAATAGAGTTTTCGTCGTTTTCGACATTTTTCGATTTTGAAAAAAATTCGTTTATAAAAATATTTAACAAATTCGTCCAGAATAAAATCGCAGTGCGGCAACGCAATACACTGCTTCAAGTGCAGTACGATCGTTGAACGCAACGACTATTGTTGAACACGCGCACATCGATCGCACATTGGAAACCGCGTATAGGCATTATTTATAGAGCAGTCATTACGCAATCGTTGCGTCTGGTCGTTGCGGCCGGCCGCAGCGACTAGTCGCAGCTTGGAAACCGTACCTTTACTCCGCTACGCGTTTTGCCGCGTTTTAGGTGTATCGAATTCGATCGAATTACCAGTTTTTTAGAAACGCGCGCAGCGTCGGTGTAGGTATTATACGCGACAATGAAATAATTGGGTCGGGCATTTTCGCGAAAGACGTGTTTTTTCTTTTTTTTTTAATTTATCAAACATATATAATAATATTATCGGTGAAAAATAATAATACGTACTCGCAGATTATCGTATTAATGTAATTGAAATATCGCGATTCGTAAATTTGTGTTTTATATTTTTATTCATCATCGAATCATCATAAATTTCGAAACAAAAAAATAGACGCGTCGGATTTTTACGAAACTGTCCCAAAAAGCAAGGCCGTGTTAAGGGAGCAGCGAATTAAAAAACAGTTGAACAATATAAATCGATGGCAATAATTATTTAAAACGATACCAAAACATAGGTACATGGAAAATCCAAAGTCAAATATTAATTAATTACTAAATGCCAAGTTCAGTTTCATATATATATAAAATAACAGTTAATTCATAAAATATTTGAATCTAAACTAATTACATAGGTAGTTTAAGAATGTCTGTATCATAATGGATTTGGAAGATATTGGGGTTATGATGATTTAAAAATTTTGGTGATTAATATCAATTTAGTAGAGTATACTATAGATCCACTACTACATTTGTTTATATTTTTGTAAAACCACTTTTAAGGATTATTATCCTTAGAATATTCATTTAAATTACTTTAGAGCAACTGCTTGTCTGAATTTTGAAATGAATTCATCAACATTTTCAAAAAAATATCCATTAAATAATTTATAGTAAAAAAGGGGGGTTAATATTTGAAAAACTGAAATTTGCATCTCTTGCACAGCTAGGTTGCATCGCTCAAAACAAAAATTAAGAATTTTAAAAATAGGTCTGAGCATATTTAAAATTTCCAAAAATCAGAATTTGAATATTTGAAAAAAATTATTCGATACACTTTTCGCCAAGCATTTAAAATAATGCAAAATTAAGAATAGGAATTACTAAGAATAAATTGATAATTTCTATAAAATTTGATAAATGTTTTGCTTTTTCCAATAATAATTGAAATAAACATAATTATAGCTACATTACATAACATTCATAACTATTCTTATTCTTTGGATTGTAAATTAAGACAATATTTATAGTATTTATCATCAGAGCTTGAACAACAAAACCATTATACAATATTAGGACATAGGTATACCATGTACATAATATTTTCATAATAATATATATTATTCTCATTTCATATCAAACAATTAAAATATAATTATACTTTTATCAAAACACAATATATAGGTATGAGATAAAAACGTAAAACGTTTCTGAGTATTATTTTATAGTTTCAATTGAAAAGTTTATTTTTACAGTTATTAGTGGTATTATTATAATGATCGAGTAATTAAGTTATAATTAACAGATAGGTATATAATACGTTTAAATATTTTAAATGAACAGTTTTATGTTGTTTCTAAATTATTGTAAATTATTAAAAAAAACACAATATATATATACACTCATAATTTTACACAACAGATAATATGGTTTTAAATTGGAATAACATTTAAAATTTTTAATTATTGAGGCAATGTGTGATCGGTCGACTGCTTTTTTTTTTTACAACTATTTGGAGTATCTTTCATTCTTAAATTCTTTCCTCTATATATAGATACATTAATATTTATAAGAACCGTACTACCCACACCGATGTAAAAGTGGCTTGTATTACATAAGTCACATCCTATTTGATATATTTTATAATAATGTACTACGCTTACTGTTTGTGAATAATTTTAGAAAAAAATAATCTAATAACTCGAATCATGACATCGATTGACATAAATTATATAATAAAAATATGACCATGGGAGGGAATTTTCTAGCATATTATTAGTATATATATATATTACTACACGTATTGTACCCCTAGCATACTGTGCCAAGTCATGTTCGTTTTTGAGTACCTATTGAATGTACGACTATACCCCGATGGCCCGCATAAATTATTCAACTAGAGTGAGTTCTTACATAATATTTAATTTAAATTTAAATTTTTTTTTATCGTTTCCGATGAACTATTGACATTATTACCGGAAAACATTCTGAATTAAAACCCTAAGACAAACCGTGTTTTTTTAGTCGTCTATATGATACGCTATATACAGGTATATACGACCTACGAGGACATACGTCATACTTCGTTTTGAACTAAATTCAAAGGGCGTTCAAGGTCAAAACCGTTGGTGTTTTCCATATCATGATGAGGAAGTAGCCCGACATAATAGTATATACTATTGTAAAGGACTACAATGGAAGACAATCGACACGAAATAATAATATTTACTACCGCAGTTGCAGTAAGTCTGTATAATATAGAATAGTATAATTATAATTATAAATCATAATGGCTTAGAGTTTAAACATACATTTTTTTTAGTATTAGACCATAATATTGTCAGTTCTGTTAAATCGAAAATCAATATAAACTATATAGTAGAATATCGTAAATATCAGTATGATTCCAAATTGTCATTAACGGTACATTTATCGTTTAAAATTAATTTGCTCGTCTAAATAGTCGGTAAAACATAGCACGTAAGTCATAAAAGCCATTATAGGCCATATTGTCATGATATTGTATTTTAATATATGGCTTGTGTATAATAGATATTATAATATATAGGTATACCAAAATGATGTATATCCTCGTGCTGCAGTTGTGAATATCTATCTATACGCCTGTGTATTTTATGGACTAAATAATGCGCGCATTTTATACACACGAGAGAGAAACGTTCACGAAAAATAAGAAATTTCGATATCATCATTTTATCTAAACCCACAACTGCAGTTGTAAGTCGTTAGACGATTAATGACCCCAACATTTTTCGAAACGTGCCTATACGACGTAGAAACCGTAGTGGTTTTCAGATATACGCCATATATATTTCATAATGTAACTGCGTGTTCTAATTAGCTTAAAAATATAAATCATTATCGCGGTTGAAAATACGCATCACTGGGCTCGTATATTAGGTATACTATAGGCTCGTATATTATACATTTAAATAAACAATATTGAAACAGATAAATATATATATAGTTTCAAACGAACCTGAAAACTCATATTTTTAGCATTTGAATCATAATAACACGAGTTCCCATGCATAGTCATTATGCGACTGTCAATTTTTAATTTTAATTATTTAATTACATAACAAAGTAAAATGTTGCCTCAAAAACATTATTTACTATAGCCGCATAAGTGCACAACGTAATATCATAAAATATTATTATACAATTGTCTTCTATAACAAAACAAAACATGAAAATTACTATTTACATCTGTAATATAATGAGATGATTATTATAGCGTTATAACTGCGTTCTTACAAAATCACAATTTTAATACTTACAAAAACATTGGTAACAGCATACCCATCACGATTTTATAGTCGGCGTAATATTTGACATGTTGTCCGAATTATAAATTATAAGACATAATATAATCACAAATCACTATAGCCTCGCAATAGCCTCAAATTTTATAATTAATAAATAAATATGTAAATTCTAAATTCGTTGGCGTTTCGTTGATTTTATCAGTTAGCAAAAAAAAAAATCGGCATCTGTCTAATTACACATGCCACAATAATTATGCTTTTAATTTTTATAATTGCTTTTCGAAATTGATTTTGATTTTAATTTGCTAAATTTAATGTTGTAAATGGCCATTAGCTACATTAAATATATTATGTATTTTATGAATTTGATTAGTTTAATTTTTCGTGCACTTGTACCCATACTACAGTAAACGTATATTTCAAATCTGTAATAGATGCCATTTTTAAAATTATTTATTATTATGATGGCATCTGCAGATGGCTATTTTTTTTTTTTATCGTGGGATCTATTTGAAATTTAAACTCTATAAACACATAATTTCTACATATTATATGTCTACACATTGGTCGCGTCTATGGTGACTATTCTAACTATACAATAAATTATAAATAGAACGCTTATTGTACCTATTTAAAAAATCCGTAAATTATAATATGGTAATACTTATGGGCTATATAGCCCCCTCTCGAAAGTGACGAGGCCTGCACATTTATACACGTACAAAAATACTAGTTTTGCCAGAATATCGTCATATTGCACAATAGCATAATATAATCATTCACTATTTAAGAGGACGCTACCCATACATTTGTTGTCTCCGTCTTACACACGCACGACATGGCAAATTGTCGTTCACTAGTTTCAATAGTGTGCTGTTATAGTTTTGGCACTTGAGCGAATTGACCTATTATAAAACTTTTAGGTAAGAACATTATCTGTGCTTGAGCGTTGGCGATTTTTAAAAAAATTCTATTTTCATAGTGAAATATCAAAAATTAAAAACGCTCGTATTTCGCTTGAAAATTAAAACAGCGAATAAAAGCCAACGCTTAAGCACGGATAGTGTTATTGTCTAAAAAATTGATGATAGGTCAAATCACTCTAATATCAAAACTAACTGCACACTATTGAAACAAGTGAACGAAAATTTGCTATGTCGTGCGTGTGTAAGACGGAGACAACAAATGCACGAGTAGCATCCTCTTTAGCGTTCACGTATAAAACAGTGACGTGAAAACCGCGAGAATCGACGGCGGACGCGGAGAAAATGTTCGGTGGCCATTACTGTATGTACAGTGTACAGTGTTTGTTTTCTCTCTCTGGCACAATAATATGAACAAAACGCAATTCATAATTTTATTTTTTTATGATGTTTTCGAGCAGTCTTAGAGTAAAATTTTTGAAGTAAAATCGCTCATTACAAAAATGATATAGAATATAATATTTTTGAGGGTTTGACATATTATCTATATATTTGTCTAAAAATTGTCTCAAACAATTTAAACATAATTTATATTTACTCGTATATGGCACGGCGGACGCGGAGAAAACGTACGGTGGCTATCACTATGTATAATAAGTTTTCCCGTACATTTCAGCGCACTATTTGTTTTCTCTTTCTGGCACAAGATGAATAAAACGCATTGACGCAAATTCTTAATTTAATTTTTTATGATGTTTTCGAGCAGTCTTAGAGTAAAATCACCCATTACAAAAATGATATAGAATATAATATTTTTGAGGGTTTGACATATTATCTATATATTTGTCTAAAAATTGCCTCAAACAATTTAAACATAATTTATATTTACTCGTATATGGCACGGCGGACGCGGAGAAAACGTTCGGTGGCCATCACTATGTATAATAAGTTTTCCCGTAGATTTCAGCGCACTGTTTGTTTTCTCTCTCTATAGCCCCTAGAAATGTGGACAAAATACATCGACGCAAGTTTGATAATTTATTTTTTAATCTTTTGAGCAGTCTTAGAGGAAGATCGCCAATTACAAAAATGATAAAGAATATAATATTTTTGAGAGTACCTATAACATATATTTATATTTGTCTAAATGACATTATCTCAAAACGATTTAAACATCGAATTTATATTACAATTTTTTTTTTAATTTGTAACTTATAAATACAAAGTCAATTAATGATGAAATAGTAAACCGATAATAATATATCAAACACTCAAAATAATTATACTCAATCATTTTTTTAATAGGCGATTTTACGCTCTAACACTACTCTAATTTTACGTAAAACCGTTTTATCTATGTCGCGCGTTGTGGGTCTGAGAGAGAAAACAAATATTGCGCTGGCATCCTCTTAAGACAGAATAACGGAAAATATGTGCTCGCGAGTAACGCAAATCATATGAACGGTGGTCACCTATCGACCGTGATATTATAAACTGGACGCCGGGACCTAATATGGTTAAATAAAGTTTGCCTGCACTTTAACCGCGGTATAAAATCTGTCCCCTCAACCGCAGGTCATTTATAACAGTCTGTGCAATATAGTTACCCACTCTGTACACGGTATGTATATATTTTAGAGAACAGATAACTGCGTTCGTTTCTGACGTCGGCCTGTCATTTTTGTATAGGCAAAACGCAATCGTCGTCGTCGTCGTCGATGACTTTTATCTGTGCGACGAAATTCCGGTGGAACTTGATTTCCAGTGTAAAGATTGGCGAGCCTCACTACCATTTCTGGCTCGACGTCGCCAAGAAATGTCTTGATATTCAATATTATGTCTCTTATATTCAAGTCGTGTTCCTCGTGATTTGTAAATGACTCAATTTGGTGACAAGATAAAAATTTCAATAAATATAATATTACGTCCAAAACGCGCACAATGTCATCGCAATGGGCTCGTTCTGTTCGAAAAAGTCCCATTTTATGTGTACTTAATTACTTTCAACACGCTGCTAGTCCGCAGAACAAACAGTATAAATATTTTATAGAAATTACGATGTTTCGATAAAAACAGGTTTCTATCGTAGGGATAGACAGCTGTTCTACGGACAGCCATTCATACGCTTCTTTAACCGTTATTAATTTGGCGTTATTAAGAATTTGTAATTTATATAATCGATATTATATTGTAACTATAAACCATTTAGTAAAGTTAAATTTTTGGAATAATGTTTGTGGATTTCTTCGTTTTGTTTTTCGAAATTACGGAAAATTATAACTTTTATATACTTTTCATTTTTACCTCGGTAAATATAGTCACGTCGAGTACTCGTTGCATTTTGGTGAGTATGTCTTACAAAGTATAGAATGTTATAAAAATACACACAAAAAAAAAAAAGACAATAATCCTGCTGATGGTCAAACTTATATCCACTTAAGCGCAACAAGGATAGGTGAGGTCACTTCCAAAATCACCCTGTATATACGCATATACAAATATATTACGCTTATTATCGAGACCATAATAATGTTATCATCGTTACCTACCGTATAAAAAAAAACACACTTACCACTTATAGGTGCACTGGCGATGAGTAGTTTGGCATACTTAAATATTATATTATATCAGTGAAATCAGTGAATTACATTGTGATGGGTTTTGATGCATTCGATAATCATACAAAATATGTATACAGTACCTAATATTACCTATACCTATGTATTGTATTGTACGATAACCCATAATATTATTATGACCGATGGTGGCAATCTCGTATTGTAATAATTAATAATTATATCGCGTTAATTCTGCTGCGTCTGCAGCAGTGGCGCCTTGGCGAAGAATTGTAGAAATGTCGCACACATCATACGAGTTTTATACGGTGTAAATGCGTATAAGATAAAAACGATGCCAACGCAATATTTTTCAGTGTGGTTAAACTTATTTTAAAAACGTTTGAGAGTATATTATTATTATTATCGAGTCCGCATTACTATATTACACCTATATACCTACCGTAAAAAACCACTCTGCAGGTTACCGATGCACCGGCGTGTAATTTGGCATACTTAAATCACAATAATACATCATCGGTGAAATCGGTGAATTATTGTTATAGATTTTGACGCATTCGATAATCGTAATGTACAATTACACAGATAAACGTAGTGATGCAGTGTAATATTGTTGTCGTATAGGACAACCTATTACAATACTGTTAAACCGTTTATAACCACATCGATGCGCACAGTCTCATATTATTATAATCAAGGCTGGGCAAGTTAATGGTTTTTTTTAACTCGGTTAAGCTGAGTTAATAAGCGCCAATAACAAAAGTTAAAAGTTAATTTAACTCTGGGTTAACTCGGTTAAGTTAAAAGTTAATACACACTTTTCGTTAACTTTTTATTAAGCATTTCCATATAAGTTAGATTCGAATGATATACATTTTTAACTTTAAACAATTTACGATAAATATTTATTGACATGAAAACGAAATAGACTGAAATATTATAAAATTAAAAACAAAATAAATTATCTTAACTTACTTCTTAAAATGAAAAACTAACTCGTTAATTTCGCGTTAATTAAGAAAGAAATTTAGTAAGTTAACGAAAAGCCAAAAGTAACTAGTTAAGTTAAAAAGTTAAAATTAAATTAACTTTTTAACTCGTTAATGCCCAGCCTTGATTATAATTATATTTTTCAGTGATGTCAAGTACCTACTCGAGTAAAACTATATTCAAATATGAAAAAAGTTCATCAATATTTTGAACACTTTTTCGAAGTAAGTATCTGTAACAGAATACTAATTTGCAATAATTTATTTTTAGTTATATATTTTCTATTTTATTTTACGCGATCAAAATAAAAATAAAATTAAGAATATAATAGTTATATTTTTTTACTGTGAACTACACTCAACCGAAAATCAAATACTTTGACAAAGAAAACCAGCTGAGGATTTCAATGTTCCGCTGCAATAAGTGGTGCGGTGTAAAATATAAAATTAACGTGAAACACGAAAATCGGTCCAGTTGAATTATATATTAATAAGATAAAAAAATATTTTATAACGATTTGAAAGCATTTGTATGGATCTAAAAAATATATTTTTTTTTTAAAACGTCTTTCACAATAGACATTATAATGCGTTAATTCGGCGCCGGCGGCGTCTCGGCCAACAGTTTAAGTGTGCACGGCGTAAATGCGTAAAAATGATGCCAACGGTCGTGCGGTTAAACGTAAAAACGCATTATTTCTATCTTTATATGCCTACACAGTACCTACATACACACCGTCCGTCGAGATACACTAGCGTGAAATTTAGAATGCTCGGATCATAATTATAATGTCATTACGCCAGTGAAATCGGTGAATTATTATTCTCGTAGAAAATCGATGCATCCCCGGATAAATAGGTAAATAGGTACAAACGTGTAGAGCAATACGGTTGGCTACAATATACTGCGTACTGCGTCTGAAAGTGCATCGATACGCATTATATCGTATTATTATTATATTATTATTGCGTTAATTCTGCGCCGGTGGCGAAGAGGTGAAATGTCACAAACGTTGGAGCGCGCGTACAACGGTGTATGCATTAAAATTTATTATCATTACAAACAGGTTTAGCGCCTCCGCCGGTCTCGCCGTGTCCTTTAACGACAACGTCCGCGTCCTTGCCACCGGCGCTGCCACCGCCGCCGCCGCCGCCCATGTCCGCAATAGGGAGGGAGAGAAATAAGCGCGCCGTTCCGTTCGCGCGACTCGCCTATATATTATTATTATTATTATTATTATTGTAGTCACCTGCCCTCCCTCCCCCCCCCCCCCGGGGAATGGCATTTCGAATAGTTCCGGTCAGTTTCTCGCACGGTCGACGACGCCGGCGCGGACGAGCTGCGTGCTGCTATGTTAGCCGATGCACATATTATTATCGTTATATAACGCGATAAATAAAAAATTGCAATGTTCGCTTATGTCTAAATCTAAATTTTCGTTTTATATTGTAAATGAGTGGGAGCAATCGATACTGCAGAATGACGTCGCTTATGCCCTAATTACAAAAAGTCGATTTCATAAAAATAGTGTCGCTTAAGCCCTTTTGCATTGTCGCCATCGAATTATAACAGTAGGCAATACTGCGCGAGCCTTACCTATAGATATTAACGGGGCTGGGCATTGACGAGTTCATAAGTTAGAAGTTGAGTTGATTTTAACTTATTAACTTGACTTACTAGGTCGGTGTTTTAACTAACTTAAATTTAATACTCGACTCATTTGCCACTCTACATTAACTTAAAATCAACTCGTGTTATTTTTTATTTTCCCAATTAAGTTAATTTTGAATTTTAGTATTATCCAGAAAAATATTTTGTTCGTTACGAGTTTTCGGTTTGTTATAATTATTATAATAGTTTGTAGAATATAGAAAAAAAAATCATAAAAAAATAAGATATATTTACAAAGAACTTTGTACTTCTTCGTGAAACATATTAAGTTGTTAATTGTTTTTTATTAGTACAATGGGTAATGACTTTCATAGATTGTTTGAATAGTAATATATTAATATAGGTTACCTATAAATGACGATTACTATTCAAGTGAACTTTTTTTATTAAAAAATACCTCATAAATGCATTTTTTTTACTATCATAACTATATTACCTCATTAATCGAAGTTAAGTTAATGGTATTTGTCAACTTAATTTTAAACTCAATGGATGTACTAAAGATGTATATTATAAACATAATTTTTAATTTAATCGATAAAATAATAATTATTTCTTGACTTAACTGAGTTAAATAATATCATTAACTTGCCCGGCCTTGGATATAATATTATACTGCAGATTATCTGCTGCGAAAATACGAACGGAAATCGCGGGCAGTAATAATTGAAAGGGTCGCGCGCATAAACAAGACAAATCCATTTTCATCGAAAATCCGGTTTGGATGATGATTATAATCGGATAAGGAAAAAAAATTACGAATATATCTTTGCGCAAGGAAATATAACTTATAGGTACTTGCGGAACTGTCTGGTTTTTTTCGTTTATCTGGCGAAAACCCAGATAGCTCCTGCAACTGAGAGAATATTATAATGCAGTGTAATATGAATATAAAATCAATGTATATAATATACTAAGTACTGCTGACCAAAATACAAGCTAGCTCCAAAAATCAGACACATTTTTTTATCTTCTAAAAAATCGAATTGTCCGGTTTTGGCACGGACCCCTCAAGTTTTTAACGTTATTTTTTCCAACCGCATATACCCGAATTTTATCCAACGCAGTTTTAAAATGTTCACGTACCACGCGACCATAATATTGTACTACATTTTTATGCGACCAGCGATGCGAAACGCATTCCATTTTATCGGGGGAGATTTTCTTAGCGTACCATTTATGAGTTTTTCGCGTACCACCACGAGTCTACGTGGTATATATAGGTACTGTGCGTTTCGGTGGCTCGCGTGTACAGCTCATAATAATATCGAAAGAGGTTAACGAGAGAAAGGGAATGGTTTGTGTGATGTGTACACACATAATCGTCCGAGAAAATCGATATCGGTCGCTGGCAATATTGCGACCTGCTCAAACTCGTATATTACACGTCACGTTTCGGTTTATATTATTTTCGTAAACGCGATCCACAGGTAGTTGGTTCGGATCGTCTCAAACGCGTTTAATCGGGGTGCCCGCCCACTCACCCGCGGACAATGTATATAATATATATATTTATGGTATATATTGGTACCCGGTTCGCTACCGTCGACGTGGTATATAAAATAATATTGTTATTACTCACTCGCACCGCCTATAATAGAATACCTATTTACGGTACGGAGAAAGGAAAAAAAAGCTCTATAACCATTATAATATTATTATGTTATGTGCGGGAGCGATATAATTATTTTTCACTGTACCTACATATAGTACACATTATTATCTAAACGAAAAATAATACATATGTATTATTAAGTATATAGGTACATTACGAAATCGCTATTGTTTTTCCCCATCAATATGGGTACCAGGTAGGTATGTGTGTAATGGTAATGGTTTGATCGCTTATAAACAAACCGATTCCCCCGAGATAGGGAATTATATCCTGCAACAGAAGCGGTTTAAATATATTATGTGCATTGTGCGGTGGCCGATTGGTATCGTGCGTTATTATTATTATAAATATGTACCGAAAAACTACTTAGGTAGGTACGTAATGTCAATATAATGATTATAAGAGCATAACATTTAGAGGTCACTCCCTTCCACCCGTCTTGCACACATAGCAAACTTTCGTTCGCTGGTTTCAAAGCGTGCAAGGGCCCAAGGGTGCTGTTAATTTTGATATTCTAGTGAGTTATCAGTATAATATGTATAACATTAAATTCATTTAACTAATATCAAAACTAACAGCACACTATTGAGACTGGCTAACGAAAATTTGTCATGCCGTCCGCGTGTAAGACGGATACGACAGATGCGAGTGCAATTTCCTCCCGAGGGCGCCATTGGGGGGGGGGGGCAAGGAGGTGGCATGTCACACCCCCCTAGACAAATGTGAAATTATTGTAATTGTAAATAATAAACTATTTTTACTGATGATATTACAATACGCGTGGCATATTACATAGAAACATTCTATGTTGTGTATTTATTTTCTGTTATTTAAGAAAATCAATTTGATTGGTTCTTGGTTATTTTTTATGATATTGCCATTTGCGTTCTCTCAAAAAGCACTCGTTAAAATCCTCACAATTTCTGTACGTCATGAGCGAGTTTGGTTGAAAATTGGTATAAATTTAACTATAGAACTGCGTGCACACTCCTCTACAAGCTCTGCTTTTAGGAGACATCATCGTTTATGAAATACATATTATATTATATACTATCATTATTCAATTCAAACAGTATGCTGGTCGTGAGAAATAATAATTTTTACGCGTTATCAGCAGCTATATAACGCGTGGACCGTAAACCTACGAAGTTTGTGCCCAATGTCCATACAAAAACCGTTAATATTTAAACTCAAACAGTTGAATCGTATATTAGTTGATACTGTGGACACGATATTGACACTATATTACTGCTATTATAATAATATTATACTCATCATCGAATATTATAGACTATATTATAATGGTCTATGATAGGGACCGCGGGACTATACAATAGTGCGGTAATGTAAACAAAGAAATACAGAAAACTTTACAAAAGAAATCATTTTGTGCGTACACGGCGGTATTTATTAAACGCTTTTCAATACAATGCAAACCACCCACATTCGTCGCTCACTATAAATTAACTGTAATTCTATCAAGTAGGCATTTTTATTTATATACGTCATATACATATTATATTGTAATCGTCTTTACAATAAGTCTCATTATAATAATAATATTATCTGCCGCACATATGTATTATAATATCGTATAATATACCCTTTTCGGTTTTTTTTCTAAATATTTACGTTTATACATTTTATTCAAATGTACCGTAAAACGTGTACATTCCATATACCTATATTGGGGTGAACCGAAGTGTGGTATCCTCGGCGAGTCTTTATTATTCCGTGTTATTCGTATATCGCATTATGTTAAACGAATGCAGAAGGTCGCACAGCGGTTTCGGTGGCGTCGGCTGCAGCAGCAGTTGTTGTGTTTTGTTTTTTACTTCTTCTTATTATTTCGGACAGGTGTAAGACAATGGCGAGGACGTTCGAGGACGTATTATAGAGCGGTCGTAACACGGTGTGGGAAAAGCATCTCAGGAATTCGGTCTGACAGGAAATGTGTGAATTAGAAAATCCGTTTCGAAAACTCGGGCCGTGCCTTTTTATACACATTATTATAATAATATACATATATATATAAACGCGGTCGTCTCGTTTCCTGTGCGGACTATACGGTCATAATATTATACCCATCCCGTACGTACAGTGTATAAAGTACGTATCATGATGGGTACTTACACATTTTGAAAGAAAACAATCGCAAAAACAAACATTCCTGCCGAAAACGGTTTCACGAGATTCACGTGGCGCATTAATCGCAGCAATCGTATTATAATTTGCGCGCAACGTATTGTTTTTTAGATTCTGAGCGGGGCGAGAGACAGTGTTTTTTTTAAATTTTTTTTTTATATCCTTTATACGAAATTTGAAAACAGACGGAGTGCTTCGATTTCAGCATATATAGTACCTTATCTTTTAGCACATTGGATCAAGATGGTACTTTAAAGAGGTCATTTTTCGATTTACTCAATGGTCATATATGTATACTGCCACGGCAAAAAAACTACTGACAAATTACGAAAAACCGCTTAAAATGGGATTTTAATTTCCAACGATTTGTCCATCGCCGTAGCAACGAATAAAAAACTATAATATTATAATATTAATTCTACTTAAAGGCTATATAATAAATGAAAAAAATTTTAAAAATCCACACTGATAAACGCTCAGAATCGTTTTTCTTATACAATGATATTATATCATTGAATCGAAGTATAAAATGTTGATGTTTAATCAATCAAGTAATGATTTATCGACACTCATTGACTGCATGTAGATATATGACGTTGAAAATAGCAACATGAATTTCACGCTAAATCCGGTCTTTTAGTTATAAGTTTAGATTTTGCGGAGTAGGGCCGCAGTGTTCGGATTAGATAAGTAGTTTTTTATCTAGATAATGCAACTCTAATGTATCTAGATAAAGATAAATACTTTTTTTTCTGGATAAAAAAAAGGATACAATTTTTTTTTTAATGGGTTTTAAATTTAAGTATATTTTAGTTGGGCACTAGGAACATAATAATAATAATGATATAAATAAAAATAATTAAATTATTTATAAACCATAAACTATTGGTTTGAGAATCTGTATAAATATTTATAATGCGTTTGTACAATTTCGCGATTTTTATCAATAAAAAATGTATCTAGATGAATTCATTTAGATTAGTAAAAAAATTATCTAAGATGAACGTTTAGATACCTTGTAACTATTTGTCTAGATAAGATAAAAGATGAACAAATAATTATCCAGATAAGTCCGAACACTGAGTAGGGGGGCAACATTTTGCGGGGTACACCACTGCAGTACAACTCTACTCCGCTCATATAAACTTTAAATACTTATAAAGTTATAAGTTAAAACTATAACGCGAACTACTCTTCCGAAATTCGATCGTTATACACAGATTCAAACACTCCGAACATAATATTCTGATTTGGAAATAAAAAAACGTCTTTCAAAAAATAGCAAAAATGTTTCCAAATAATGACACTCGAATGGATCACATACAGGTATAGACCCGTCATAAACATTACACGCCTATTGCATATATATGTCGCATCCACATAGTGAAACCACTCATTTCATGAACTGGATATCCAGATAGTGAAATTCGTCCAGATCGTGAATTTTGACGAAAATACATTATATGGACATCCATTTCATGAAACGGACAATACCTATATCGTGTACTTTGTGTAATTATTATTTTATTTTATTATAATTGTTCATAAACTATCATTATACATTTATACGGATATTATATTTTATTTTTCACGATTGATTACTATATGGGTAATTTTCTATATTGTTCTATACACGAAAAATTGTATTAAGTGTTATAAAATATTGATGAAATTATAGTTAATAATTATAATATTTAACTACCTATATTTCTCTATTGTTTTATTACCTAACAAAATAATTAATTGATGAACTTAAACATACCTTAAACGGCTTAAACTTAACATACACTTTTTCCTTGTTATTTATTTTTACACAAAGACGCCGTTTGGAAAAAAAACGAGTTAATTAAACAGTTTTTAATTTTCGCCTCGCGTGTTTGTTTTCGCCAACAGTTAATATACGCGAGATTCTTCGACGTCAAACGTATTAATTATAGCAATACCGCGTTAACAATTAAATAGAGATTTTATTGACGTCCAACTGCGTTCCCGCGTAGGTTTGTAAAGTCCCGCAAGCTTGAGAGTCGAATATAGAAAACATTACAATATTATTGTCTTGAAAATTATACAAAAACAATGTAAAAACGTCTTGTTATACCGTTGCATAACCGTTTATAAAATGACACGGGGTGAAGGAAAAAAAATTCGCACAGTCGAAAGAGTAAAAACTCTATTTTTTTTACAAAGGGAGAAAGTATAACAGACGTAACCGCTCCGCTGTACGTCAGTCGTCATCGATCAAGCACGATAAGTCGTATTATATTATTGCATACACGATGTAAGACTCAATTCTGAAGGAACAATACATTTTATTTCGAAAATGGTTTCGTATTCCCCCCTTCCCCGATAATTTCTAAAGGTAGGTTAGGAACTATGATTTTCGCGGACTCTGATGACCTCCCCGAAGTCTGGATCCGATTTTCTATAATATGCAAAACCTCCGTCAAAGTCGACGGTCAGAGCATTTTTTCTACTGAAAAAGTGTCTTCGGGCACAAAAATAAAAAACGCGTAAAATCTGTGGTACTTACATTCATCGCTCCGCTCAGGATCTAAAACAAACGATATTACGAATAAAAGTGATGTACAAACAAGCAGCTATGAATGATTTCATTATAGTTTGAAATATGAATTAATTATAAAAAGGTAATGGCTGTTGATATATATAAGTGTTGGGAAAATATAACCAAAAAATCATCTGGATAAGATAACAGATAGTTCATTCAAAATTTAAATTCTAGATAACATAAAATATAACATAATTTTTTTTATCTAGATAAGGATAAAAATACACATACATTTATCTAGATAAAAAAATAGATAATTTTTTTGTAAATTATATTATAAATAATGTAATGTATTAGTAATTATAGTAATTAGATAATATTTATTAATTAATAAATCCTTAATGTCATTTCTCAACTAAAATAATATACAATTTTAATTTTAATACAACTTGAATAAAAATAAAACTGACAATATTCCAGTAAACATTTCTTTTTTTAACTATAATATAATATTGGAATTTTGAATCACTACTACTCGGTTCTAGTCAATTATCGGCTATTTCAGAATTTAAAAATATTCTTATTGTCATATTATTTATCTAGATAGATTACCACAGATAACCATTACATTTATTCAGACGAGATAATTTGATGATTTAATTATTTTTATCTGGATAAGATAATTAAAGAAATAATTTTATCTAGATGATTCCCAACACTGTATATATGGTTGACCATAACTCCGACGGTTTAGCGTGACACAGGTCTTACGGAACTTTATCATTTTTACATATACCTAAAATTTTCAACAAGCATAATAATAATAATATAGTACGTACCTAACTATCTACTCGTATAATAATATTTAGGTGTTCGGCTTAAGTTTTCCGAAACATAATACGCTTACAATATACGCGGTTACGTGTCTCATAATTTATACCTAGGTATATACTCGACTTGGTTGCTATTAGCATTTATAACTGACATACATTACGGGTAATACATAACAATTAACAATATCATATTGCCAGCTGATCCTGTGCACTTCGTTGCCCGTTAAATGTACCAACCTTATGTGACTCAAACTTTTTATCCTTATAATTTTTTAAGTTTTTACTTTTTTGAATGATAACAGAGAGTTTTAATTCCATATTCCAAAACAGAATATTTGTCTAAGTACTTCGAAACATAAAAATCGAATTTAGGGTGAGTATTAGTTTATGAGATATAACTTATAATTATTTAAAGTTTAGATGATCGGAGTAGTGGACAACATTTTCACAGGGTTACTCCATATCGCTCAACTCATCAAAACTTTAAATATTTATAACTCATAGATTAATTGCCCTAAATTTGATTTTTATGTTTCAAAATACTCAGACAAATATTCAGTTAAAACTCAATTCGTTATATAATATTTGGTGTATGGTGTTCAAAATTTATCTTAATTTTTTTGTTGCCTGGAATAAAAATTCTGATTCGCAGCAGTATATTATCAGGTAGAGGCAATCTACCCGCGGTAGATCGCGGATCCAGTGCGGTATGTACGTAAGTGTATGCGATTTAACTCTAAATTATCAAAGTTATACCAAGTTTATTTTGATATAATACGGTGGATTAATGTAATCAATTAATACATAATCCTAACCTAACCTAACCTAACAATTTAAAATTAAGGACCACCCCACTATACAGTAAATAAAACAAATAAATGTTACCATAATTGTAATAAGTTCTTGAAAATGCGGTAGAGAGGAGTTCCTGAGGGCAATGCATACCAGAACTATCAAAATTTACCAAATTTACAAAATATACGTAAATTTTTCTCGGTAACTTATCAAAAAAAAAAAAAAAATGTACGTACATTTTACACCTCTAACCATCATTACTATATAAATTACAGTATTATCACCCAAACTTTATGTCGCCTTCACAGCTGTTGAAAAGTCGTTTCAACATAGTCTATAAGTAAATAATAATTAGTCTTCAAAATTCTTCGTAAATTCAAACGAAGCGCATAGTTCTGCGGTATACGCGATGAACTATAACGTAATTTTCATTCAAAATCGTCTTCATCCTATTTTGTAGTAACTATATAATATTATGTTTACGCGTCATGGCGTTTATCGCCACTTCCTTTGCACGTCCTTTGTCCTTATTTATCCATTGTCAGCGATAATCCTATTATGAAAATAATATACATAAATGATCGTCGTACTCGGCCGAGAACATCACACAAACGGCTTCGAAACGTATACATATGCTTGAACCGTTAAACCTTATTTTGATCGTTTACTCCGTGAACCTTATAATTTAGATAAGCAAAATTGAATACAACATACAATCGTGTGGACACGATGTCAATCAATATCGTATAATATTATAATGTACCAACAAATACAAATCAATTACAATAATCGATGAACTCTGCCCGGTTCCGAGGTTCAACTTCATCAAACGCAAATAGGTCATAATTTTATTTATTTTTCGTCTATCATACTTTTCACTTTAATTGGTAGTTTGATCTGCCGAGGCAGGTTTAAAGGTCGTAGTTCTCCCTTTCAACGGTACCAGCTTTACCTATTATGTATATTACGCGAAGTATTATCAATTATTTACATTATCGATTAAAGCGTAACCTTTGTGTACCAATTGTATAGGTATTATCACAGCACAATGTGAATAATATAATACATATAATATGCGTAGTGCGCACTGTCTAATAATTTCAGTCTTGTTAAGTATTCAAAACACTTTTTCTTTGTATTTTATTTGAGAACTTGGTTTATTCTTACAGTCGTATTTCAACGAACAATATTTTTATTTCGTATACGTAAATATAACGTTATAATTTTAAAAACCTGTCTTAAAAATAATGTTTTACAACGCTTTTCGGAATCGTTATTTTTTAAGATTTCATTAATAGACGCAGTTGACACAATACCCAAAATTCATATCTATCTTGCTGAAGTTTAACTCGACAATATAATAGCTACCTAATGGGTGTAGGTAGGTGACGTCATCTTAAATTCTTGAACCAATCAAAGAAAGTAATTATTAATAATTTTAAGTACTTGAAAAATATTTTGAACACTTCAAAAATGTATTTGTCAAAAGTATTCAAAAGTATTTAAATGCGTATTCTGAATAGGTAAGTTTAAAATGTATTCTTTACAAGACTGTAATACTAATAAGTATAGTAACTGTGGTTACGCGAACCTACAAATCAAAATTTCCAAGGACATAATATCCTGGGTTAGGTTACCGTGGCTAAGGTCAAATTTAGACAAATTGTTATTGTATTCTCAACAGTTTAAATAGTGTAATATTATGTAAATAATAATAGTTCAAATACAGAACAGGCGTTTTAAATGTCACTGTTATAGTTAACACATTACAATTTGCTATTTTTTCTACCTATTATCTTGTCTATTACAATATTTTAGGCTGCACCTCCCCCCCCCCCCAGTTCACGCTGTGCCATTTTCTTCTCACATTTTTTAGTTGCATTTCGCGGCAGTTAATAACACGTAAGTATCCAAATGTCGGGATGTCAGTGCGATTGACCGGAATCAATATTATGTTTTTTAATCATATAATGAATACTAATAAGTAATAATAATGTTATTCCATCGATATACAAATATGGAAAAAATTACAAAAACGTGCGATAAAAAAACCTGCAGTGGAATTTCTAATTCCTCACAAATATTGAAGTATGGATCTTCCGATCTTATGAAGTTCTGAACTAGTTACTAGGTATTACACTCATAAGTTGGTCTGTTATACCTACACCTACACTGTATATATTATACCTCCGTGAGCTGACCTCCGTTTGATTATCTTATTGTCATCAAACTTAATATAATGTCGATACCGACGTAAAATCGTCAGAGCAAAACATTGTTTTCGTTTAGATATTTTTACCGTTGGATATATTGTCCTTGGACATTTCGACCGATAAAGTGGTTGCGTACGGCCAACGATACAATAATTTATTGTTATTGTCTATAAAGTTAAATTTTATAATGAAGGCGTACTTACGGTGTTGTGCATTGTTTAGATAAAAAATAATATAAAGTATCTATTTAAATAAAGTGTCCTATTTTTCCTACAGCCAATTTATTGAAGTTTAATTTCCACGTTATAAAGGTTTCCATTTATTATTTAGTTATATTCTTCATTGTCTGTGATGTCCTATAGGTAATCGTCTTCAAAAAACCCATGGATTTACGAATGTAAACATTTTAACTTGTATTCAAGCCCGCAGGTCATAAGCGAGTTAAAAAGTTAAAGTTGTGTTAATTTTAACTTTTTAAAATTCAATTTTTACTAACTACATTTTTAATTCAACTGATTTTTATTGATATAATCTTTATAAATTACGAGTTAATTTTAATCGAATCCAAGTTACGATAATTTATAAATAATTAAATAATAAATATTATTGGTATAATTATTATTGATGATGCATGTCATGTAACATTTACTTTTGATTATTTTAAACCATATTACTGGCTATTTAAAAATTGAAAAATAAATAACTTAACGTAAACTTTTACTAGTTAATAAGTTAGTTGAAAGTTTCCATATAACTTTTAACTTTACTGAGTTAAAAAAAAATTGAAATAACCATTACCTAACTATAAACTTTTTAAAATATTTTCCATCAACTTGACACGACTCAATTAAAAATTATCATCGACTTGCCCATAGTGCTCAGGGTATTGTTATATTTATAGCAAAAATGATGCGTTTTACGACATGCAAGTTTTAAATTATCTATCAATTATCGAAATAAATTTGGTCATCTATTATCATTATTTGATGAATTATCGATCATTATATTGTTATATAATATATGTAGATCGTTTTTGTGTTATTTTTAATCAAAAATCGTTTATAATAATTACTTTAGGTATAGAAACTGTACAACATGCACAGAGCGTGGACAATTTGTAACAGCATATTAATATGGGTCAGTGATTCTTCGTCCTGGAAAACCTCAGCGGACAATGGCGACAGCTTTGAGCTTTCCACGCCGAATATTAATAAAACTGCAGTGCAAAATATATATATATATACGAGGTTGGTACCTTAATTGTTATGTTGTATTATATTTTTTTCAGGCACCTATCGACGAGAACAGAATTTGACTTGACGGCATTTTCCTGTGGGCGTGCGCGTACCGCACATATTTTGTCGAAATCACCAGACCGTAAATATATAATTCAAATTTATAAACTGGTAGCTAGTACCTACCTATACCCGACTGTCGGTGCAGATACCTAGGTAATACGCTCATTGCTCTTGCACGGACACCGACGACCGATTTTATATACCACGACCACGACCGCCTGGTATACGCGTATCCTGCCTAGACGTATAGCCTGCGACGTGGTAGGTATATACCAATGATATACCGGATGTTCCATTTTTTAACACCAGACGCCCGAGCATTACGTCAAGAACTATTAACGTTTTTAAAAATATTTCAAAAAAAAATATTTTTATTTTTTAATCGTTATCATTTTTTACCTTTCCAATGACGATGCACCCTTTTAATTCCTTATTCCAAAGCAGAATACTAGCTGTATATGTATACAAATCGAATTTTGGACGAGCATATAGTTTATGAAATATACCAGTTGTTTATTGAGATTTTTGTTCATTGAAATAGGTACTCCGAATAGTGTTCTGCTCTGAAATCAGAAATTACGTATATGTCGTCGTTCAAAAGAGTAAAAAACTTGTATACGAAAATCCCGCGGAAAAGCGCCTTTCAGTGCCATATTTATCTCGGCGAACCTCATTCGAGGAGTATAACTGAGGAAAAAAACAAATTAGGAAAATCGTTCCAGTCGCGGTTCTCGATTAGTGCTCGCTCATACCTATATATACAAACGGACAGCTGCAGCTTTTCATTTTTATTATATAAGATAATAAAATATACCATGCGTACCTATAAATATATTATTATTTAGCAGTGTATATGATAAACAACAAGCGGCTCGTGTACCTAGGTGCAACAGGTATCCACATAAAATTTCGTTCTTCGCGGACCGCGGAAAAAGAATACGTAAAAAAATGTGTTTCACCGTACGACTAATTATTATTATACGGATCTGTGTGCGAGTGTATATAATGCCGCCGCCTCTGCATACGAAATCTCGAATAATATGTTATAATAATAATTTATGCATTAAAATGTGTGTAATACTCATAACACAACACACACACACATTATATTATCGCGGGCGTGTTGCTTTGGGTACTTAATCCGGGCGGCGCGTTTTCTTCATTTTATAACAATAATAATAATATGGGCTCGAACTGTGACGACGACGTCTACGCAGCATATAGCGTGAGGTATAATATAATATTATAATCTATAATATATTTACGTGTATACCGCGTGTTCACGAAAACAGGATGCTAAAGGTGAAGCAACAATAGCGCATGCGCAAAATGCAATAGAGTCAATACAATTCCAAGTCATAGGGATTGCGATGATCCGTCATCAATATAGTTTATAGTATCTCGTGTCCCGCATACGGAATTCAAAAATATGTATAAGGCACTGAGAGTAATATATAAGTGACCGAGTAACAGCAGAGTCATAATAATAATAATAATAATTTCTCTATTGCCAGTTAAAATATTGTACGTGTGGAAAATATACGAAAAAAGACTAGCATTGCTCTTCACCGAGGAGAAACCTCCTATCGAAGAGCAAGAGTACTTGGCTAAACTTGGTGAGAGACTAAATAAATAAAAATGATATGATAATGATTTGCCTAACCTAACCTAACCTAGGAGAGAATACAAAAAAAAATTAAAAAAATATTAAATAACATCTATAACAACAATTATTAGTCAAAATCTACAGTAAACTACTAATACTAAAAAAATAAAGTGAACAAGAAAATTAAATAGAGAAGGGAATACTACCTATATAGTATATTATATATTTTTTAATCGTATTTTAATAGTGATTTAATAATATTATAATATAAATACTATTTAATGAAAATAATTCGTAACGATTACAACAATCATAAATAGTAGTAAATAAAACTGAAACTGGACAATAATAGATTATAATAATATAATATCTTCAATATTGACAATATAGTTACTATACATGCATGTAGACGTACTAGAAGAATTATAATCAGTATATAATACATAATTTGTACTAGTATAATTATGTTTAAAAATTATTCGAATGATTTTTTATTCAAATAATAATATTATTGAATTATTCAAACAGTTTTTTATTGGAATAACGATATTTTCAAACAATTTGAATAATTTTCCATTCGAATCACTATCTAGATAAAATTTTGCCCAACTCTAATGATAGGTGAATTCACTTTGATATTAAAAGTACCAACACAGATTTGGTTCTGCTAAACATAAATTCTCCATGTTGCGGGTGGGTCAGAGAGAGAAAACAGTAAATTAACGGTGTGCTGACGTCATCCTTCTTAATAATTCTCGTGTTCTGGTGTTTCCATGATTTCAAAAATATTTCTTATATAGATAGTGTGTACCGAGTACCTAAGTGCGACTGCAGAGTCGTATAGAGTGTATCCTGGGTTTTTTTTTGGACTCACGGTATACGTAACCGGGTAGATTAATTGTGTACAAGACTTATATGTATGCACTCCTGCTCCTCTCAATAATAAGGATACCTTTTTATTCGAATAATTTTCAACTATGATTATTCGACTACATTTCAAATATAGTTATTTGAATAATTTTCGCGTATTTTATTTGGGTAAACATATTATATGGTTGGTAATTTAAAACAAGCACATATTATCATAATCAATAATTGGCATTGTATTTTAAGTTACACGGTTGTAAAATCTTATTTCATTCTAAAAAATGCAAAAATATTTTAAATAAAACAAATATAGATCTATAGAAGAAAGTAAACAATTTAAAATACTTATATTAGCTCAAAACAAGAAGCAAGCTAAAGAAAAAAAAAGAAAATGTAGATTTAGATGTAGTAACTAATAAAAATTCTCCCCAACACAATGTACTTCTAAATACATTAGAAGTTTCAGAGTCACAAAATATTTCTAATACCACAATCGGCACTATCCCATCAAATGATCCCATAGAATGGTTACCAAATAAATGCCATCAAAAATTTATTGCTCATAATGGTTTTATACAAAACATTGATGTTGATTTTATGAATTCTGCAAAAATTTATGGTAATACTGCACAAGGAGCTCATTTTACAGACAAACATGTAATGGAGAACAAATTCAAAGAAAATGGATGATATTATATTCTATTTCAAAAGGTGTAATTTTATGTGCATTTTGTAAACTATTTAATAAATATACAGATACTCAAATTGGAAAAGATGGATTTAATGATTGGAAAAATAGTCATAACAATGTCGTATGCCATGAAAAGTCAGAGTCTCATATAAATAATTTAATTCTATTATAATTTTACAATCCTATGAACTCACGAATAATTAGTACACTATGTTAGGTACATAATGTTTACTTTTACTTTCAAAGGCCCAGAAAAATGTTTGCCTACGGGCGCAAAATATCTTAATCCGGCACTGAGACTGTGTCCTGGGGGGTTTTTTTTTTTGGACTTGCGGTATACACGTGGTACACGTAACCGAGTAGATAATATGTGTATGAGACTTATAGGTATGCACTCCTGCTCCTCTCATGTACCCACAGAATCAGATAACCAAAACGCGGCGTGTCGGAAAAGATCTCTGCCGTCCTCTGTCACGAACACGCGCATGCGCCAGGCGGCGACATTCTTCAAGATTTACCGCCGCGGCCGAAACCACCGAAATCCATTTGTACGGTCGGCGAGGTGCACCTGTGACTGCTGCAGTTAATTTTGATTTAATCGACATCTGTTTTTTTACAGGTATACCTACAGAAGAATCCGCTCGGTACAATGTCGTATATATTTTAACGATATTCCGGATAAAACGCGATTACCAGCCATTTACAACACTGGTTGCTGCAGGTTTTATACCTCACGCGCAGTATTCGAGCCCGATCGATAATGGGGACACCCTAATCATAATGTATGCACTTGGTGGGTCGCCTTTCGACTCTAACTTCAAAAAAATTATACTTATAAGGCTACAAACTGTGACGTTTTTACGACCGTGTACCTAATAATAATATAACGGTTTAATTTCGTATTACATATTATTATTATATTACCACGTGGGTACAATCATGTATAAGTAACAAAGACAATCGTCTATACTTACAAATCCCAGATTAAAAACTTCATCATATTGTTATCGATTATTAATATTTATTATTATTTAGACATTTTCTGTGGTATACAATTAAGAAAATTTTTATTTTATATAATTACTACCTACTAAAATTATTAAATTTTTTTGAAAACTGTCTTGAACGCTTTTTTTTAAAAAAAAAACGATATTTGGGGGATAAAGATTAGCCAGAGACCCCCCCCCCCGTATTTAATCCTTGCTTGGCGTTGTGCTATCGTCATACGAGTATAACAAAGTTTCGATAGCTATAACGATCTGATATTCTATAGGTCCCTTGAAGAACGCAAGTGGATTAAGCTAGTAAGTACAGTTTATAGTTTTTTACTTTTGTTTTTTAAACAGGTAACAGGTACTGAAAATAAAATATTTTGAACTGAACTATTTTTGGAAAAAAAAAAGTAGTAAAATATATAGTCAATTTGTAAACCTAATTTTAAGAAAAATGTTGATGGTAAAAAGAAGAGGTGAGTCTAATAGTAAGCCTAAGTCTAGTTGGTAGAAAGTTACGTCAAGTCGTGTGTATAGTTTAAATAACATAACAATTTATTTTGGAGACGATTTGTTCGAAAGGTAATACCTTTTTTCAACCCGTTTTCTTTCTGCGAATCTTCAGATCTACGCAAATCTCGAATCATTTACTATCCGTATAATTTTAATAATTTTTTTTTCATGCGCGTTCAACCTACTGTCGTAAATTTTTTCATATTTCATCTGTCAGGACTTTCTGTCACACTCTGTATCAACGTAATGTATACATAATACACACGATAGGTAAGTAAACCTACCAATTTGCGTGCGCTGCGCCGAACGCACTTGACAGATCAATTATGAACACTTTTCAATCATTTTTCATCAATGCGTTTTCATATTTTCCGTCTCGGATATCGATTTATTAATATTATGCGATTTCGGTAAACGCGCGGTACATTAGAGGGATAGAAATTTTATTTTGAAAAAAAATCGGATTGTCGAAATCGCATAACTTGCCATTATTAGAATATAATATAATGATACAGCATATTATTATGTTTAATCAATACCATGGTACATGTTATTACCGCGTGCGCGTAGTGTGTTATTTTTTTTTTTAACAGAGATGGTATGATGCAAATAAAAAAATAAATAGATAAACGTAAATAATTACAGAACCAAGTAAATACTATAGCTAGTAAATATTAAGTAGATAATTAAATAAGTAAACAAAAAGTTATCGAACTAAAACATTTATGTGCTACAGGTGTGCAAATTAATAATGATATACTGCAAATGCGTCCTTAGACAAATTGTTCGCAGTTTTTCCGTCTTCGACCATTCTAGACCATAGTTCTACATAATAATTCATATTATGTTATACCAAAAATTTTTTTATTTCTAATAAATATTGACAACGATTGACCGCTGTTAGTCAAATGTAAAATACATACAGGGCGACAGGTAGACCTGACAAATGAAATACATTTTGCGCTAATCAATATTTCTTATTTTTTTATTATTTCTAATACAGAAAATAAAAAAAAAAAATCTGATAGGTATAATTTTACGACCAATTTGTAAATCTGGTTTTTAGAAATATGTTGATAGTAAAAACATTAATAATTGTAGTTTACTTTTTACAATATTTTGAAATCTCATTATTTTTGTTAAGTTATAAGTCGATCATGAGAATTTTTAAATAAGCACTTTTTGAAATCTAAATATTAACGTAAAATGTATGTTTTTGTTTGTAACTGATTTTTTGTAAGGGTTTCGTTGTCACGGGAAAACATATTTATGAATGATAGATTTTCCTTGTAGAGGGAAAACAGTGAGTAGCGTTTTTTTAAAAAAAAAGTTATTACTCTTCAAATTAAACAGTCCGATAAGAGTAAATTTACATAAAAAATTAGCCACTTGACTCGGATAAATTTTTTTACAAAAGCAATTTAATTTGTCAGGTCTTCCTCTTACAACATCCTGTATACTAAAACGATGATTGTAGAACTTAATCCATAATAGTATTTTACACTTTATTCAATAATATTCACCAATCAAAGTGTATTGGTTCTTAATATACGCACAATCGTTTTATGAATATTTCTAAATATTGTAGTATGACTACTCCGAAAACAATTCCATTAGTGACAACTATTTTAATGCATACGTGAATATAAAAACCTCGTAAATTTGAAACTTTTAAGTACCCAACAAAATAGTACCTACCTATAACCGTGCCCGACGATGTGGGGACGTGTAATAATAAAAAGTGTTTATGTCATAATATCATTATTTTATACTTTCGTTTTAATTGATATCGCTTAACTTTTTAGTCATCCTCGGGCGATTAAAAATATTTTTTATTGAAAACTATAATCACCAAACATTTTCGTGATTACTAATGATTCGTGTAATGGATATAATACGTGTGGTCCTAAATTGTTGTGCACGTAATCATAATAATATAATATGTATTGTTACTTAAAAAACAGATAAGTTCTGTACGCATTGCGTTCACCATTCGAATATTTTTTCGACTCGTTTCTCGTCGTACCACGTTTAATATTAATAACGTATAATGTATAATATTGTGAAGATAATTAATAATATAGGTAGGTGCTTGAACTAATTTCAATTAAATTTTATTCGGAATACCATACGTAGAACGTAAATGGTAGGTAAGGAATAATATCATATTAAAAAAGCGGGTAAGTGAATGTCGCTCTGCTGTACAGTAGGTTACGAGTGGGTCAATGTGTATAATGGATTGTATTAAACTTGAATTCAATGGTATGATATCATTGCATAAGAAAAACGATTCCGAAAGGAGACGGTTTGTCAGTCTGGATAATTTATATTGCTATTATTTATTATAGCCTGTAAGTTGAATTAATATTATTATTTTTTATTCGTTGCTACGGTGATAAACAAAACGTTAGAAATTAAAATCCCATTTTTAGCGGTTTTTCGTAATTTGTCAGTAGTTTTTCCCGTGGCATTAAATAACTATTGAGAAAATCGAAAAACAACCTCTATAAAGTACCATCTTGATCTAATTTGCTAAAAGATAAAGTTCTATATGTCGAAGCTCTCCTTCTGGTAGAAATTTTGTATACAGGATATAATAAAAAAGTGGGTAAGTGGATGTCGCTCTGCTGTACAGTAGGTTACAAGTTGGTCACTGTATAATGGATTGTATTAAATTTAAATTCAATGATATCATATCATTGTATACGAAAAACGATTCTGAACGGAGACGGTTTGTCAGTTGTTACGGAATAAACCGAGATATAAAAAGGTCTTTATCAAGACCACTAATTGACCAAAAACGAAGCAGTTTGACAGATGAAAACCACACCAGGTAAAGGCGAACGGCAGCACAACGGTGTGATTTTCATCTGTCACAACAGAGGCTCGGGCCAATCAGCGACGAACTAAGTTATCGAAATGGGTATATATACCGGACGATTTCGATAACTTAGTCAGTCTTTTCCAAACCTTCAAACTATCAACATTCATCAAACACAACAAGATAGAAGAAGGACCAAGACCAGAGACCAGACCACCGACCGCCGACGAACGACGACCAGACCGCTCCACGGTAATTGTCATCGTCCGCCGCCGAGAACCAACAACTACGCCGCTCCACGGCAATTAGCGTCACCCAGCCGCCGCGGATCGAATACTACGCCGCCACACGGCAACTATCAACAATCGACCGCCGAAGAACGATCACTACGCCGCTCCACGGCAATTAGCATCGCCCAGCCGCCGCGGATCGAATACCACGCCGCCACACGGCATCTAACATCGTCCAATCGCCGAAGACTGACGAACCGCTGCTACACGGCGTCGCTCAAGCATCAGCCGTCGACAATATCGCCGTTACCGGTCAACCATCAACATCCATCCGACGACAACGCCGCCGTACGGATATAAGCATCGGATGCCCAAGATCAACGACGATACGGTCCTGGCAGACCACACCGTCGACAACATCGCCGACCGTTGATCCGTCGCCGTTCTGCTAACGCGATTATCAAAAGGGCCCCTTTCAGGGTCATCACCTGATTACCTCGGCACTTAATTAAGTTGTCCGACCCGAGCCAGGTTCGCCGTCGGAGTGCCGCTTTGATTTAAGTTTGCACCGACGACGGCCGACTCCCTAGCCTACACATGTTATATTAACCACACATTGACATTCCTAATATTGTAAAGATAGGGTCCGGCATTAGCCCGACCATACACCCAAGTGCCTCCGATTGTGTCGACCCACTTAATTAAGTCTGGTCGACACAAATCGACACTTTTCTCGACCCTATTAAATTGTAAATATAATTATTTTATACATAGCAATAGAAACAACTAATTACTGAATACAACTGTCTTCTTATTCACGACGCGGAGCGTCCAACCAGACGCACCGTATCACAGTTTGGATATTTTATATTGTTATTATATTTTCTTATAGCCTGTAAGGCTGTAAGTTATTATTAATATTATAAATTACAACAAAATAACTAAAACCATTATTTTTATTTTTATTCGTTTCTATAGTAATAAACAAAGCGTTTGAAATCAAAATCCTATTTTTCGCGGTTTTTCGTAATTTTTCAGTAGTTTTTCCCCCGGCATTAAGTAACTATTGAGAAAATCAAAAATGGCCTCTTTAAAGTACCATCTCGATCTAATTTTCTAAAAGATAAGGTTCTATAAGTTGAAATCGAAGCTCTCCTTCTGGTAGAAATTTTGTATACAGGATAAAAAAAAAAAAAATAAATAAATAAACACCATATCAAACCACTAGCTTCCTAATATTTTGTATTATTGTATGATTTGTATGAGAACAATTAATGGTAATACGAGTTTTTTAAAGTAGGCACCTAATACTTTTATTGTACCGACTAATAAATCGCAATGTTTTCGAAAATCAATGAACCCACTATGTCATATAATATAGCAGGAAATTGAACCAGTCGATAATATTATAGTTTAATAATTACTTTAGCAATTAGTATGGACTACCGACTGGATGATAATTATTTTAAATAGTTTACAAGTTTCTTGTTAGCGAGTTTCGTCCGTCCCACGCGAAGGTTGGTTAACTAGTTGCAGGTTAACATCCCACACGAAAAGTTTGTGTTTTTTTTCTACTACCCATAAAATATTTTAATATTTGTGATAAAAAAAAAAAAAAGATTTAAAATCGAATGGCATAATAAAAAACCTAACCTCAGTTATAATCAACGTTTTAATTTATTTCAAAATTAATATAAATTAAACCGATTCCGAGTGTCCAATTACGCGGCTGTTATAAATAATCCATCTCGTAAAAATGCATAATAATAACTACCTATATGGCTATACGTTTGTGATATTAATTATTATTTCATATATATTCAGAACAATAATTCAACTCAACATGTAATATATTTATCAAGCACTAGCTGGATACGGCAATGCTTTGATATTGCTAAGTTTAGTGATTTTGCGAGCAATATATTATCAGGTAGGCAATCGACATGTAGTTGATCGCGGACCTCCCGTGGCGAGTGCATAGTTTAACTAAATACTTTTAAGTACCAACAAATTTCAATAAACAATTGGTCCACCCACGGCGGTGCAAACTCGATACATTCTGTTCTAAAATACACAAGCTTATCGCATTAATTATAATAACAATTATTAAAAGTTAAAACCAATAGCAACCATTTATAAGCAATAATAATAATAATCTCAAAATTTCTGTTTGAGAACGTCTCCAGGTTGTGGACCTCTTATTCACCTTTTTTCGGATAAAATTCCAAGCCTATTTTCTTTCCCGAAGTCTGATCTATCTTTGTACCAAATTTAATCGCAATCAGATGAACGGTTTAGGAATGCATAAAGGACGTATTCAGACGCAAACATTTTTTTTTGTCTTATATATAGACATGATAAACACCTTTTATTACGACGGTAACGACAGTTATGATAATTGTTGTCGAAATATTAATAATACCTAAATGTAGTGAAACGTACATTTCATGAACATTTTTTGTTGTGATAATTACAAAAAGTCGAAAATTATGAAAATTTTATTATTTTTCATATAAATTTTTTATCAAACAAATCCCTTGATATTATAACTAAACATTATAAGATTAACTGGTAAAGCTCACACTGTTAAATCCTTAGATCTTTGTGTAAAATAAAATTAAGAATATATAATACAGTTATAGTATATATTACTTGTAATACCACTTACCCATTTTTTTTATTATACTATTAAACATAATTTAGGCAATCTAAAATCCAAATTAATTTGTCTCGGTAATAACTGCGCATTTTTTTTTATCTATTGTTAACAATTTGAATTTTTACATCAGTTGAGTGTATATAATATAGACGCTTCCCTACGTTTATTGATTTTTCCATTTTTCGATATATTTTATTGTTTGAGTTATTTTCACAATTATTCTACACTAACCGATTTGTTAATGAGTAGGTAGCGATTACTATTATTACGAATTAAACTGTATCTAGTTTTACCACAAGACCATAATAATATGTCAAAACTATTTACAATTGATCAATGATTTATTTAACACGTAGGTAGGTATTTTAATTTTAGTTCATATTCACAGTCGTTTCATTCCTAATTAAATAATAAACATTTAACTAACGCACCAACGCTGTACGATCTAAAAAATTAATTACGTTTGAAAAATAAGTTATAAATCAAATTTTCAGAAAGTTTCGACGAAAAACCAATTTTCGACCGAACATTTTCAAGCTCACATCTCTACGCATACGTCTAAATTGTATAAATAAAATGAAATACAATATTGTAAGAATCTAAATTATGATTTTGAAAACAGTTAATGTCTATAATATTGTTGAATAGAATTGTTTTCGATATTACGGAGTTTTAATCAATGTGCAATGCATGTCCTTACAAACATTAAATCAATGTCTGTGATGAATAATAAGAATCAATGCATTATATGATATTATAACTAATATACATATATATATATATGAATCTTAAAATATTATAAAACAAAGTCCCTTTTTCTCTCTGTATGCTATTAGATCTTTAAGACTTTTTGTCAAAACATTAAAATAAATTAAAACTTGAAAATATGTTCGTAGTTCTTGTCCCTGAGAGTCTTATTAAAAAACCAGAATTATGATATATCCTTTATTTCAGGAGATATCACAATGGTTAAATCCTCTAAACCTCTAAAAACCTCGATTTTTCAACTCGTATAATAGGCTGTAGATAGGTAAAGGGTAGCTCACACATGATTTTTTTTAGCATACAAAAAAATAGATTTTTTTTCGTCAATCTAAATGGTTGCAATTCGTTATATATTAATATTATAATTAGAAGAAATATGGTATATACATTTTGTGCAAATATATTTATTAAAAATATAAATATTTGGCCTGGACAACGTCGGGCGGGACAGCTAGTTATATATAATTAGAGAGCGGATTTTTAGGTTTTTACATAATATAATCATTGACTTTATGCAGCTCGACGGGGGTGAAAAACCTGGACGACTTATCCGGTACATAGAAAAAAAATGTATTTTGCATATCAAAGCATATTTTGGAAATTAGAGAATATCCAGCCTATATTTTATATTTAATATTATATTATTGTATTAAAATATGTACATAAATAATCATATTTGTTCATTTCTCGAGTTGAAAATATTTCGTTGCACGAAAAAATAATGTATTTAATTGTTGATAATTAAATTGTTTAATTTGTTTGATTGTTTCAAGTAGACTGAATTTGAATAATTTACCAAAGAAAATGTATGCAATAATTACTTTTCAAACTTATACAAATATTATTACACGAAATGCAATTAATGGATAGTAAATGTAAATATTATAAATTTATAAACAAAATTTTAAAAAAGTTAAAATAAAAAAAAACGAAGATAAAAGTTTATAATGTTAACATAATATTATATATTATTTATTTTAATACTTAATATGTTTCTATAGAAACGGGAATATCCATACAATTTTTTTAATTATTTGAAGTAGGTAAAAATCATATTTTAACAGTTCAAGGAGTATCAACAGAATATTTTAAGGTTTTTTTAGATCATATATTATAAATATATTAGAATCATATTTTTTTTTTTAAGCACCTAATAATTGGTTTTTTAATTATAATGTTTTATTACATCATAATAATAATATTATTATTACTTATTACTATAAGCTGATTCAATTTCTGGAAAAAAACAATTTGTTTTAACAATACGATAAAATAGTGTATTTAATAGGCACCTACCTATCTATAATGTTTAACACCTTCGATGCAGTTAAGGCGTTACATTTAATGAAGATATATCGAACAGAGTAAACTAATTTTGTCCGTACTAGCTGCGGTGTTATTGATAACTATATTAAACTACATTGTATTATATGGGTCCTAGATCAAGACGATTATCGCGATTCTTCTTGCGGGAATGAACGCGTGTCAAAAACATATACCGTCTTGCACTTTGCACTTTGTACTTTGCACTTACAATATCGCACCACGAGAGGTACGTCCGAATTTCGAATAATTTTGTGATTGTGAACTTTTATTTTTTCAAAATATATACATTGCCGGCGTGTGGGTATACATTTTATAAATACAAGGGAAGAATGTAAGTACACGTAATGGTTGCGTTTAAGTCTCCATACATTATATCGGCCCTTACAGTTGCATAATATCATAATAATATTATGTATTATGGTATGTAAATCACGGGTAAGTACACGATTGCACTTTGAATACTGAACACAACTGCACGACCGAACGACGAAAATAATATAAACCAATAGGCCCAAACGATACCAAAACCTGAGGAACGCGATCTTTCAATCTAAATTTCGGTTCTGGAACGCACAGGGGAAACCATATGCCAACATACTTTAACGCAATCCTGGGCATAAACGAGTCAAAAAGTTAAAATCAATAGTTTTAAGTGAAGTTAAATTTCACTTTTTAAAATGTAATTTTTTGAACTTCATTTTTAACTCAACTGATTTTTATTGATACAGACTTAATAAATAACGAGTTAATTTTAATCAAATCCAAGTTACGTCATTTTTAAATAATTAAATAATAGTTAATACAACACATTTATTATTGATGATACATGTTGCGTAAACATTAACTTTTTGTTATTTTAAACCATATTACTGGCTTTTTAGATATATTATAAATAACAACGCAGGTAATTTAAAAAGTTAATTGTAAGTTTCCACATAACTTCACTGAGTTAAAAAAAGAAAAAACAAGCATCAATATTAACTATAAGCTTTTAAAAATATTTTCTATCAACTCAACTTAACTCAATTAGTAATATTATCATCAATAGTTGCCCTGCAGGCTTGCCTTAACGATTCCGTATTCTCTTGTTTGATAATTTTTTCCTCATGCCTCCCATATATAGCGTCTCGAAAACTGCAGTTATACGTATTAACATACCTATAATGAATTCTGATTTTACCGCTACCTTATTATATATATATATATTTATATTATCTAAACTCACGCGCGCGCGTACCATCACCGGAACCGTCTCCGGAAGTACCTACCTCCGTATGGAGTAGCTTAGGTATAATAACATAATAATTATCATTATACTATATATGTATAATATTGAACACGGCAAACGGCACATCGCGTATATCCTAAAATATGACGTATAATGCGTGTAATAATAACATAATGGTCGGCGATCACAGTTTGGTCACGTCTCGTCGGGCAAAGAACAACTACCGATATAATATATAATATAGACGATGATAATAATATAATGTATGTTGACAAAACGACGAGCACAATAATCAACGTCGGCAGACATAATTATTATATCACATTATAATCAAGGCTGGGCATTAACGAGTTTATAAGTTAAAGTTAAGTTAATATTTTAGGTACCGATTGTTTTAATTTTACCTAGATGAAAACAAGAAATTTTTTTTTTAAGTAACTTAACTTGAGTTAAAAAGTTAATATTAAATTTTGATTAACTTTTAACTACTAACTTGATTTAGATTTTAGTTTAACCTAACTTAACTCAGTTAAAAAATATCATTAACTTGCCCAGCCTTGATTATAATAACTATTATTATGTATTGTGCGGGCATCGTACTATTTTCCACAGGTTTTCAGCTAAACGTTTTTCCTGGTAAAAATAAGTGCACGACGTTTTTTTAAGACGCCACTATTTTGACCATGTATAATTTGTACACCACGTTTTTAAAAAGTTAGTAGATTTTGCGCTGCTGGGAGACTTTTTAAGCACGCTCACCCCCATTTTACCTATTCAATGGTATATTTATTCAAATTCTGATATTTTTTTGCAGGTAGGTGGTACCTAGTACAAGGAGTGTCCTGAGGCGATATAGAAACTTCTATTTTTCAGATGAAAACTCCCTTTTTACTGCAAATTATTTAGCGGACGATTTTCTTGAAAATGTCAAAGATGTATCTAAATCAAATTTAAAAATTTAATGAGTAGCTTCTGAGTTGTTAAAATGTTTATGCTAAGGATAATATAGTCCTTAAAAACTAGTATGTAATACTAGGTTTAGCATTTATTATACTTGGGCCATTTTTACAAATTATTTATATTGATTGATCAATAGTAATTACTAACCTTCTCATATCGTCTAAGGCCTCATATCTATTTATCCCATTACAATAGACATATAATTATCCTAAGTACACAAAGTTATAGAACTCAAAAACTAACTGGCAGTAACATTCATATCCTAATCATTTAAGCTATTACATTATACGAAATTTGTACGGATCGTTTAGCTCAAATAAAAAACAACCAAAAAAAAAAAAACGACCGGCTTTTCAAAAAGACTTTTCCAGTATATTTTGTGGGGACAGAAAAACTACTTAACTACCTATACCGACACGGGCCAATATTATATCGATAAATTATATACGTTTAACGTGCTTCAGTCATATTAATATAATAATATACATTGTGATTATTATTAAACTATTGATTATGCGCCCGTCGTTCATTTTCCACAGGTTTTCCGCTAAACGCTTTTCCTTCCCAAAAATGTGCGACTCTGTAGTGTTACCATAATGGGCGGCTTATCTACCATGTATCTTCTGGTAGTAACATTCGTGTCCTAATCATTCAAGCTATTATTATACGAAGTTTGTACGGATCGTTTAGCTCAAATAAAAAACAACCAAAAAAAAAAAAAAAACGAGCGGCTTTTCAAAAAGACTTTTCCAGTATATTTTGTGGGGAGAGAAAAACTAATCAACTACCTATACCGACACGGACCATATTATATACGTTTAACGTGCTGCAGTCATATTAATATAATAATATATATTGTGATTATTATTAAACTATTGATTATGCGCGCGCCGTTCATTTTCCACAGGTTTTCCGCTAAACGCTTTTCCTGCCGAAAAATGTGAGCGGCGTTTTTTAAAAGACCCTATTGTACGGTATTATATTATTATTATTTAGTAGACAGTGCGTATTTAAAAAAACTCGCGTCTCATATGTTTACACGAGCGGCGGCCGCGCTTTGTTATTACTATTATAATATTTTACCATCGCGTTGTTACGATATAATATCACAGTACCCCCCCTCTCCCCCCGAACAATAATATTGTTATTACTATTATCGCATTGTGCACACGCGCTTTTGTCTACCGGTCAAGTGCCCATATAGTGGTGCCATACCGTAATTCGTGATGATGATAATAGCTCTGGACGTGCCGGTCTCTCTATGCGATGATGAATCGCATAGAGAGACGAGCACACCGTATAATATGTACGCGTTTATTTAGGCATATACCATATATTTACTATATATATACTATATACTATATTTTGATGATGTTTTTTTTCCTCTCGCTCTGTAACCATTTTTCGGGCGTACAGAACAAATACGCGTGAGAAAATCTCGATCATGATCGTATTTTTTCGTGCCCGCGCCACTATCTGCTAATACGTGCGCACTCTCGTTTCGGACGGACGAAAAAAATCTAAACGCATATTTTACACAGACAGGTAAATTAATTCGTACCCACACACGCACACACATATTTATTATACGACCTGTTGCTGTACGTGCACTATAATACCACTACGCCGCACGTTTAGCGGCCGTAGGTACATTATTGTGTAAACTATATATCGCGTTTTAAGCGTCCGAAAACCGATCGTGTAATGTTTTGTCTATGTTTAAATTTTTTATTTTCATTCGCATATCGCCTATACCTATATATTAAACTCGCGTACAGTGTACACATATTGTACTTTTTCCACGGGAAATCGGTTTTCATTTTACGGCTTCAATTACTCTTATTTATTCCGAATTTGATTTTTGGAATTTTTTATAATATAAACACAATACTTTAAATCGTTGAAATCTAGTGTGAATTATTTGTGAAAACTATAAGTGAGTATGTGACGTATCCAAATAAAATTTCGAACGAGTCGTTTTCAGTTATTTCGTTACATTCCTCACGTTTAGCGGCCGTATAGTATAAACTATATATCGCGTTTTAAGCGTTCGAAAACCGATCGTGTAATGTTTTGTCTATGTTTCGATTTTTTTTTATTCACTTATCGCCTATCCCTATATATTAAACTCGCGTACACATATTGTATATTTTCCACGGGAAATCAGTTCCCGCCTTATAAGCCATTCCAGACGATTTTAATAAAACAGTTTGTCGTATCGTTATTCGCATATACAGGACGATTAACCGAGCACGGCTTTAATAACGCTGCATTTATTCCCAATCTGATTTTTGGAATTTTTAAAATATGCCTACCGTTGAAGACCATATTTTCAAATTGTTGAAATATTTTGTACTTCTTTAGAAGTGTTGAGGGGGGGGGGGGGGGGTAGAAACTTATATTTTCAATTGCTCACCCCCTTTCTACTGTAAGTTATTTAGCGAATAACTTGTGCTAAAAGTATACAGTATGCGACGTGTACAAATAAAATTCGAACGAGTCGTTTAGAGTTAGTTCATCGTTATGTACCGCACTTTTAGGGGCCATAATATAATGTAGGTAAACTTTTGTCTATTACGCGTTTAAAAACCGAATGTGTAAAATCATTTTTTAGGACTATAATATTATTATCCTTTAAGCGTTCTATTTTTTTTTTTTATTTATCAATATATCGCCCATGTTACTTACATAATAATATACTCTCGCGCGTTTACATTAAAATTTTAAAATATACTTTTTCCACGGGAAACCAGTTCCCGACACTGTCCTACGCCATTCCAGGCGATTATTAGTGTATAATACCAATGGTGTGTCGTATCGTTTCGTATATTATTATTGTACGAGGTACGTATAGGCATATAATAATTTAATAGGTAGGTAGGTCGCACGTAAAAACACATCGACGATGGGCGGACCAGTGTTGCGATAAACGGCCGTCAGTCCGTCGCTCTTATATAACTTCGGAAGTCTTGTAACCGGAAAAATAATATCATAATATATATTATTATTATCATTATTATCATTTTCGTCCATCGGTAAAATACCAGTAGGACATGCGCGAGTGTTGGCCACTGGTACCTATAAATATAGTAACGATTATGCGTCGTCCGTGTACGATCTGCGCAGCGAAACTTTATAATTCAACACGATTTTCTGTTGGACGAAATATTTTTGAGGTCCATTAACCAAATTAAAATCAAATTCATTCGATTGGCGAAATTCCCTATCATATACATCGTGATCCTCTAAATTATCCTCTTGGTGTATACATGGATGGGACGTACTAGAGAGCTAAATATAATTCTACTGGTGAATTTTACCGAATTTTACCCTTTTTAATTTTTGCGCAAAATCTGTTTTCGAGAAAATCGATTTTGGTTTTTGGCGTAACTCTAAAAAAATGAGATAGTACATGAAATTTTGACTGAATGTATATATTAGCATTTTCTATACACCATAACATTTTCCAAAATTTTGAGCTGTTTACGGACATTTCAGTTTCCATTTCTTTTGTTTTTTTTTCTATAAATATCAATAAAATTATATTTGTGGGTAAAAATTTCGAAAATTTAATACAAGGCTCCTACTATATTGTTAAAATAATATTTGAAATATATTAAAAATGCTTAGTCACAGTTTTTATTTATAAGCATTTAAAGTTCAAATATTAACAAAATACGAAAATTAGCAAATTATTTTGAGTTGAGAACTCATAAAAATTTTTCCTCTTCAATCTAACATTTGAAAATGTAATACAAGATTATCCATAAGTTTATCTACCTTTATCAAAAAAAAAAAGTCTACAAGAAAGTCAAATTAAATTTTTATGAGCGTTTGAAATTCATATTATTACAACATTTGATATTCATTCAATTTCTCATGTAACGATTTCTTATTTGTGTAATTAAAAAACGTATAACTGTAGATACTTTAAAATTTAACTGAAGTTATATTAGCATTTCTATACACGATAAAATTTTGAATAATTTGACTCTTTTGAGCTGTTTACGGACATTGCAGCTATCAGTTTTTTTTTTTTTAGTTTTTTTTTCTGTAAATATCAATAAAATTTATTTGTTGGGGTAAAAAGCGTGAAAATTTAATATAAGGCTCCTGATATATCATTCTAATAGTAGTTAAAAAATATTAAAAATACATAGGCAAATTTTTTTTTATAAGCATTTTAAGTGCATATTTTGACAACACCATTGACATATATTATATCATTGAATTCAAATTTAACACCATTCATTACAGTGACCCACTTGTAACCTACTATACAGCAGAGCGACATCCACTTTTTTATATATAATTTATATAATCACTCGCGTTACATGTATAATATAAAAAAATCGTTCTTATTTTTTAATACAGAAAATAAACATTTTTAAATTTGAAAATTGGAAATATGATTATAATTAAAGTTTTGATACTAAAAACATTCATCTAAGTAATAACTTTTAAATATTATTTTTGGGAATTTCCTGACATGAGTATATTTCTTAAATTATCAACCATAAAATTTTCACAATTTTTGTCATACTTTAAGTAGCATCATTTATTTTTTTTATCAGATCTTTCTGTTACATCCGTTATAGTGTATATCATCTATGGTTATAACTGAAATTTCGTTCACTGTTCGGAGTTGTCAGCTGTTCAGAGAGTTCAGTTTGTAAAAGTGTCCGCAATTTAGAGGTTCTGTTAGGGAAGGTTTCACAGCTGTAATACGAATGGATGTCCCCGAGACTTCGATATTTGGAAGTTTTTATTGTATTATATATATATATATTATTCGTATATGATTTACTATTCAATAATAATTTTGAATATATATATAATAATAATAATAATAATAATAATATATATTGTATTTCCATTCATCACCAAACACCTGCTGTCCGTCGCGAGTAAAGGGTGAAAATAACACTATTATCAATATCATCCCGTCCAACCATAGTGACCCGTTCCTATACCTAACAATAAAAACAGCATTTTATTTATGGAGTATTTTCACACGCTTCCAAAACTGATAATAAATAGGTGTTTATAACACGGCGTTTCATTTCATAAGCCTGTGGTCGATCGTCTATCCATACTAATATATAGAGCTGTAGAGTTTGTGTGTTTGAACGCTAATGTTAATCTCAGGAACTACTGGTTCGAGTTGAAAAATTATTTTTTTGTTGGATAGTCCATTCATCGAGGAAAGCTGTAGGCTATGATATAACATCGCTTTACGAACAATTAATAGAAGTGCTCAAACAGGGATTTTGAGATTTACGATGGAAAAATTTGTTTATAAATGGTTGCTATTGGTCAACCGGGCAGATCAGGTAGAAGCATGCGCATTAAATCGAATTTTCGCACATTTCCTACCAGGGTGGCTGATTTGCACTTACTGCAGTGAGTTACACCAAAAACGAGTTGAACAATCACAATTTTCTTGTCATTTTTTATGGGCCATGAAGTGCGCAGGATCAGCTATATTATATGCAAACAAATTTTTGTGTGCAGATCTCTGGGAAGAAGATAAGCTAATTTAAAAATGGTTAAATTTGGTTTTTTTTATTCACCGGATTTTAGTACGGTTAGATTAGATTAGGACTAAGTATTAATTGATTATATTAGTCCACCGTATTTTATCAAAATAAACTTAGTATAACTTTGATACTTTAGAGTTAAATCATACACTTACGCACAAACAGCACTGGGTCCGAGATCTACCGCAGATAGATTGCCTACCTGATAATAAACTGCTGCGAATCAGAATTTTTATTCCAGGCAACAGAAAAGTTAAGATAAATTTTGAACACCATACACCGAATATTATATAACGAATTGAGTTTTAATTGAATATTTGTTTAAGTATTTTGAAACATAAAAATCAAATTTGAGGCGATTAATCTATGAGTTATAAATATTTAAAGTATTGATGAGTGGAGCGGTACGGAGTAACCCTGCGAAAATTTTGTCCACTACTCCGATCATTTAAACTTTAAATAATTATAAGTTATATCTCATAAAATACTCGCCCTAAATTCGATTTTTATGTTTCGAAGTACTCAGACAAATATTCTGCTTTGGAATATGAAATTAAAACTTTCTGTTATCATTCAAAAAAGTAAAAACTTAAAAAATTATAAGGATAAAAAATATTTGAAAATATAATTTTTTGATAAAAAAACGTTGTTTTGTAAACGACTTAAACTATATAAAATCATATTTTCAAAAACAGTTACACTTCTTGAAATAATGAGTCTTTAATGATAAAAGAATCACCCTGTATCTGTATGTGTATCATCAATAATAATTTAATTATTAATACATTTTAACGCAACTCGGATTTGGTTAAAAGTAACTCGTTATTTATTAAGTTTATATCAATAAAAACAGTGTTAAGTAAAAATTAGTTTAACGAATATTAAGTCAAAAAACTTTTAACTTAACTTTAATCTTTTAACTAGTTTATACCCAGGCTTGGACAAAAGTGTATCTAAAATCATATGTTTTTCTATAGTAGGGTTTGTATCCTTAAAATAATTCCAGTTTCTCTGCACCAGGTGACATACCTAACTAAAACACTCTCTGTTTTCCGAAAAATATAAAATAACACGGATTCAATTCCACGTCGTTACCAAACCGGTGCCCAATAATATATTCGTGTTCTGGAGACATTATCGTGTCCGATCGAAAGCGGTAAATATCAAAGGATTTCTGTATAGATCTTTTTTTTTTTAACTATTTGTCTATTTTGTGTTAACATATTATGTACATAAACCATAGACGTGACCATAATTTTTAATTTTTAATTAAAATAATTGGTAAATATTATGTATTTTATTATCAGCAATTAAAACTATAATCGATGTATTATCTGACGATCTACTCTAGGTCATAAATGTATAGGTTTTTAAGTGCCTTGTGAATAGAAACCTGAAAATTGAAATTGATTTAAAAATATTTTTTGAGTTCTGCTTTTATGTAAAACTGATTTTATATTAAAGATTTTCCAAAAAATTGCCAACACGTCATACAAGTCTATTGAGTTGGAATACGAATAGTTAAATGAAACGATTTGTGTACCAAAATGTTTACTTTGTGGTGCCAGAGTCAGTGACTTCTCGATTGCCTCTTTCTTCCCTTAGTTCTATTATGACTAATTAAGTGATTTTTTTCAATTGTTTACACTATTTAAATAGGTAGTAATAATCAACGTGCTCAATTTAAAGATATTTAAAAATATAATATTTAATTTTAACATCATCGCTCAAAACTAATGTTTGTTTTGCCTAATTGTTGCAGCTCACATTCGTCGCCAAATTAAAAAAAAAAAAATAAACTTGCTGTTGTGTCTTTGTTTTATATTGCTTTGTCGTGCAATGCTCATAACGATTTTTTATTATATTTTAATTGTATCGAGGAATTTTTTGCATTTCATAGGTTTTACGTTTAAAGAACCATTTTTCAATCAGACCGCAACAATATTAATTAAACATGTAAACTTATACAGAAGCCAATATGTATTTTTGAAAATAATAGATTTGAAGTTCGCCAAAGATACATTACAAACGTCTCGTTTGGTGTTATGTTTCGAAATAAATTATAATCAATAATTATATTATTATGCTGAATACCTATACCGCGTGTTCGCCGATTTAGGGGATGCTGAATTTTATCGGACTGATTACATCGTATTGGATTGAAGCAGCCACTAACGCGAACCTCAAACAAATTTTGTGCGACTCGCAAACCGAATCTTACACTCTAAAATCCGACATTCAACACTTGAGCAAATAAAATAAAATACTTATATTAAAATGATATTATTTTATAACTTATGACTTACAATTATTCTCATTAAAAACTTAAGTAACTAGGAATCTTTACACCCGGGGGTGGTGGATGTAAAATAGAGGTGAGGTGTGACGGGTGCAAACCGTTCGGTTTTTGACATTTTAATAAAACGAAAACATGTATTTACTTTTTAATTTTTAAATTACCCATCTACCCTTGGGTATTCAGTGAATTTTGGTACAACCCGGTACCTCTCCTGCGTATGGCTTGACCTAAAAAATTCACGAAAAAGTCCCAACTACATATCTGGCGGGATATTATATGCTCCCTAAATCGACGAATACGAGGGGAGAGAATGAATCATCGTCTTATCAAATATCAACTATATAATTGTACGTCATGAAAATAGTATTATAATACATTGTCCGTCAGTACAATTCACTGCAGTTATACGTGTTATATTGGTTACGAATCACGTGTAGTGCACAGAACATAATATTATTATGTACCCGGTATTCGGTAAAGTGATATTATTTTCTGTATGACGAAAAGTTATTGAGATCGAAGCAAAATTTCATTTGATTCTATTTAGAGAATTTCTCTATTTACCAAATTTATTGTGCGACTCGCAGTAAAACTGATTTTTACACTCTAAAATCCGACATTCTACACTTGAGCAAATAAAATAGAATAGTAGATCAAATTTTATTTTTATAACTTATAATTATTATTATCATTAAAAATGTTAGCCAATTTGATTTGATTCTATTTAAAGAATTTCTCTGTTTAACGATTTTTTTTTTGGTCGCCCACGAGACTTCGTGATAATAATTCGGAAGTTTCACCGTAGTACCTCATGCACATGTAAGACGGGTTAATTATTGGTTTTGAAATAATATAATATGAACCTAAAGGCTATATAATAATAAATATAGTACCTACATTCCAACACCATTATAATACACCTATATCGTAGCTGGTATTAGTCGTTGCAATATATCACCGAAATAAATTCGTTTTAAACCTCTAACTTTCTCCGAAAATAACCCATCGAACATATCCCATCGTATTTATATTATATTTATAATATAATATAGGCAATAGACTTATCGTGAGATGACATATGCACTGAATGTATATAGGTACACTTATAATATTATATAAAGCTATACTTTATAGTGTACGAGATCGTGACACACACACACATATATATATATATATATAAATAATAGATATAATATTATTCTATTGTTACGCAGCTGCAGCATCGTAATACTTATTAACAAATCATTTTGTAATTGCGCCACTGAAGTTTCCCTCCCGCGCGCGTCAACATAAAAGATAGTATATAACACATTCGTCTGCAACAGGTAGGTCGCCTACCCACTCGTGTGCGGAACATTCGTTTACTGATAACATCGTCATATTGTTTGAGACCATCTCGATATTGTTATAATATTATATGTTATACCTACGCGCGAACACTTCTTATTAGGTACATAGGTATACCTAGGTATAGGTGTTATACGAACACTATTTAATGACGATATTATACAGTGGTATAGGTACCTACCTCCAGGTCTCGGACCTGGGCTGTAGTCAAACGAGGGGGGCACTACCGCCTGGGTGTCTAACAGTACTTACGGGGTTTTCCTGTATAACTATACATATGGCGACCCCCTTAAAATGGCGAATGGCGATTGCCCATTTATCCCCCCCCCCTCTGACAATGTGGTCTGGCTACTGCTCGGGCATAGAACAAATCTAATGTACACAGAAATACATTTCAGGATGGAGAGAAGGGGGGTGTACTTGTGAGTAAAAAAATGCAACTGTTTCTCTAGCATAAAAATAAAATTTAAAACAACACATTCGTCTGCAGCAACAGGTGCCTATACCTACGTCTTGTTTACGGAGGTTACGTTCATCCGTTTACTGATAACATCATTATATTGTTTGAGACGATCTTAATATTTTATTATGTCATATATACCTATGACGGAGGTACTTACTACTGTATACATCGTAATTAAATATTGTTCATATAACACCTACCTAGGTTATATGTAATAGTTGTTTTAATTATTTATTTTGAATTTCATACGATATGAATACTGGGCCCCACTGAGAAAACTCGAGTGGGGCCCAAGAGTTCTTACAGTCTTAGAATTAAGCATATACCAAGGCCCAACACATTGATTATAAGAAAAAAAAGTAACAATAATAGTAGTAATAGAGATTTAAACGTCCGTATCGTTTGTCTTAAATTATTATGAAATGGAAAACAATTGCGTACCCACAAACATAATATTATACCGTGTAAATAAAATTCTCACCTCTCAAACAAGACTGCCACAACTCAAAATGCATTAATAATTTTGAATTATGACTTATTTCGAATTGTGAAAAATAAGCTCTATATAAAATGCAAGAACGCCACATTCTACATCATTTTTTTATTTGACCACTAAAAACGATGTGTCAGTATTCAATTATTTAACTTTGAGCTAATTTTCAAAGAAAAAGAGCCTTATACTATTATGGCAGTATACTTATTTTAATATTTATTCAAATAATCACTGAAGTCAAAATTCAAGACTGCATTATTTCGATTATTGGCGATTTCTTTCACTAATTAAATGCTAATTGTCGTGTGATAATATGTTGAGTGCAAAACAGCAATATTTATAGACTCGTGGCGGTATTAAATTCAAAATATCATAGAAATCTTGCATTTATTTAAAAAAAAAAATTGTAAAAGACCACTGCAAGTCTAATTTTTGGGTTTAAGAAAGTATTTCATAATATTTGAAAAGTCATAATACCTATCTATTGTTAAGACGTATGTTTGCAAGTATTTAAGTTTTTGGTTCTAAACACACAGGTGTAAAGAACTCTTTAAAACATATCTCAACTCAAACTTTAAATCGTTTTTTCTCAAAACTAATATATTTTGAGTCGTGGCGCAGTATTGTTCTGGAGGTGCGATTAATGTATAATATTCGCAAGGCTAGGCAAGTAAATGATTTTTTTTTCACTCAGTCAAGTTAAGTTAATATGAACCAATGACAAAAAGTTAAAAGTTAATTTGACTATAGGTCAACTTCAGTGAAATTAAAAGTTAGGTTTTTTGTTAACTGTTTAATAGTTTTGATTAAGTTTAAAAAAAAGTTTATTTGGTTATACAACGCTGGTGTACTTAATTTTTTTTCAATCCATAACTAAATTATAGATTATAATGTTTATACTTTGTACAGTATTTCCAAACAAGTTAGATTGGAATAATATACAATTTTAACCTTAAACAATTTACAGAAAATATTTTTTGTCATGAAAACGAAATAGACGCAGTAAGTAACAGCGAAATGTAATAACATTTAAAATGAAAAATTAATTTGCTAATTTCACGTTAACTAAAAAAGAAATTCAGTAAGTCAGCAGTTAAGTTAACGAAAAATCCAAAAGTAACTGTTTAAGTTAAAAAGTTAAAATCAAATTAATTTTTTGACTTAACTTAAACTTTTTAACTCGTCAATGCCCAGCCTTGAACATTAGTTATAGCCATCAATAATACAATATTGTGTAGTTACGTTCGTCTTACGCGACGCTATGTCGAAAAATGACACATATTTTTTTTAAACGTTTCTGGTCAGTGAAGGGGGGGGGGTGGGTAACCAACTATTACCAGCTGTACATATTATGTTGCACAGTAAAGATCCGAAATCGAAATAACATTCGAAAGTAACATCGCCGTCGTCGTTGTCGCATGTCCGACGGGTGCATTTATATAAACCGACTACCGATTACCGACTACCTACTTGTAATAATATTATGATACATTATCATGGCCTGTATAGCTATGGTTAGGTGCATTATATCATTATCGCATCACAATCAGACGACTGTCATCCATCACGCACGCAATACACCGCCGTAATCGACATGCGTTTTACTATTTATTTAATTATTTCTAATCAGTCGTACACACACGCCGTCGACTGCAACAAGTAGGTAGGTGTGTGATAATATTATTTCGTATAATATAAACTCCCGTGCGCATTATATATATTATATTTTTAATACCCACGCGAAAGCGTCTTCTCGCGTAACGAGATTAATTAAAATGATTATTATTGTTACTAATATAATATTATATTATAGATGCTCGTATAGTAGGGCATGCAGCTAGGTTATAGGTACTTTTGCAATATATATACATTACCTATATATTATACGATATGCACAACTGCGGTTACCACTTAACGACCTACAGCTACCTATAATTACACGGTTATACAATATTATGTTAAGCCCATGAATTATTTATGATATGTTATTTATTTACATTTTATTTTATTTAATTTGATATGGCGCATATTATGACCCACTGTCAGGGATAGAGTAAAGTAAAGTTGTCTAATGGTATCCATCGATAAGGCCCAATATATAAAATTAAATTTGTTGTTTGAAAAAAAAACTTAAAGTTAGAAGTACAAAAGCTAATATATTCTTATTTAATAATGACTACAAAGAAAATCCTAATATAATTGTTTAAAAAGATTCTTACGAAGTTGCAAAGAGTTCGTTGCTTGATTTAAAAGTATAATAATATTTTGTCCAAGTGGTACTTACACGTTATGGTGCGTAAGTATTGTACCTTAAGTTACAAATTGCCAAAGTTTTATCAATAAAAGCGTTTAGAAATTACAGTTATTCAGTTGTGTATAACTATATACATACCCAAGCACCTACAATCAAATATATTTTTAATTTAAAACCTACAAAATATTACATTTATGTACATACGACCTATAGATACTAACAGTATGCATGTATCCAGAAAGTATATATATAAAAAAAAATAGAAAAGCCAAACTTTTTGCAAAATCGTATTTACTAAATTTTGTAAAATTTATAAAAAAAAGTCGTAACATTGAACCTTACAACCGATTAGATAATGATTACCGTCATTAATTGATATTGAAACGGTAATTAAGTTAATAATTACGTTTAGATTTATTAGAACTATATAGTCATTATATGGCCCGATTCGAACGAGCAAACAATTGAATAAAACCTAATTTCTTATCAAAAAAGTAAAATTATTTATAATATTAATAAGCGCCATCGTTCGTTATTGTATTGTTGTAGAGCCAGTTAAAGAAATTATCGTAAAAATAATCAATTTAAACACCAATTTAAATTGATAATTTCTGTAAATTATTATTATTATAAGGGTATACCTAATATATTATTTTCGACAGATCAAGTGGAGGGATGGAAAATGTCAATTATAAAAAGTGGAGTGATGCCACTGTGTCGACACACAGCAAAAAAGACGAGCGTACTGTGGACACGCATGACGCAAGCCGCATACGACACGCAATCGTACGACTCTATGTCGGTAAATATACGTATTTTATATACCTACGACTATTACACTAGGTTTATACCAGATACCGCTTACACGTTATATACCTACCCCGGTTATGCGTGTAATTATATATTGTGCGCGCGTCACATTAAACTCTATACCTATCTCATACGTCGCATAGATATACATAGGTAGTAGGTAGTACATTAAATTGTTGTTATATATACGCTCAGTATAGTCGTATTTCTAATAACGACTCGAGTAGAGATCGACGTCGACCTGCAGAGGTATAAGTACTTATAAACACGATACCTATGTACCATTATGACCGAAGCGCCGAGGAAGACCGAACTTTTTTATTGATCGTTTACTACAGCCGTCGTCCGAAGAGGAGGAAGAGGAACGGGTATAGGGGGGAACGGCGCGTGTGCAACTGGTCACCGCAGCAGTTCACGTGAAATCCATTTATAATCGGATGGAAAAAAAATCATTAACAATATATCGTTATGAAAAAAAAAGAAACAATACAGAGAACGGCGGCGACGGCGATTTCGACATTATTACATTATTATTATGTGGAGCTCGTCGGACGAGAGAACGCGCACGCGCGCGAGCATACATAGCACGCGCGTGCAATAAAACATTTAAACCCGACCGACGATCAGAGAGTGAACGGCGACCGAACCACAGAATTTATTCTGCGATTGAACTCTGCATCAGCGTGCGGTCGACGGTGACATCGATTTATACCGATGACCGCGTTGATGGTATAATCCAATAGTAATAATAGGTAATTAACGACAAATCGGCTTGCACACGATATTAAGTACCTGGGTATTGTTAAACGCAATCGTTTCCCGGTGACTGCAATATAATACTATTGTTTATAAAAATGCGATGGCCAAGCGATGTTATCGCCAAAAATGCGATTTTATGAGAGATACTAAAATTGGGTTTGTTTTGTTAAAAATTATCCAAGGATGCAAACCTGGACAAGTTAATCATTTTTTTAGCTCGGTCAAGTTAAGTTAATGTGCACAAATATCACAAAAAGTTAAAAGTTAAAAGTTAATTTAAAAGTTAATACACACTTTTTATTAAGTTAAAAGTTTATACAACACTAGCGTACCTACATAATTTTTTATAAACCCAAAACTAAATTAAAGACTTAGTGTTTTTACATTACAATTACCGTGTTTCCATCTAATTTAGATTGGAATAATAGACATGAAAACGAAATAGAATGAAATAGCGAAATGTTTTAAAATTAAAAACCAAATAAATTAACGTAACTTACTTCTTAAAATTAAAATTAAGTCGTTAATTTCACGTTAGTTAAAAAATAAATTTATTAAATTAGGTAACAATTAAGTTAAAAATAAAAATAAAATTGTACATTATACAATAAACAATAGCCCACTTTGGGTTACAATTATTATTATTATTTTTCTTTTTCTTTGGTTTGATATAAGGCTTTAATTTTTGAGGTCATTAGCATTTATTCTGTAATAGATACACATTGGTCTTATTAAGAATATATGAGGAAACATTATGTTTAAAAGAAGTTTTTGAAATAATTTATTTTTTTTTACAGTAATTTTGCTGGTTTGTGAAAACATTTTATACATTTTTGGAGTTTTCCACGCCAAGCGTGCTTGTTGTATCGTTAATGGGTTTCCGAGAATTCGTCTGAAGCTGTGGAACTTGGGGCATTCTTGTGTGATGTGTTTGATGGGCAGTTCTTTGTCACAGAGTCACAATTATTCTGCGATACGTTGACATAATATTATGTTGCTATTGTTAGCTAAGTACGGTATTCTTGAATGAAATCAACTCGAATTTGAAAATGATAATCTGAGGCTTACGTTAAGTGAAAAAAGATGTGTACTTACACGCGTGTCTTATCATTATGAGTCAAAAAATCGATTTCGACAAAGTCGAGCATGGTTACAACGCTTGTTCGGCTTTTCCACAGTTAGGTTAGTTGTAATGTGACAATTTTTCACAACAAACAAAGTCTGGTGCAATATAATAAATAATATGTGCAGGTCGAGAACTCGCGGAAATAATAATGACGAGTGCGAACCTGTAAAGAAAAGTCCGGCAGTCCAATACAAAACATATAGGTATAAGGTATTGGACATTTCCTATCGAAATTCACAGAAAATTTGAAGTCATATTAAGCAGACCTTAGAATCGGAAACACGCAAGTCTCCCACAGTTTTCTAATGGCCAAGGGAGAACCCTCAATGTGCAGCACATCCTGCGGTGTCCAATAGTCACCATCAGCCACATTCTCACTGAATGTCAAACAGAACCTGCCCGAATCACTAAACAATCACCCTCAATCCATAGCCAACATATCATCCTATTCGTCACAGCCGCCAATCTTCAGACCCAAATTCAGTAAACACTTAGATTCAGTGTACAATTTATGTAATTTATTATTATTATTTTCTCTCTGTAAGCCCAATGACCCATGTGGCCGAGGGCATAAATATAAAAATAATAAAACATAGGTATACACATATTTTACGACATACCTATGACGGCTAGGAAACCGTACGAAACAGAAATATGAGAAAAGTTCACACACACGCGGTATAGACGTAACCGTACAGGTCGTATACTGCAACCGCATTTAGTGTGTTTAATTATTCGAAGCGCTTCGAGTGCGTATTCGGGAAAAAAAAAATTTGTTTCGACACGCCATTTTAGTAGTTGTTTTTCCTAATACTTTTTCTGTACTCGTTCCAAACGTTGCGAAAACGTATAATATATTATTATGAAATAATACGTTATCATACTTATAAGTCATATACATACTTATATATTATTATCTAAGAGTATATGTGTAGATATTTACCTATTTATTTGTCGTTTAAATTAATATATAAAAAAGATTACTGGGCCTCACCGAGAAAACTCGTTTGTAGGCCCAGGGTTATCTCAGTTAACAGAAATTCTCAATAATATAGGTTAGGATACACGTCATAGATAATAATATATAAATATTAAAATTAGTAGTCTATAAAAGTTGCTTGGCCTTTACCGTCAAAATACATCGTTATACCCAAAATTGTTTGAGTTCTTTTTTAAGTGTGTTGGAGCCCGTTTTTTAAATGTTCCGTGATTATATAAAATTTGAAAATTATATTTTATATTTTATTTGTTACCAGGGTTGGTTGATATGGTGTTATATCAACAAAAATGTATGAAGTAGCTAGGTATACGCGTGACAAATATTTTAATACATCCAGTGACTTTAATTAAAAAATTTAAAGATGTTTAAATGCATAAACAAGTTTACTTTGCATCGGTCGAAGCCGATAATTGATCTTTATAAACATGTCATAATTATATGTAATTGTAATTATTAATTACTAAAATATTTATTATTAATACAATATATTTTAATATTATTTTATTTAAACTTAAATTCTCGTTTCATTATATCACGACTTTTCCAAATGGATTTTCTTCTTTATTTTTCAAGCGAAAATTAATATTAAACTCGCTTTTCCTCTCATAGACTAATGTTTTCGTTTATCAATTTTAATGAAACTGTGTCTTAACCACACTGTCGTCAGATGTCGTTGTTACCAGTTATTTTGTACATAGTTACATTTATTACATTGTACAAAATATATAGATGGAAATTTGCCAGGACCTTGAAATTTAAGTCGTTTTATAGATGATACCGGCTGTACGTTTACTAATATATTAAAATTTGGAAAACTGCCGTTGGGGTGCGATTGTATAACGTTATTTGAATAATAATTACTCTGTAGATACAAATAGGTAGGTAATAGAAAAATATATTTCTAGTCGGAGGCCGAGCTCGTGTTTTTCCGTCGAGTCGTATCAAGTATAATAATATTATTACTATGGATAATTCTGCAGCAGACGTCGGAGTGGAGACTTTAACGGTCGTAAGTATATTAATATATTATTATATTTAATGTGTATCGTACGCGTGCCCCGTACACGTCTTAGTGCGCAGGCGACGACCGTCGTTTAATAATCGACGACGATATGTGTACACACGCACAGATTTAATAATAATAATAATAATATATAAGTTTATATTATTATTTTATACCGGCACACACGTGATACGCGTGTCTTATAATGCGGAAAAAAACATTATCGTGTACCACGTCGTGGGAACAATATTATTATTATTATTATTATTATATTGTCTATGCGCGACGGTTAACAATATTTATATATATACATATATATGTTCTGCACAGGTACGTCGTCGTTTGTACTACGATATACTTGTATATGTACAGGGTGATTCATTTAACGCGCGAAACTGCACTCGTCGTTTCCAAACGTATTAAGACGATAAGAGATATGATAGTAACATTATTATTATACTCTCAACTCACTTTACTCACAGTAAAATCACTCATTACAAAAACGATAGAGAATAATATTTTCGAGGATGTGACGTCATAATGATTTGTCTAAATATTGTCTTTAAGCATCATTCAAATTTACAACATTTTTTTTTCATTTTTTAAGTTAAATTCGAATTATAATAATAAAATACAAAAATTGCAGCCCTTGTAGGCCTCAAAAATATTAATCTTCATAATTTTTGTATTTTTACGCTCTAAGATTACTCAAAAATTAAAAAAAACGAGATTTTAAGTGAAATCGTTTTACCTATGTTGCGCATCTGAGAGAAAAAACAAATATTGCGCCGACATCCTATTAATGTTTTTGAAAATATTTTTTTTAAATGGTTTAATAGTCGTTACAAAATAACATTTTTTTCAAATTATATTTTTATATTTTTTTAAAGCTTTTCACATTTTTCAATGACAATACACTGTTTTGATTTCATCTTCGAAAGCAGAATATTTTTCCGAGTATTTCGATATCCAAAAATTAAATTTATAATGAGTGCTTATGAATTTATGCGTTATGAGGATTTAAAGTTTATAATATAGGTAAGTGGAGTGGTTCACGGTTACCCCGCAAAATGTTGGACCACTGCAACGCTCATCTAAACTTTAAATACTTATAATAAGTAATAACTCATATAAGTCATAATCAACTTGTCTTAAATTCGATTGCTGTGTGTCGAAATATCTAAAAAAAAAATATTACACTTTGCAAAACTGTATGTTTTGTCATTCAAAAAAGTAAAAACTTAAAGAAATTAAGAGGATACAAAATATTAAAAATTATATATATATATATATATTTAAAACGTTGTTTTCATAACGACTAGAAACCATGTAAACATTTTTTTTTATTTTTAAAAACATTTATACTTTTTGAAATAATGAGTGGTTCGCGATAAAATAATCACCTTGTATATGTGTAGGTGTGTGTGTGTGTGTGTGTGTGTTGACCTAAACAGGTTGTGTGCTTTTCGCACGCGGTGGATTAAACGATGACGAAAAAAAGTCTTATCCCACTGATGATTGCGTTAAGTACATTATTATTATTATATATATATATATCTACACTGATCGTGTGCGGACTTTTCGTGATCGGAATATAATAATAATAATATAATATTATATACTTAACGCGTGACGACGATAAGACATATATTAATATTATAGTACCTTACTATATTATACGATGATCGCGGATATCGTTATTAAATATTAATATTATTACCTACCTATATGATATACCCTCAAACTTAGGCCGAGAGAGTCGGTCGAAGAGATGCGTTATTCCACGACGCATAGGTAAGTATATACACACTTGAATCATGCACTTATGCATAATAATAATAATTATTGTATATGAACGCGGTTGAAGAAGTCCCCGACGTATAGGTAAAATCAAGGCTGGGCAAGTTAATGATTATATTTATCTCAGTAAGTTTAGTTAATATGCACCAATAAAAAAAATTTAAAGTTCATTTCACTATAGGTTAACTCAGTTAAGTTAAGAGTTAATACACACTTTTTGTTAACATTTTATAAGTTAAAAAAAGTTAATTTGTTTATACAACGGTGGCGTATTTAATTTTTTTCCAACCCAAAACTATAGTTTTTATACTTCATACAGTATTTCCACATAAGTTAGATTCGAATGATATAAATTTGTAATCTTAAACAATTCACAGTAAATATTTTTCGAAATGAAAACGAAATAGACTGAAATAGTGAAATATGAATAATAAAATAAAAAACAAAATAAATTAACTTAACTTACTTCTTAAAATGAAAAATTAATTCGTTAATTTCACGTTAATCAAAAAAGAAATTTAGTAAGTTAACAGTTAAGTTAATAAAAAGCCTAAAGTAACTTAACTTTAACTTTTGAACTATCGTTAATGCCTAGCCTTGGATATAAGTATACACAAGTGCATCATGAGTCAAATTTGACTTTCTAAAATTTCGAGTTATCAAAATCTTAATGTGTTATTGTTGTTTGAAGGGGAATTTTATTTGTTCGAGATGTCGAAAATTTCGAAGGTTTGAGTTACCGAGAGTACACTTAAAATTTTAAAATATTAAAGGCTGAACGATGAGTATACCTAAAATTATATCTATACCTAAAATTTCAATATTTTATATTTAATTTATAAATTTACACCTATGTTACGTATGTAAGCTAAGAATGATAAAAATTTTATAGTGAAAACACGAGAAATGTTTTTTTAACAATTGGCCTGGTGGTGGGAAAAAATTTGCCTCATTAATTGTTTACACACCCTTAAAAAACTGAAATGGCGGTGGCTTGTCTTAAATATTAACTGCATCTCGGTAAAATTTGTCATTATTATTTTAATAGTTTTGGTTTTTACTAAAAGTCTGGCGTATTCGTGTATTATTACTTATATAATATGATTATGTGATAACACACAAGTCTGTACATTTTCGGCACTAACCCCCCCCCCCTCATATTTCACTGATTATAATATATTCACATAGTATTATTTGACTACATATTTAAAATAATATGTAATTATTGTCAAGAAATCTGATAACAAATAAAATATAATATTTTGTATGTAATTGTGTGAAAAATAAATATTATCTTTCCATCGTTTTGGAGACTTCTCTACGATTAAATAATATAATATACCATGTGAACGATAATAATAACTTAAAATTTTACATATAATTGACGAATTGAAATAAGTTTTTTAATTATGGCAAATTAAAGTTTTAATGTATTTATAATACACTAATACAGCGAAACCTCTAAACGCCTTACACTCTCGGTCGCTGATATTTTGTCCGCTATTCGGAGGGTTCAGATTGTTTGTAGTTGCTTCCCGAGAAAAGACCACTATTGGGAGGTGTCCGTCAGGGGAGGTTTCACCGTAATAATAATAATAATAATAATAATAATAATACAATAATTGATACAATACTATTAGTTAATTAAAAATAAAAATTCTTTTCACACAATTATCAAGAGGACGTCGCACTCACATGTATTGTCTCCGTCACGCGTACGACATTGAAAAAACGCGTTTACGCAGTCTGAGAAGAATTTGCTCGATTTCGGTTTTAGAATAAAAATGTCTATTATAAAATTGAAATTTCGTTGTGCAAGACGATTTTTTAGAAATAAAATATTTTTGAAAAGTTAGAGGCCGTTTAAAAAGGTTGAAATGGTCGTTATTTGTAAAAAGTATAGGTATTGTGTGTCATATTCGGAATAATGAAAAAACGCACCGTCTTGCTCTTCGGAATATTGTCATATTTTCATTTTAAAATATAGGTAATTTTGAGCCAAAGTTCTACTCAGACTGCGTAAAGGCGTTTTGTCTGTGTCGTACGTGTGTGTAAGACGGAGACAACACAAGCGGGTGCGACGTCCTCTCAAAGAAATAAAGTTAAGGGTGTCGATGCCGGTTTTCCCAACTTTCCGAAATTCTAAACAATTTGAAAATTATGTTTTATATTTTAGTTATTACCTTAATTATAATACTTTTTCACTAATCTACAGCTCGATACCTATTTAAGGGGGGAGGGACGATATCATATTAACGAAAATGACTTCACAGGAAAAACTCTCACGCCCTAGAGAATAGTCAGATTTTGTTATTTTTTTTTTTATTTAAAAGAGAACATTTTTTAGGTGAGATCAAAGACGGAATTTTCATTTTGCTTTAAATATTGTACATTATTTAAATGCATATTTTAGCTTTTATAATTATAATTTTGAAAATCAGGCTTCGATCTGACCTGCAAAATGTTCTCTTATTTTAAACTAAAAAATACGGAATCCGAATATTCTACAGGGTGTGAGAGTTTTTCTTGTAAGACATGTTTTTGTACACATCGTCTTCGACGCCCTTAAATAATTCAATTGTTGTTTGTTCGCTAACGGCATTATTCTATAGTTGATAGGCCAAAATAGGTAAAGCAAGGTTTGTTGTTTGTGAAAATTCATTAAAAAAAATGTATAGTAGACCTAATTCTACGCTGAAGGACGTTAATATTAAAAACATTTTATAGTATTCCAGTCAACCAATACAACAATTTATAAGACGTTTAAATACAATTTTAAATAATTCATTTTTCTTCTTTCAGATAAACCAATATACAATGTGAAACAAATTCGCCGGTGAAGTTATGATTTTAATCCACGTGGGTAAAATAATGTAGTCACAAAATAAGAAATCAGGTTAAAATTATATCGAATCATATAATAACGAAAATTTTAATTTATGTAACCAGTGGAAATCATTGAAAGACAAAAAAAAATACTAATTTATACTAATAATTATCATTACTATAAATTATACCATTATTATAATCTGTATCTCTAACCAATGGCAACCATTTAAAAATATGTATAGTAAGTATTTTCAATTCCACCGTGAATCTCAAAATCTCTCATAAATAGGTTGAGCACCATGAGACCCAGTTTTGGATCTCAACTAAATTTTGATGACTGCCATAAACGATTTTAAAATTTTGTTTTATATTGCCATATATGGTAAAATTGAAATATATTTTTGATGATAATACTTAATATGTTTTCGCTATTCATATATTATATCAATAAGTATAGTGCAGAATCACCGAGACCCAAATTTGGGTCGCACGGCAACATTGGAAAAAACTATATAAAAATAACCCACATGGCGTTCAACCTGTTAAAATGCGAATTTCGGAAAACTCTTTCTTAGTGCACTCTTACACGGCGGCGGTACGACCATATGGAAATTTCAAGTCTCCAACTATCATAATTTATATGGGTAGATGCTCTACGTTGATCGGTCAGTCGGTCCGTCACTCGTCAGTCGGTCAGTCGGTCAGGACACGTTCGATGTGATATAATATTATTTAGAAGATCGTATTAATAATAATATAATACTGCAATATGCAAAGTGCATAACATTTTATAAAAAACAACTGAGGCTAGTGTAGGTATATTCGCGCTATGTATTATACGTTGTATAATAATAATAATAATAATAACACCTAATAATAATTATATTATTTAATAATATTGTTTGTCGAGTTGGTTGAACCTGCCTGGTTACCTATAGCGCAAAACGATGGCGCCCGGCCGTGTTACGATATCACAATAATATAATAATTGTTTATAGTATAATAACGTTTTTAGATAATATATAATAATATTATACCATGATAATTATATTGTTTATACCGGCGTGTTCCATATATTTGGCATAACATTATATTAAATATTATGCACGTACCTGCACTCGGCGGCGGTCTACAGCGTGTTTGTAAAAAAAACGCCGTCGTTCCGCAATGGTTTGTTATTATATTTTAATTATATTTTATATTCCGACCGGTAACCGGTAACCGGTGTCGGTCGAAAAGCCGCCCATGCTTCGGGGCTGTGCTAATTGATTGCGCTCGTCGTTGGAAATCGGCCCCGCGGGTATTACACACGATTATTGCTTATCCGTTTGTAAAATATTTAGAATTAACAATGTTGATGTTAACCACAATATGTTTATGATACACGTTACGAATCAAATATTAGTTTAAAATTTTAAATGTACCTTTTTTTTCATAACAATTTATCATTTCGGCATGAAAGTTCTTTTCCAAAGGCAATCAAACTGTGACTATATATAAGACTAAATAGAATTAACATCAATAGGAAATTTTAGCAATGTAAATACTCTGTATTTAAATAATGTTGTTTTTTCTCAAATTAATTTATGACCGATACCAAATATAATATTATTTAATTGCATTTATACCCAAAGTGTGCATTTTAAAAATAAAATGTTATGCTGGCAAACTGACATCAAATCGTAAATAATTGTCTATCCATTAATAAAATTAATATATGGTAAATTAATCTTATCGACGATCTCCAATCGCTTTTAGAAAAAACGTGCGCCAGCGGGCAGTTAAAAACAATATTATACGACAAAAATTTAAATTAAATTTATGTTTTGGTTGTATTAAATAAAATAAAAATGTCAGTGGAGGAAAAATTTATAAAATATTATTAATTGAGTTAAAATATGCCCTAAAAACTGAAAAAACTCTAAATATTATGCATTTATATACAATAAATGAAATTTCAAAACTAGCTTTGTGAAAGCATGAAACTTATTTGTTTCGCACTCTGTTATTTTTATGACACAACAAATATGCAAATGCTACAAGTCCTCTGCCCTATTAATAAATTAGTATATTGCCTAAACATTTTTAATTATCAATGACTGAATTCAAATTAAAATCTCCCCGACACAAACTATATATTATTATGATGCTTGTAGGGGAGTTTCAAATCTTTGCGTACTTTGTATAATACGTTTCAACAGCCTGTACATGATTCTCGATTTGCAAATAAATAAATTATTATTATTAATTAAATTATTCTAACCTGACCGGAGTCGGTCGACTTTGACGAGATGCCGCCGCCGCCCATGCTTCAGGGTTGTGCTAATTGAATACGTTTAAAACAGGACCCGAGGCTATTGTTATACGATTATTGCTGCCTACACCTCGGAATTTTACGACAACTGTTTCGGATGGCGATTTCTTACAGAACACTCGTACATGCGCCATTTGGTTGGGGGGGGGGAGAGGGTTGCCCTGTGGATACATATCAGGAGTGTGGCTCGCGACTTGACATATTTTTACAAATATAATAATAGGTATTAGGTATTCTTTTTCTGAGAGTTGTATAGTCGTTGTCACGACGTGGCGTTGCGGTGTTATATTGGTACCAAGTAATTTTGTATATTATTTCGTATAATTAATAATGTTTGATTTAGAAATATTTTATTTTAATTAAATCTAATGTTATATTATCAATCATTGCGTTATCACTTATCATATTATTAATTTGATTATTCAAAATTTGATGGAACAGGTTAGGTATGCCAATAACTATCGAAAACGTATTGCCAAATTGTATCATTTTAATCGGCTGGCACCGCATTGGTTCCCAAGTCCCAACCCCACATACCGAATTGGTTCCTGTTTGTGTCAGACAGCATCTGAAACTATATTATGGACTGCCCTTTTTATCATCCGAAGACTGTTTTTATAGTGATTTAATGACCATAAAACCATGCTGCCCAAAATTTGATCAGTTTTTTTATTACGTTTACGATACATACATAATGACAGACAGTACCTTTCCACCAAAAATTTGGGTAATTTCACAAAAATATTGATAGGACTACAAATTGTTGTGAATCGTTCCATTCAAAGAGCTAAATAAAGAATTTACAATCGCCGATCCTAATAGCTTAAGAAAACGAAATATTAGATGTTTATTATTACTCACACAATATGAACAACATTATAAAAATTATAAAACTATTATTATTTTGGTGTAAATTATCGTTTTAAATTTTTTTTCGATTTCAATTTAAAACTTTGAGTATCATAAATAAAATAATTTATTTTGCAGATATCACTTGATTTTCTTAAATTGATTTTTACCGATATTAAAATCGATTTCGTGACCTGCCTTGTACTTTATTATACCCGAAAATAAGAATCTATGATATATTAAATATAAACGCGCGGACTATGCGGAACTTGTCTTTATTTATCATATTTTATCAAAACATAACAACGTCGAGGAAAACCGTATAGGTTAGCAGCGGTTAATACCGAACGGTTAGAGTTCAGAATTAAATTTATACACTCGTCGATATTATGCGTCTCAAAAGCCGCGGTGACCGCTCGACCAAAAACGTAAAAAGTAAAATTAATAGTACAACATCATTACGGTAAGTCGTAATGGAAATTGGGCAGTGGAGCAAGATATATCGAACGGTAAATTTTTAATTAAATCGCCTCGCATGCGCAACAAGTAGAATAAAATTAACGTCGAATCACACGTGTGGCTAGGGAGGATGGATTTAACGGCGAGTAACAATAATAATAATAGTATACAATATGTCTTTAGAACATAATAATTACTGTTGTTATTCCGCATAATGTACAGACCGATTTCAGAAGCCGTTTTATGCGGTTATATTACCTATACAGGGTGTAACAGATGAACTGACTTTTGGAATAACTTTTGTTCTAAACGATATTTAAAAAAAAATTTTTTTATAATTTATAGTCACTTGCGCTACACATATATTATTTTTATTTTTTAACAATGGAAATAAAAAATTTTAAATTTATTTGGATATATTAAAAATAGCCAATTTGTGAATCTGATTATGAGAATAATTTTGATAGTAAAAATATTTATCTAAGTCAAGTAGTTTATTTTTTAGAATTTTTTTTAAATATCAATATTTTTTGATTAAATAAATTTGGAAGGTAATAACTTTTTCAAAATATTTTTTTTGGGAATTTGCTGACATGAGTATATTTCTTAAATTATTTACTAATCATCTAATTTTAACTATTTTTGTTAAACGTTTAAATAGCATAATTTTTATTTTCGTCAAGTCTTTCCGTTACACTTGTATAAGTAGTCGTGACGTCTTTTAGACCACATAATATTATTATGTTTATGATAATAATAAATCTATTTAATTTTAATATACATAAATTGAAATATATAACATTATGATAATAATATATGAAACGATGATGATACCTCCAAAAACTAAGCGTGTGGAGTGAGGGGACACAGAGGTCTATGCCTGCGCATATATTACATAAAATAATGATTTATTTTACCTGTTTAAAAATAATACTATATATAAAATACATGAATGAAACTAAACATGAAAATGTCTATATTATGTATTATACAGTCAAAATACCAAAAATAATTTTTAATACTAATTATATAGTTATAATATAATACAACAATAATATTATATTACATCACAATACAAATTTAACTTTTATACTAACATATTTTTGTACCTAACTATTAATATAAAAGTTACATTTTTATTGTAACATTATATTGTTGTATGACTATATAATAATACTATACATATTAATTATTATTAGAATATAATTTCAACAATTTTCGTCATACGTTTAAGTAGCATAATTTTTTTTTTTCGTCCAGTATTTCTGTTACACCTAGTATAGTAGGTGCTCTGTGTTATAATAACACAACACGAATAACAGTACTCGATAATTGTTATATTGTTATCAATCACAGTAATTCGGAATATTTTATGCACTCGAGTTAAATAATGGTAATTACCAGCTAGGTCTTTGGTACAGCGACTGCAGTATACGCGGTACATATACGCGCGTGCCCGAACAATTGCAGTAAATAATATCTCGTTGCGTACAAATGTAACAATTTATTTCCACGAATGGTGTGTGTAATTAACGCATCGGAACAATAATAAAAAAATAAAAAACAAAATACTTTTATACGCTTTACGTGGTCATCGGTAGCACTTAGCGTACGGTTCGGTCCGTAAAGGTATAATAATAAATGTTTTATAGGCACTCGTGTGTGGTTTGTACCTATCCACTCGATCGATATATACCTTCGACCATTACCGGAAGACTACTATAATTCTATCCCCTCACAACTTAGCGAAACAGTGGTATAATATTATACCTGGGTATCACGTTTTCGTATATTGCATTCCTGTGCACGAGCCCGCAGAGCATTATTATTACAGATATAATCCATTAGCGTATATTTTTCATTAACCTTCTAATTAAAAAACTCAACTCTGCTAATTGCGATGCCCTCCCAAACCTGCGAGCGAACGACAGACGTTGAAAATATGTGGTTTATGTCTCAATTTTTTATCTAATAATTAGTACTTATGGCAAAACGGTCATATTATACATTTTGGTTATTACGATTAGCACTTAGCGTGGTCCGTACGGTTATAATTAGACTAGGACTAATGAGCAATATATATTGGCATTTGGCCAATGAGCACCCTACCTTATTTAGTCTATAACACTGAAATTATTATGTGTTTTGTTAATTATTAATTACTTAATGTCGTCAAAATGTTGTATTCTTTAAGTTATATTAACCAATATTTTCAATTACTTTCTGTTGCCATACATTAGATTATTTAAGTGTATGTAAAATGTAATATTGCACTTTTGGGCCTTGTGCCCGTTATATAATAATAAATAAATAAATATAAACTAATAAAATATGCAATGCAAATGTAATAAAATATGAGTTTACAGACATTTTTCAAACGAGCATATCTACGATATGCGTTTTTCGTGATTATATTTAAAATATGCAATAATATGCATTATTATGCAATTATGTATAAAGTATTGAGCAAAATAACAAATTGATTATGCGTGCATCAATATGAAGTGATTCGCGGATATCACTGATCAAATTTGTAAAAAGACACCGAAAATAAAACATATCAATAGTTATTTTAGAGTTAATACTAACTGTTTTATCACTCGTAAAAATAAAAATAGTATATGATGTAGTGTTGGAGATTTTTACTTTGACACTTTACTTTTTACTTTAAGTTTGGCAAAAATGCAGTTCAGCTCCCAAGCTTTTTTGGATTTTTTTTATTCAAAATGCGTGTTTTTCATGCTTAATTCGATGGTACCTTCAAATAAAAACGCTCAAACCTAATTCATAAGCTATAGTCGAAAATTATTTTTAAATAAGTTAATTTCACGATGTAGACAATACGGTGTGGTGACTTTCGATCCTTGATTAAGAAATGTTTGAGTCTTTTTTTTAACGGCATTTAATGCGGGTATTGGTCTCTAGGAGGAATAGGTAGTATTATTATGCTCAATGTGTTGGTGAAATCAGAATTTCTACACCGCGTATTATCTACATCGAAAATTTAACCAGTTAAAATAATTTAAAAAAAAAAATCCCAAGGGGAACTCATCCTTTGATGACCCCGAAAAACCTTCAAACGAGAGAGGGACGGCCCGTTATCTCGACCAACACTAAATGTTCTTATGTATAGTTTACGTGTTACGTCTTGTTTATTTTATCTATGGCGTGATATACTTTTATTATGATCGCAATAAACCGCATTATTATATTATATATTATACGAGCACACCGTATTTAAGAATGACGTCAGCCGTGGTCAGTGGACTGAGAATTACGTTATATATTTGAACCGTTCGAATACCTACATAATATTATATTATTATTACCTTGGGCTATAGGTATATACGGTGCCAAAAATTCCTAATATACGCATTTTACCGCCTTTGTAACAGTTCCAACAATTTGTTTGAATTTGTTTAAATTTAATAGACGTCCACTCTTTATTTAAATAAATTCCAGTAGTGGGTAAGTTACTCTTAAAAAGTAATCAAGTCACTCAAATAAAATTGTAATGAACGACTTAACTCTTCAAACTAGGTGCGTTACTTACAAAAAAAATAATCGTTTATTCTTAACTGCTTAGAAGTATTATCATTCTAAAAACAACGTATCTAACTAGAAATAAACTTTAGTAAAAAGGAATAATTTAAAAAAGATATGCGAAACAAAAAATATTCAGTTAATACTATACTAGGTACAAAACAATATTAATGACTGCTATAAATATTAAAAAATAGTACTGCCAAATGGCTATAATAATTTTAACCCTGCAATGTAAGTATGTGTTTTGATTTATCATTATTACGTTTTATTAGAAAGTATAGGTACTAAGTACCTACCATAAAAAAAATGTTATATTGTAATGTGAATATTATAAAATATATGGTAATAAGTATTTTGAACAGCTTTTATACAGCTCTAAATTCTTAAGAATTTTGAAAATAACTTTTGTTTTAATCAATAATTTTTCTACTTTTTAGATTCTGAGCGGAGCAAGGAAGCTAGTGGTTTTATAATAGTGTTCTTTTATCCTGTATAATGAATTCGTACCATAAGGAGTGCTTCGATTTCAACATATAGTATCTTATCTTTAAGCAAATGGGATTAAGATGGTACTTTAGAAAGGTCATTTTTTGATTTTCTCAATAATTATTTAATGTAACGGGAAAAACCACCAACAAATTACGAAAAATAGGATTTTAATTTCTAACACCATAGTAACGAATAAAAAAAATTATAATATTTTAATACCAATTCAAGCTTACATAAACAATAACAATATAAAATATCCAGACTGATAACCGTCTCCGCTCAGAATCGTTTTTCTTATACAATGATATTATATCATTGAATTCAAGTTAAATACAATCCATTTTACATTGATCCACTTGTAACCTACTGTACTGCAGAGCAACATTCACTTAACACTTTTTTAACATAAGGTTTTCGTTGTTACTAACAAAAACATATTATTTATAATTCATAGATCTTTTTTGTACGGGAAAAATATCGAGTAGCATTCTATGGTTTTCATATAGAATTCATTGACTCTTGCGCTACATGTTTAATATAACAATTTTATTTTTTATTTTCAATACCTACAGAAAATACAAAATTTAAAATCTAATGTAAATTTGTTTTGAGAAATTCAAAATAGCCAATTTATAAATCTGGGTTTTAGAAAAATGTTGGTTGTAAAAACATTTACCTAAGTTATGAAGTCTGTTTTTTGATATCTCATTATTTTTGTTAGATAATAATTTGTTTTTATTAATGTAAGGACATTATCGCCGTGTTCTCTCGATTATTTAGTACGATATTTTTATTTTTAAGTAATAATTATGAGTTTGTAAAATTAAAAATATTAACGTTAAAAAATTACGTTATTATACCCAACAGCACTGATTAAATCATCATAAATTATGTCAACGTTGTCTGTTGCTGCGCAGTGCGTTTGAAATATTATACTAAAACAATATACGTCACGTGATCAACAAAGTAAACGAAAATCACATTTATCTCGACAGTGTAATAAATAATAATATAATATTTTCACGGCTTATCTCGAAATGATAGGTTGGTGGTAAATTAATTAATATTTTCCTAAGGAGATAAACCGCCAAAGCATAAGACGTGATAATACATTGACTGTGCAAAGTGCCGTATCTAATCGTTAATATTTTATAACATAATATTTCAAGAGTAATTTTATTAATAATATAATTTTTTTTACTTACAATTTCTTATAACTCTCTTTGAATTCTATGTATGCCGTTTTCATTTTTTTCCAAACAGGTTTTTTAATTTGGTTGAAATAAACGATTGGTTGTGAAGAAATTATTTTACACAATCCAAAGGAAAACTTATTCGTAGGTCCCTATCAGTTATCAGTGACAACTTATCACGAAATTTTTAAAACTATGTTATGCGGTCAATTTTCGATCACTGTAATTCGCCGCGCACGTCATAAATATATTACATATTATTTAATTTTTATTTATCTTACAATTTCAACGACTGACGATAATTTTACAAAGATACTAGTACGCAGCAAAAAGAAAATATATGTATGAAAACATTTTGGTACGATAACAATACTTAAGGTTAAGTTATATATGAGTAGGTAGTAGAGTAAAAATAAGTAATATAAAAGCATTGCGTGTAAAAGAAAACAAGAGAGAAAAGAAACTTATAAAATTAAATTAATTAAAATAATTGTTACACAAATAAACATAGTAACTATTGCGCTGTCCTAAACCAAGGTTTCCCCTTTAAATCGGTTACTAAGTCTAGAAGTCTAATAGCCTGGTGTCTAAATTTGTTAGACGCATTGCTCTTTGCATCGGATCACATTACATAAATAGTTAGTTTTCCTAGTGTTGATTTCGAATATTTAATTATTTCGACATTCATATTATATTAGGAAAATATTATTTTTGGTTTTTATTTAGTCATGAAATGTTTTTTAATAAGCAGTATTGTAAAGTACTCGAGTGAAAGTATTCAAATACTTTTCAAGGGGGGTTTCCGTTTTCCACCAAAATGACCCTCGATGGTTATCACCATGACCTTTTTCCGCCAAAGGTTATACTCCGATTTCTACCAAACAAAATTAATAAATGATGTGAGATATTTTTTGAGAACCCCTTAAAAAACCTTCAAATAGTAATGATTATGATGAACGCATCTCACCTTGTATGACAGACGACACATATTGATCATATTAAAATATTAAATGCATATAAAATTAAACGAATATTAGGTATAAACAGTATAAATATTAATATTAATAATCATAAACATCACAAGTTTTTCGTCCAAATAATACATTGAATTATAAAAAGCGGGTAAGTGAATGTTGCTCTGCTGTACAGTAGATTACAAGTAGGTCACTGTTTAGTGGATTGTATTAAATTTGAATTCAATGATATCATAATATCATTGTATACGAAAGACGATTCTGAGCGGAGACGGTTTGTCAGTCTGGATATTTAATTTTGTTATTATATTTTATTATAGCCTGTAAGTTGAATTAATATAATAAATTACAACGAAATAACTAAAATCGTTATTTTTATCCGTTTCTATGGTGATAAACAAAGCGTTAGAAATACTTTTCAAGTACTGAAGTCTGAAATACGTTTTGGAAAAGCTTTTGAGAAAATTACAAAGTGTTTTAAATTTTTCTCGAAAGTATCTGAATATTTTAAAGTCAAATACTAATTTTAAAATACTTTAATAATTATTTTTGTAATGTCTTTATACAATCTATATTAATGTAGTTTGAGATAAAACGTGAACCTTTATAGAGTTGTTGCAGCCAATGGCCTTAGACGCCGAGGCTTTAATAAATAATAATTTAAAAAAAATAATATTTATTATTAAGTTCATATAAATAATATATTATGATCTTATTTTTAAATTTTGGTTATAATGACAATCAGTTATTATGACTAATAATTTTGACTAGTTCCTTGAATGTCATCATAAACGGTTTCTACTGCAATTATTATTAAAACAAATGACTCCAACAAAATTCATTGTAATATATATTTTATATGATAAAAGGCCGACAGATCAAAATCTTTTTTCTTGTGCAATATTATTAATTATTATTGAATTAAAATTTAACAAATCATCCACTGTAACAGTGACCTACTCAATGACTATATATGCACACTCGACTCCTTTACTGCATAGCACCAAAGCGGTTACCTACTTTCCCGCCACCATAATTTTTTCGCAAACATAATTACCATATTATATTATGTCAAGTAAACTTGTTTCGTTTGATTTCCTTGAATATAAAATGAATAACTATAGATAGGTACTTATATGCTATTAGCGGTACTTATAACTAATTACGCTTAAATATGTATAAAATATAAATGTGTATACAGGGTGATTCATCGAGCACGCTCATCCCCAATTTATCCTTTGATAATGATTAAAATGATTGAAATTCTGGTTTTGGGATTTTTTAAATATACTTGATGATGGTATCACTCAAAAGTGGACCCATGTTACACACGTACGACATACCAAATTTTCGTTCACTCGTTTCAATAGTGTGATGTTAGTTTTGATGTTATTAGAACGTGTTGACCTATTATAAAATTTAAAGGTTAGAATGTAAGATAATTATCCATATTCTAGCCATTCTAGGGCTCGACGTAGGATTTTATTGATATTAATTCATACGTGAAACTAGAAAATTTTATTAGGACAGGCCAAATGATATATATAAAAAAAATATAACATTTTTAAATTTTATACTGTATTAAGTCAGTGTATTATCCAGTCAGTATTAGGTCAAGTCATAGCCTGACTGGCCTGACCCATAGTTTCGCATAAAGATATTATTATTTTTAAGTAAGTTACGACCTTTTTTGAAACCATACAGAACACATGTGGATACGACGTCCTTTCAAGGAATGTGCTGTGGCGGATCAAATTGCTGTTAAAATGAGAATACTTCCCCTAAAGTGAATTACTATTTAGGAACCTATATCCTATCACCTATATGCTATTAGCGGTACTTATAACCTAATTACGCTTAAATATATTGTATAAAATATAAATGTATATACCGAGCACGCTCATCTCCAATTTATCATTTAATAATAATTAGAATTATTGCAGTTTTTGGATTTTTTAAATGTACTAGACGATGGTTTTTCCAAATTTTAAATTTTTTAAATAATTTGTAAAAATGGTCCAATTATGATAAATAATAGATCCTATACTACATATTCTGTTTTATACTTTTGTAAAACCATTTTTTTCGGGACCATTATCCTTAGAATAAATATTTTAACAACTTACTGAGAAACTACTCGTCCGAGTTTTGAATTGGTCACTTCATCAAAGTTTGCATAAAAAATACCCATTACATCATTTAGAGTAAAAAAGGGGAAATTTTCATTTTAAAAACATAAATTTGTATCACCACACTAGGTCTGTTTATGAGTGGTACAATAAATTTCAAGAAATTCAAAATACTGCATTAAGTATATTTAGAACATATCACAATAACTGCACGAATAATTGCACAGAAAAAAAGGGGTTAAGCATACTTATGGTGAATCACCCTGTATATTGTTGTGATGAGAAATATTTCTCCGACACATTTATTTGGATATATCACTTCGATATCATAATAATATGTAATATATACATAAATTATACGTTTTTTTCGTTAATTTATTAATTTACAAATTCTTTACGATGACATTAACAACTGAGAAACTACTCGTCTGAATTTTGAATTTGTCACGTGATTAAAGTTTTCATAAAATATATCCACTACATAATTTACAGTAAAAAAGGGGAGGTTCTCATTTTAAAAACATATATCCACACACCATAAAAATATTGTCTAACTGCGGTAAAAATATTTTCAGGAAAATAATATAGTTGTTAAAATATTTTTAAAAATGCGTAAATAATTAGGAAATATTTTAATTATATTCTTTGGCCTAAAAGTTCGTATTTTTGAAAATATTTTATAAAAAACATTTACAAAACATTTTAATCACATATTTTCAAAAAATATTTTTACGGAAACTATACAAAAATATTAAGTTAATATTTTGTTATCATGAGAAGAGAATATTTGTAAAATCCATTATACATATTATTCGTAATATTCATTATTCAAGCACTTTAAAACATTCACAAAATATTATCATTTCCCTAATACTGTGTGAGTATTTATACCATCACAGGACACTCCGCGAGTGGTACAATACATTTTAAGAATTTAAAAATATGGTCTTTAATTAGTAAACATAGAATATATCAGATTTTGAATAACTGCACTATTAAAGAAAAAAAGGGATCGAGCATACTTATGGTGAATCACCCTGTATAATATTGTAATGATGAGAAATATTTCTCCAACACATTTAGTTGGATATGCCACTTCGATATTATGATAATATGTAATATTTACATAAATTATAATTTTTTCTTCCATTAATTAATATACGAGCTCTTCGCGACGACATTAAAAAAATAATAATTAGACTTGACATTCCCGACCAATTAAAATCTTCGGTGCTGCGCATGTCCGTGATTTTAAGTTTTAGTATAAAAAAACTAAAACATTCCTCTTTGAGCCTATACATATAATATCTAAGAGTAGGTAGCTCCGAACTAATTAAACGTTTATCGTATAATAACGCATAATATAATTAAACTAGAAAATTCGAAAACGTCAAATACCTACGTCTTGTTATAATACCGTGTGAATTTTTTTAAATATCTTCTTAATTATACATATATATTTTCTTAAGGAATTCGGTTTTACGATTGTCCGAACGTTTTTACTACTCTCCTAGTTAAATAAACTATTTTATTATCTTTGCATTCAGCGGCACATAAATCGATATAATATATTATATAAATCAAGATCCATATATAATGATGGTAGGTTAGGTTAGGGTAGGTAGGGATTAGATAGTGTTGAGAAAGTTCCTTCTAAGGATCTCGTTCCGTCCCCCGTTAATTTCTTAATATATGAACTCCTTATGTTCTTTATTCAAAAAAGGAACTCGCTCCAAATCTAGTTTCCCCGAAAAAAGAACTCGTTCCAATTTTCGTTCATTTTTAACCAAGTTATTTACAAAATTGCTGTTTTAGAATAATACTTTTTTAATTATAACGTTAGACAAGAACAACAACCAATGAATTAAAGTTAAATCAACTAAAAATACCTTCTTATTAACGCATAGAAACAAAGAAAATTATATTACAAATTAAAATTCAAAGGAACTGTGATTTTTGTTCACGTTCCTAAAAAAAAGAATTCGTTTATTTTCTTTTTTCTTTATTTTTAAAGGAAATAGTTCCAAGCTACGTTTTTACAAAAAAAACTCATACCAGGTAAATACGAGTTCCTTCTCAAGATTTTGTTGTTGTTCATACGAAATAAATGTAATACAAGCTGATTTATCGAGAATAACTCTCCGTTATTCTTCAATAGACAAAATAATTCTTCTGAATAGGTGTCGACATGTCAAAATGACCATAAAAAAAAACTCAAAAACTACTAGTTTTATTTTAATTATTGTCGATACAGAATTAAGTAAAACAGATTGAAAATGTAATGAAAGCGGTTCCTCATAAGTTCTTTTGCGGTTCAAAAATATTAAGTATACCTAACTTAGGTATCTACCAAACGAAAGTGTCACTAATGGGTGGCTGCTCTCCTCAAATGTTCATCTCTATGTATAATCTATTGTAAACTGTACTTTTTTTTTGTTTCAATGCCTTATATTTTGTCATTCCAGTATCATATTTACTTATTGTGCCTTACAGTACAGATTGTAAATTTTCTTATAAAAATAAAGTCAAGAAAAATAATATGTTTGTGCGTGACGTCATAATAATTAATATTTGGTGTAAATATTCTATTGTTATGTTACAACGCAATCGCTAGACGACAATAGTAACGATCGACAACAATTAAAATATTTATTTTTTAGTAGTTAATTATCTTCAGAATTTTTAGTACGTAATAGCGCAGGGTAACAAACAAAGTATGTAAATAATTTATAAATAATAATTATATCGATTAGAACCTGAAAATATTATACCTTTAGTGACTGGCTATGAAGTTTAACCGCTAAACAATATAATATTTTTATTTCATTTGACATAAATATTATGTTTTTGGGCTGGGCTACAACTATTTTTTTCTGACCGATTTTCGCGAGGCCGATTTTCTGAGCACAATAACAGTTCATAATATAACACAATTACGTATACAATAACTATAGAACAAATACTTATTTCACAAAATACAGTGAATCCTCTAAATACCGGACGCTATCGGAAGTTTGGTTCGCCATTCGGAGGTGACCGCTATTCATAGGTGAAATACAGTGAATCCTCTAAATACCGGACGCTATCGGAAGTTTGGTTCGCCATTCGGAGGTGACCGCTATTCATAGGTGTCTGTTAAGGGAGATTTCACTATACTAAGATTTATGCAATGATACTAGAAAAATATTTAGCAACTATTAAAAATTGAAGGACGGGCTCCACATTGGCAATAATGGACATTATTTACGTATAATAGGTAGTTTTAACATATTACAGTGAAACCACCGGTGGGCCCTTAACTGATATTTATTTATTTATTAAATTAGTACGTTATGTCCTATCCATGTCTTTAGTACCTATCTATGATTATAATATAACATATTACGAAAAGCAATATATTTTCACAGCATGTATTCAAAATCTCAAAAACTCTGAGCAATTTTGACTGAAGTTTGATTTGCCATGAAATGTCTTAACTTTTATAAATGTACGACGATTGTGAACGGCGAACACGTCTTATTCGATTCGATATTATTTAAAAACACCTTGAGAGTCTGTAATTGTATTTCGTCGTAATTAGTTAAAAAAAATTATAATACAATATAATGATTACGCAAATAATATCATAATATAACCTATCGTAAAAGGAACGCATCATTAAGTCCCGCGGACTCATGGACAATTTTTTAATGTGGCGAGTTCCATTTGAGTGACTATGATAAATCAACAGGTGCGATCTTATAATAATATTCATAAATCACGGTTATGCTATAACGGTCGACTGCTGCAGGTTTCGTAATTTAAATAAATATTAAATATTTTATATTGTACTTACGGCTTGTCAATATAGCACAATACCGTAACAATAGGTTATTATTAACATAGTTAAATAATATTATATTATTATATGAAAAAAAACCTCTAATTTTGAAATGTATACCGGGTGAATATTTCATCCAACGAAACTTCGTTGTTTCGAAAAAGTTTCCAGTGGTTAAAAAACAACGATTTAAAAAAAACTAATATATATATTTTCAAACATTTTATTCTAAACGTTTTTTAAGTTTTCAATTTTTTGAACGACTACACTGTAGTTTTAATTACAAAGCAGAATAATTTGCTAAGTATTTTGATTCATAAAAATTGAATTTAGAACGAGTAGTTTGTGAGTTATAAATATTTAAAATTTAGATGAACAGAGTGGAGTAGTATATACGGTTACTCCGCAAACTGTTGGTCCACTACTCCGTTTATCAAAACTTTACATAAGTCTTAATACCTATAGCTCATATAATAATAATGTAACTCAAATTTTCAAGCTAGGTATAGAATATCACACAATTAAAAAATGCTCATATCTCCCTTGAAAATGAAAATAGTGAATAAAAGCTGACGCTCAGAGCAAAGATAGTGTTCTTACCTAAAAGTTCAATAAAGTTCACTTTAATGTACAAAACTAACAGCACACCATTGAAACTAGTGAATGAAAATTTGGTGTGTCGTTCGTTTGTAAGACGCAGACAACCAACACACGTGTAATATCACGTGTTGTACAACAGTGGACAAATAGAATATGATCCATCCATTAAAAACCAACCCACTTTATTATATTCACCAATATTTGTTATCATGGAAAACTGTCAAACTATTTATTTTTTTTCAAAATTAATTTCAACGTACAGAATTGCGATGATTTCGAATGTTTGTACTATAGGTACGAATTGTACGTAGGAAATCGTTTTTCAAACAATAATATTCTTTATTTCGTCAGTTGGATTCAATCAAGTTTACGGGTTTTTAAGACTCCGGTCATATGTGGGATTTTTACTCTCCAAACTTGTCTTATTACATGGTAAAAATATTAACCGTTATAATGAATTATGTTTATATTGTTTCCAACTACTGTGTACTTAAGAATAGTTGACGTCTATTGTTCGCGATTGTTTCTAGGAAAAATAGAAACTTAAAGCGATTAACGTGTAAAATACTAGTGTATAACTTTCGACTAAATAACTTTGCAAATTGTATAACAATCATACGTTTTGAAAACTACAGTTATAAATCATTGCACTTTCATAATTATATTATTACACCGACGATATCCTTCTTAAAAAAATAACAACATTTATGTATGAATTGCTTTTTGTTGAAAGGCTACACGTTACATTTTCCGTTTTTCAAAATCGCTTTATTTTGGTTTTCTGTTCTTATCGGGTCCATCGCATATTATGTGTTAAAACGGCATTTGCGCTATAGAAATATAATATTTTTGATATTCTGATTTTTGTTAAAAGGTCACTCGTGCATATGTGTTCTTTTAACAAAATTCACAAAATAAAAAATGTTATATCTCTGCTATGGTCAGTAGCATACACATCCGTTTTTGACACATATTATGATGGAGTGAAGGTGGGCAAGTTAATTTAAGATAGCACAAGATCGACTAGTTAATAGTTTACAAATCATAAATTTAAAAAGTTAATATTATGGAAAAAATATTAATCTAACTCAGTTTAAATAAAGGTAGTCTACTTTTTTAAATCATTATGTGGATCACACAAAGAGCGATTTCGTCTTTTCTAATTTACTTAATTATAATAAACAATTTTACTGAACATTTTATCATAATATATATTGTTTATTATACCTATTTTACTTAATGTGATTATTAAATATTTTAAATTTGAAGCTACACCTGCGCTCCTTTTTAATAATTAAACAAATAATAATAATAAACAATAAATTTAAAAAAATTAATTATATTTTAGCTTTAAGTCATATAATATTATGCCTATTATCTAACTTACTAAAATATTTATCAAGAAATAACATAAATGTTTGTATTATTATATACATTTGGATTATATTTACTTTTATATTAATATTTACGTACTTATAAAACTATAAAAACAAAAAAATTTCAAAATTTGTTTAACTCTATGCATTAAGTATTTTTAAATCAACTGAAGAATGCCAAGTTATTTCAACTATCGATTAAACTAGTTAAGTTCATAAGTTGATTAGAAAATTATAATTAATTAAGTTAAAAAAAATTCACTATTTTTTTCACTTTTTAATGCCTTGCACCGTTGTGATGGACCTATACAGAAAGAAGTCATTCAGAAGACATTTTACTGTATTGGAAATTGTGCAGTTTTATATCACTTCCCGAAACTTCAACTGAGAACAAGTACTACACAAGTAAAGTTACACAAGTTAATTTTTTGAATTATTGAGTCAGTTCTTTAATTAGAATATCCTTTTTACGATATTTTTAAAAGTATTAAAACGTAAGTCCAAAACACAATAAACTCATAGACAGTAAAAAGTATATTGACTTAAGTCCTAAACGACCTAAATTACGATGGGAAATGTATGTCCAGCTTCACCATTAGAAAAGTAATATAAATTATATTATTATCGAAGTATACATCAGTCGTGGGTAAGTTTGCTTTTTGTGACTAGCGTTACTTGACTTCTGTAGTGCAGATATTTATATGCCATTTTAACAAGAAGCATAATATTTTACATTAAATGATTAATGAATAAACAAATTAAAGCAGTATAAATAGGGGAGGGGGTGGTGGAAATAATATTTAGATATTTATGATAATAGATAATCGGGGAAAAAATGTACGAGGGGCGGGGGGGGAATAGGAATCGAATAATTATTTAAATAATATCATCTATAACTATTATAACACTTTGTCGAATAATAATATTGCAAATATAGGAAAAAAATCGAAGGTTTGCCGATCTCATTTTAACGTGTCTATTTAAGGCATAGCTGAATAGTAGGTTTGCATAAATACATAAGAAGTGTGTAGGCACCTAATTTAATTGCAACCAGTTTAGGTTAGTGGCCGGCACTTAATATTTGGTTAATGGAATAACCAGAAGTCGTGTGCGACTGCCACAACTTGAATGACTTTCGTGTAACACACTACTCAGTCGGCATGCGAAAATAATATGTATTTATAGGTAATACATCTTATATACAGGGTGAATCGACACTTGGGCATTTTGTTTTCTTCAAAAACCTTAGAGCTAATCGAAATCTGATTTTTGGAATTTTCAAATATCCTCAAAGACCTTATATATAATAATATATATACTATTATATTTTCAAATCGTTGAGGTTTGTTGTACTACGACTTGTGTCCTATGGATATACAATCTTCTGCAGTTTTTCTGTTTTTAGACGAAAATTTCCCCTCATCTACTTTAAATCGTTTAGCGGATAATTTTTCAGAAAACCTGGACCGTTCGGAATCAATATTTTAACGAGTACCTATTTTGAGTTATTCAACACTTGGTGATATGACAATGGATTTGGAAGATATGGGGGCTTTGGGGGTTTGAAAATGATAGTGATCACTGATCAGCATTAATCTATTAACATTGGAAATTTATAAAAATAGTCCGAGTAAATCATTACCTACATCTATTTTTCACTTTTGTAAAACGATTTTTAACGTCGATTATCCTTAGTATTTACATAATATTATATGCATTTTAATAACCTAATTTACTACTCGTTCGAATTTTGAATTAGATAAGTATATCAAAATTTTCAAAAAAAATATCCTCTAAAATCTAAATAATTTATACTAAAAAAGGGCGGGGGGTTCGTATGAAAAATAGAAAAAAACATGGAGGTGAGCTGCTTGGTGAAGCACTCTGTATATCTGTATAGGTGTATTCATGAAAATATACAAAAAATGCTGAATACATTATGATAAGTCTGTCAAAGTATAGGTAAGTTCAGGTAAGTAAAGACATCTGCAGTGCGTGTAATGTGTATATTGTAAAAAAATTCAAGGATTTTAAAATATGGTCTTTCAGCAGGTATAATGTTTGAAAATTCCAAAAGTAAAAATTTGATTAAAGTAAAATACGAGGGTGAATATGATGCTTGCAAGTGAATCACACTGTATATTTTTTGAATGGCCTGCGACGAGATTTGTTACACTGTGTGAAACACTCCGCAGTAGGTATACACCATAAGAGTAATATTACTATACGGTACACATTTATAACTGTGGTCGGTAGATGAACACATGTTCAAAATAAGATATAATAAAATATTATTGAATAGTCGATTTAATATTATATAGCTATATATTTCGTGTCTTGACCTGTTGCGTAGTAATTATAATAGTCGATTGGTATATATTATTATCGTACTAGACTGGCCGTCTGCGGCGTATTAATACATATTGAAACCTCTAAATACCGATAAAATACCGTTAAATTTCGTCCGCTATTCGGATGGGTTGGCTCTATTCAGAGGGTTCAGTTTGTAGAAATGTTGAAGCTGATTTGTTTCCAAAAAAAAAACCGTCCGCTATTTACAGGTGTCCGTCGAGAAAAGTTTCACTATATAATGTGTGTGATCCATCGACATTAGTAATTCGTAAAATTATCAAAGTATATATAATTTGATGGTGTTATATTAAAAGGGTATATACCATAAATATCGGAAAAATGAGATTTTGGTATCAACATTTTCAAAAAAAATTGGAGCATTATCTGTAAAAGAGGTGGTTAGAAATATTGATATTTATTTTCTATACAAGGCATCCAAGACATTCAAACAAAACAAAAAAATATTTATACTGAACATGACATTAAAAGGGTGATTACCACACAATTATTAGTGATTCTGATAGAAGGGCGTTCAAGAATCTGAATTATAAAAGTATACCACGTCGAATACTACGACTAGCGGAGAATGAGGGAATGGTGGTCAAGGAGTAATCGTGGTCACCTTGATTATCACGAAACTAAGATAACTACAAATCAGCTGACTACGTGGAATGATTACTTTTGTTATCAAAAGCTTAATTTAAATATGGTAACTATCAGTTAAGTTTTACCACTAACAAATTGTTATCAAAGTTTTTTCCCCAATATCCAGTTAAAAATGATGTTCGAAAAACGCTTTTCAAGGTAAGTCTAAATTTTATTATATTTTCCTTTAGATGTAACTTAAATAACAAGTAATTTGTGGGGATTACAAATCTGTAATTGCAAATTTAATAAAACTAATCACCAATAAAAAAAATATTATTTTGTTATAAATTGCAGAATGGGGTATTCGCAGTCAGTGCTTATGGGGTGATGACTGATGAGTCATTTAAAAATATATTACCATTTACCCATTTTATTATGTTTTTCATGTTTTTTATGAAATTATGAGTAGAATAAAAAAATTACGATTTTCCCTATTAATTTGCATGGGTTTTTGAGTGACTATCATTCCCCTTAATTTCCACTTTTTTTATTAAAAAATAAAAATATATTTATTATATACATACTATTTACTATATACTCTATACATTCTTAATTCTAAATTTTATAAGAGGTCAATAATATGGCGAATCACTCTGTATATTTTGTGACAAGATTTGTTGGGCTGTGTGAAATACTCCTAAAAAAACACTTATATTATGTGTATAATTGTGGCTGATAATTAACGCAGCACATATTTAAAATAAAATCTCATTAGGTATTTGAATAGTCCATACTTTAATAATATAGAATAAATTTCATGTCTCAGCCAACATTTAATAATAATTTATTATAGTAGTCTATTGGTACCTATATCACAATATAGACGTCTGCGGTGTACACATAATAATGTTAGTGTTCAATATTAATCCATTAAAATTATAGTAATTTGTAAAAATGGTCCAATATTCCAATGTTACACCTACTTTATATTTTTGTTAAAAAAATTAATAAGAATATTAAATCCTTGGTCAGTCTTGGGTAGTATTCCGAATAAAGTATTTGGAATATATTTTAAGTACCTATTCAGAATAATTTTTAAATATTTTTTAAATGTAGCTACCTAAAGCTAATTATCATTGGTTTAATATTAAAACTAAAAACTAAAAAGTATTTAAAACACTTTATTCAGAATAATTTTTTTATTAAGTATTCGAATATATTATCTGAACACTATTATCGTAGTATTTACTCCAAATACTTTTTAAAGGACCCAAGTCTGTTCTTAGTATAATAATCTATATTGTCTTTATATTATATACATTTTAATAACTGAGAAACTATTCGTTTGAATTTGTATAAAAAAAATGATGTACTACTCAATAATGATTTACAGCAAAAAGGGTGAAACGACGTGAGACGATAAAATACAACAAAGCGCGTTTAAAATAAAACAATGTCATTTGAACTGTCGATATTATATTAAATAAGCTATATATTTCGTATCTTGACCCATATAATACAATAATAATAATAATAATAATAATAATATTTTATAACAGTCGATTGGTTTAATATTGTGTTGAGTATATATTATATACCTACCAGACTGGCTGTCTGCGGCGTATAATAATAATTCGCTCGGCTAAATGCGAACATTGTTTACGATGATGGTAGGTCATATAGATACAGACGAATCGTCACCGGACAGGGACGTAACAGAAGACATGTGAGAGACGCGATTCGTGTGTCTTTATGGTCGTTAATTCCTATACGAGTATGTGTGTGTGTGTGTAATCGTTTATACCGACGATACTTCAGTTATATATATATTATATATATACATATATATTGTATAGCTTCTATCGTGAGACCAGAAAATATTTAAACGTATTAAAAAAAAAGGGGGCACCTATAAAATATATTATACTCCTCTTCCATATGGATTATCATTGTTTATAGTAATCCGATGCCGGCCGGAACGTGAAATTAAATAGTGGCTATTGTCATCTATTCTTATATAATATTATCATGAAATAGGTGTGCAGTATAATATTATATACATAGGTATAATGTTAATAAGACAATATACGGTTATATATTAGGTGATTCTAAGTATGCCGTCGTGAACCATTACAATATATATTATATAGCAGTATAATAAGTAATTAGTAGTTACCGATGCAAAGTTGTATTACCTGCTACATATTATACCATCCAGCGCAGTGGTTTTCAAACTTTTATTAAACACGGCACACCGTGCTCTTCAAAAAATTTCGTACAAGTGGGGGTCTAGTCTGGACCCCCCCCCCCATTCAAAATTCTTAAGGTGAAAACCACTAATTGGATACTTTTTAGTTTTGACATGTTAAAAAAAATTGGACTCCCCTTTTAAAAATTACTGGTTACGCCCCTGATGCACACTAAGCTCCTAAATTATTGAAAGAGTCACCACTGGGTTCAGGTTTCTTTCTTAAAAAATATTCAAGTTTTTTTTTTTACTTTCAGTCTATGAATTATGCTTATTTTGTCGACTGATACAGATTGTATATTACTTATTTAAAAAAAAAAAATAAAATATATAGTCGTGCAATGTTTTATTCACGTTTTTTCCATATTATTATATTATTTAGGTACACGTGTTCCGTCGAATGGACCGAATGTATAATGTTATGTACATAAATTATAGTTTGTCACTGATCAATGTATTTTCTATTTTCATTTAATTTTTCAATGATAGCAATATGTCCAATATTATAGATACCTATCGGCACATTGGCGATTGAAATTCATTGGCAATTTAAAAAAAAATTGTGTATTTCTGAACGTTTTGATTGTATAAAAACCAATAGTGAGCATAATACACCGAAGATCTGGCTTTCACGGTAGCACGCGTACAACCATAATATATAAGTCTTGTGCTGGGCAATGTTTTATTCGTGCGTTTTTCGTGTTATATTTAGGGGGGTAGGTAGGTATACATATATTCCGAATGTTACATATACAGTTTGGCGTTGATTTATGTATTTTCGATTTTCGTAGAATTTTATAGTAATATCCGATGTCACGTCGAAGGTTTATACGTGTGTAAATACCTACATAATAACATAATACATGCGTATTAGCGATCGGAATTGAAAATTATTATCGATCGTAGAAATCATTACGACCGTCGACCACGAGCCAGTGCACATAACTTATTTTTCGTAAGCTCTTAGCTTTTACTATATTATGAAATTGGCAATTTTAAGTTTGTGTATTTCTTAACGTTTCGATAGTAAAAGCCAATGATGATCATCTGACACCGAACACCTGGCTTTTACGGTAGCACGCGCATACGCACAAACATAATATAGTCTTGGACAATAACTTATTCGTCGTAGCTTTTATACTATATGACATTGGTAATTTTAAATTTGTGTATTTACTAACGTTTCTATAGTAAAAGTCAACGATGAGCATCTAACACCAACGATCGGGCTCTTACAGCGGTGGCACGCGCACGCCTCAATGAAAAAATAAAATTGTAATAATAAAATAGGTACATGCGGTCTTGCGTGGGGCAATGTTTTATTTATGTATTATTATATTATATATATTTAGGTAGGTACACGTGTTTCGAATGTCATAGCACCTACCGTATACCTATATAGTCTGCCGTTGATTTATGTATTTTCGATTTTCGTCGAATTTTACCATATAATAATAACATCCGACATCAAAGATATCACGTCGTGTACGCTCGTGTAGGTACCTATACATATTATAATAATAATATATATTATCACAATCGGCCGCGGGTACGATGTAGACATAGTGCGCAGGTGATTTGAACGCGTGTCGACCACGTTCCTATATTATAATAATAATAAGCCGCACACTTCATCTGCGGCCGCGGATATAATAATAATAATAATAATAATAATAATAATAATATTATAATATAATATAAGGTAGGTACCTACAACATATCACCCAAAAAATCGGCGGGGTGGCCCTCGACGAGCAGCATATATTATAATGTAGTGTTATATTTATTATAATATATTACATTATACAGAGTGATTTTTCAAGCGTGCTCGTGCTATTTTTATGCTTAAATTATGAATGATAATATCTAGGCTGGGCAAATTAACTTGCAAGACAACTTAACTTTTGAAATCGTTAAGTTAAGTTATTTAATAAAAATAAAGTTGAGTTGAATTGAAAGTTACTCATATTTTTTTTCGCTATTAGTTAATTTTGAAAAAAAAAGTAACTTTAAAGTTAAAATATTCTAATTTGCAAGTATAAAAAATTCCAGACTCATAATATGGTTCATTAAATAGTTTTTACGGTCAAGAAAATTACTTAGGAAATTTAAAATTAAAAATAAAAATAAAAACCTCATTCAAAAATTTGCATGATTCTTCGTACGAAAATTAACTTAAAGTTCACACGTTAATCTTAAAAAAAGTAACTTATTAAATTAAAAATTAAGCCTACAGTTCCACCCCCCACAGTACCAAAGGCTAATGACCTAAGTTGTCGAAGCCTCAAAACAAACAAAAAAAAAAAAAATTAAAAGTTAATTTGAAAAAAATGAACGAGTTAAACAACTTAATTGAAATTAACTTAACGTTTAACTTAATTTTAACTTTTAACTCGTTAATTAATGCCCCTCAGCCTTGCAAAATATAGAGCATTATTATTTAGGACATAATATAGTTTATATATTTTTTGTAAAACCTTTTCTAAAGATTATTATCCTTGTATAGTATAAACGGAAGGTACTTATCATTGACTGGTAATAAATAAACAATTCGGCTATCACGACAACCTTTACGCGGCGTAATTTAAAATTTAAAATGAACTATAACCGATATTCGCGATAACCGAATTTTTATTTATTACCGAACAGTTATGGCAGGACCGTATAGACACTGTGTGTATCGAAAAAATCGTTTGATTGTGGTCTTGAACACAGTCTCTGGGGTACACTTTATCAATTAAATATTCCATATAAATATTATAAATTATTTGAACAATGTCAAATGTCAATGGTATAATATTTTATTTTTAAATTCCCATACTTTTCATACCGTAGGAATACAGAGGCCCGATCGCTGATCAAGTGTCTACTACTCGGATTTTGATTTAGACACATCCACTAAATAATTTTACGTAAAAAATAGTGTTCCTCATTCGACAAATAAAAGTCGCAGGAATATGGTTAAGTAGTACGAAAAATATCAGGAATTTGAAAATATAGTTTTCTGCAGGTATACTTAAAAATCAGAACTTGGAAAAAATGGGGGTGAGCATGCTTTAAAAAAAATCACCCTGTATAGCGTTGTAAATAATATACTATTATCGGCACTCGAAACGGTCTGCGGGTGCGACGACGAACGGTCGACGGGTGCAGGTTTGTTGTATTATTATGCGTACAATAAAAATATAAAATACGGCTTGTTGGGCCCGGGCAAACGGATACAAAATTATTATTCGTGTGCGGAAAAAAAAAACATTAAACGAAATTCCTGTGTTCCAGGTGGTGGTGAGGTCGTCGTCGTCGTACATGGGAGGAGGCACCCGTCCAACACAATATGTATATAATATAACACAATATGTATATTGTGCGATCTCTCGCGCCCGTCTGGGACGAACCGGAACATCTGCCACGCGTCAGACGCAGGCGGCACCCGAGATTATTGCCCTTGACGAAAAATAAAATGAAAATCGAACTCGGGGGGGAAGTGAAGGAGTAGGTGGAGAAGGAGGAGATGATGCGAAGAGAGAAGACGCGCGCCCGCCGCAGCAGCCGCCTCGGGAGACGCACAATGACGATAAACGAGACCCGCGACAGAGTGGTAACCGCCTATATATAATAATAATAATAATAATAATAATAATAATGATAATGGTGATAATACGCAGACCACGCGCAGTGGTACATAATGGCGGGTGCACCCTATTATACTATCGGATATAACGTCTGAGCAGCGGTGTTTTATAGGGGCGCAAAGTATATGATATATGACAATATATGACGTGTCGTTTAAAAAAATTGTTTACCAAAAGAAATGCGAGTGTAACGTCACACAAGATATGATATTATTATTATTATAATAATATTTGCAAAAGTAATTTATTTCGTATTATAATTTTAAGCTTGAAAGCTACTACAGCAGAGGCGTGATGTATGATATTGTGTGTTGCAAAAAAAAATGTTTACCGAGCAAAATGTGCGTAACGTCATAGGATATATAATATTGTTTGCAAATATTTAAACCAATTTATTCGTATTATAATTTTAAACGTGAAAACTTCTATAGCTGTGGCGTGAAGTATGATAATATTGTGTCGAGAAAAAAAATGTTTACTGAACGAAATGCGTGTTTAACGTCACATAAGATATAATATTATTTTCAAGAGTAATTTAGCAGTGGCGTGAAGTATGATATTGTATTGTAAAAAAAATGACGTTTACTGAACGAAACGTCATAGAATATAATGTTATTTTATCGTAATATTATTTGCAAATATTTAAAGCAATTTATTTCGTATTATAATATTTTAAACTTGAAAACTAAAAGCTATAGTAGTGGTGTAAACTGTGAAGTATGATATTGTGTTGCAAAACAAATGTTTACCGAACGAAATGTGCGCGTAACGTCATAAAATATATTATAATATTATTTGCAAATATTTAAAGCAATTTATTTCGTATATTTTTCATAATAATTTCATAGAAAATATATATTTCAAATTCAGAACCCTAATTATACCGTCATGTTGTGTCCGTGTTTGGAAAAAGGACGCGTAAATATCAGAGATCTGCTCGGATTGCAAATAGAACGATAAAATAAATAATAATAAATATTTAAAAGCGCAAACGTTTTCGTTTTATTTTTCGTCGTTCGCCACCATCGAACTCATAGGTTTTACAGTGTAAGCAGCTGCTCCGTGTGCGTTTCAATACAAGTATCGTATGTCTTACTTAGAGTATTTTAATACCGTAACACAATCCACGTTAGAGTGAACGTCGTTATACATGTACATAATAAAATCGGCAGTAAAAGTATATGCTTAAAAAAATAAAAAAACGTACACTCATCGTGAAACTTGTACAAAACGGAAACCGTTATAATACAGCCGATAGTACCGATATGGTCCTCTTCATTGAACGGATTTCCGTTTTATAATTTACAATAATATACCTAATATAGGTAGGTAAGTACATTGATGTACCTAGGTGGCTACGATGTAGGTGCGCATAAGCAAAGGTGTGAATTGCGATAATATAGTCGGTTGGATAATTTTCAAACCGACTTATGAACTTGACCGGTTTAATTGACAGTGGAAATGATAGTGTTAAAACTATGTTTTAAAAAAACAAATTGTTTGAATTTTAAACTGTTATAAACCGTTTTAAATATGATACTGTTTAAAACTCGAAGAATTTTTTTTTTTAAACAACGTTTTGAACAGAAAAAAACAGTTAAAACAAAAAATACTGTTTTTTTTTTCAAAATTGAAAAAATACACCAACTCCGAAACAAATACAATGTTTAATAAATAATTTTGCTGTAGATATTTATGTAGTGATGAATCAACAAGTATAAAATTATAATATACCTATGTTAAACAAGTCAAAGTTTGCTGAAATGAATAAATCGATTTTTATATCGTTATAATGGCTTTCATAATATTCTTTTGTGGGGGTTATTGTTTACACGACTATAGTGAGGTTTCTGTGTTGAGATAAAATGTATTATTAGACCTAGTATTACAAGCAGAAGTATGAAAAACGATTCAAGACAGTCAATAAAGTCATCTCGCCCATAAAACATATAATATTTAATATAATATCGTCCTTGTGTTACATCCCGTATACCTGACACGCGAATTAAATAATGAATCAATAAATATAGGCTAAAAAAGGCCATGGGCCAAGGGGGGAGATATACCTCCATAATCCATCCCCTCCCCCCGTAAATACGCCACTGGAGGTTTTAAGTGACAAAGTGGCGACAAATTTCTTAGACGATTTTCCAACGATAATATAACATAATTAATATCGTTGTGTTTCGATCGAGTGAAAGTGCGGTGACGATAATATTATTATTGTGTTTTACGCTTAAAACGGAACGGATCGTTTTTCGTCCGAACAACAACGACGGGCATTTCCTGAATTCGATCACGACCGTTGCCGAGCTGATTATCCGGTATGGTTTTGTGGGCTTACAGTAACAGGAAATTGGTTGAGCGGTAACCAGATACCGTAGTACGGGTGTAGTGTGTATAAAACTCCGCACTAATGTAGTGCACATGGCGCGCGGCGGGAAATAAACTGCGCACCAGACGCGCCCTCAACCTTTTTCTTTTCCGACAACAGACCGATCGGTTAATTAACTTTGGTATGGATTGTTTAAAACAAAAGATAATATTATATAATATATCATATAATATAATGGTTATGAGTAAAACCATATGTTTGATAGCTTAAATATGGTGCCGCTATATTACAATTTATCGAGGCTCTAGAAAAAATATTCTAAACGGCCTTTAACACGGTGGAAAACGATTCCGCAAATTTTTAAATAAAAAAATAAATATTTTAAAACAAAAAAAAAACAGTTTTTTCAAAAGTGAAAAAATACACATGTAATAATATAAGTATAAGTATCATATCTCGACATACGTTACGTAAACGAGGCATCGGCGTGTTCCGGATTCAGAGTTGACATTCAATATAGATTAATATTAAATTATCACAAATCGTTTTGTGATTTAAATAATTCTGCGCTTTTGAAAATAAAACTTTCGGAAAACACGATTTTAGCTCACATTTTATACGTTGTTGGACTCGTTGGATTATCGTGATTTCATTTATATTGTAACTTGGACTTATAATTAATTATTATTTCCTGATGATAAGATATATTTTAGAATGCTTCATTTATAACATGCTTCATATGAAATATCATAAGCTTTAATTATTTGATACAAAAACTAATTTTTTTCTTATGACTTCAACATTATCAAATAATAACAATCGTCAAAATATTTTTCAAATTATTATTTAAATTTTTATATTATAATTTTAATCTACATCATAATAATAATCTTATAATACTATTTAATGCATTTTTATAACTACTTTTTAACTGTTTAATATAATTGTATACAATATAAATTATATTTTTTGTATACATCGCATATTATATTTTATATTTTTATCATATCATTTAACTATATATTTAATAATTAATTAAGTGGCCCTTTAGATGTAAGCACTCGATCATTTTAATTACCAACCAAATAAAATTAAAGTAAATATTTAATTCGTCAAAAATTACAATCTATAGTAAAAAGAGCAAACAATATTTTATGGCAACGTTGCATTTAAAACTATGCGGAATCGTGTTATAGCTTTTTGGACACGGGCAAAAGTAGTTTATTCCCCCCAAACTACCTAGAGAAAATGGCCACCAGTTGTCCTCAACCTTAATGTACCGATTGCCCCCCCCCCCAACCAAATATACCAATTAATGACTCACATATTATCTAAGTATGCGATTACAATATCATCCCGCCAAATAGGGGAGGTAAATATGTAATTAAATGAAAATGAAAAAATTCATATAACAAAACGTAATAAAAGAATAAATATAGGTAATGTAGTTATACCAAAGTGGTATACAATGTAATTTTTACTATTTTATTTTTACAAATTATATTGTATACCATTTATAATTATAAATATTATTTTTAATCTTTTCTTATATACATATTATTTACCTTAACTATTTTTACGCGATGGTATTGTAATCGAGTTTATAATATGTGAAGGCGACTGGTACATTTTTTAATACCGAAACAGCCACTGAGGGCAACTGATCAACACCTCAGATATGATGTGGTTTAGCAGTTGACCCCTTGTTAAAATTATCCCCCCTAAATATAAGTTGACATATGTTATAAATGTATGCTCCATACTACTATTTACTATTATGTTCCATACTACCGACTACTATTTTACTCATCGTACAATACATTATAATATTAACACTCATTAGATATTTTAATATATTGTTGTGATTTATTTGTTTTTAAATACGCCGTAACTAATAATATAATCAAGTTTTGTATTATAGGTACCAGATGTCACGTGGTGCCACCACTGGGTGACTTATCTCCCTCCCGTCAATCAATTCTCATCAAATGAACTTATTGCACATAACAATGCAACTATGCTTGCAAATAACAATTTCACAGGAACATAACAACGCATATAAGACAGCCATTTCCCGGAACACGTTAATTCGTTCATATTATAGCTTTCCGATGTAGTCATGTCCAACTCAATCCAAACGACGTCTTATATATTGTTACATCCACATATGGTGATCAATAAGATAGTGCAGGGAGGTCAAACCTTTTGTAGTTGGAGGGCCAGTATTTAAACTTTCATAAAAAAAAAACAGGGCTTTGCACGTCCGATTTAACCAGAATCCGTTGCGCCCTTAAAAACCCTTAAAAAAATCAAGCATCCGAAACTCATGTAACCCCGATGATTCTATTTTCAAAACGCCTGAATTTTAACCAAAATCCGAATAACACATTCTGGTTAACCCGAAATCCGAATAATTTTTTATTTTATAATCTTCATGTGATAAATCATTCTGTATATATTGTTTGTGGTTAGTTCGTGTAGTTAACGAGTTGTTTAATAATAACAATACTACATTTTGCTAAACAATTAAAAATAATATCTAATAAAAATAACTATAACTATGTTTTTCCGAACTACTAAACACCCGTATTAACTAATATTAACCAGAATAATAACGGTTATATTAACAGCCAAATGTTTGTTTAATTTTTTATTCTGGTGTTTGAAAAAAAACCCAGAAGATAATATTATATAGTGCATCGGCGTATGACTTTTAAGCTGCAATCTATTGATTCGGATAATAATTAAAACTAAAGGTCGCTATTAACCAGTTAAAAGGTTTAAGTTAATAAGATAAAGAGTTTATTTTGTTTTAACTGTGTTTAACCTAACTGGTTAATTAATTTTCTAATCAACTTGAAAACTTAATTAGTTTGATTGGCTGATATATAAAGGTACCTAATATTTATGTAATGATGACGATCGTTACGAAATCGAACGATAAATCATATGCCTTAAACCTGTTAATTAATAAGTGTTCTTTTTTTTAAATAATCGATCTCTGCACGATGTTCTTGCAACATATATTATAATATCATTGACTTAATATATATTAATTTAATAATGTAGGTACATATACCAAGTACGGATACAGGGGAAATTTATCCCCCCCCCCCCCGTTTACAAAAAAGGAATCAAATATTTAAATTATACATTTGTAATTTTAGGCTATAACTAATAAATTCCCATCCCTCACGTTTAGGATCTCTGTATCGACCCTTGAAATATTATACTTATATACCTAAGTACTATTGGCTATAATTCGAAAACCAAACCACTATTTGAGATTTGAGTTTTTCGTGCGTCAATTATTTAGCGGTCGTCGATACCATAATAACCGTACAGAGGCTACACGCGTACGACCGTTCAATCAACGCCAAGAAGGGTAAAAAAAAGAAAAAAACTAATAAAAAAACCGCAATATTGACGGACGTGAAATGCGTACCGATGTACTATGACGAGCGATGATGGTGATAGGTACAATATATTATTATATTTGTATTGTGATTGGGTATAATAAGTAATAATAATAATTATTATTATCATCATCACTCGTCACGTCCTTTTTATAATATTATATTATACGAATATACGTCGACCTTGGGCACGCGTTTACAGTGCAAATATATCGTCCGGATTTGGGAGAGTCGTTTCAATGTAAATTATTATTAAACGTGTAAGCGGGGCCGATCGGATTTCCTTTTGCCGTTCGGTCTTGTACATACTAATAAACGTGTTGAATTATTATACTATATTATTGATTCACGGTGGGCAAAATCACCGGACACCTGCTGCAGTTGTATATAATAAATATTATCCATTTTTTTTTTTACTATGTTTTTAACACAGTATCTGCAAAATACAAATATCTGCAGCCCACGCGTATAATGAATGTCCTAATGAATATGTATTATTTGAATTTATGAAAATTAATATTATATCGTCTATACCTCTAGGGATCAAAATGCCGAAAAAATTCGGGAAAATTTCTGAAAAAAACTATTTTTCTTCCCAGAGCTTTGGAAAATTTGGAAAAATTAGAGAATATATTGTATATTGTATTAAATTATGCGAATGACAAATTGTTTAATTTTTACGTAAAATCAAAATAAATACTACTCATTAGTCAGCAATAAGAATTTTATAAGAATTGTCTAGTTATACGCGTCGCACGATTTTCACAAGACTTAAATCGGCCGCAAACGGGTTGGACCGCAAATAAATGTCTTTATTTCGGTACAAATCACAAACTCCTGACAATTTTGACCCTTTTCGCGGGTGCAGCGGCATTTACCCACGCGCGTATTACAATATATAATATAAAATATATTAAAACGTATAATTGATACGACCCGAACAAAAACAAATGTACAAAACATTATTGTGTTTCAGATTTTGAGTGCGGAGCGCTTGGACGGCGGTGGAATAAAACAATAGGTATAATACATAATATATTGTTTCACAACGAGACGAGTCACATGTGAACGCGTTTTGTTCGTCGCCGCTTTTTCAAGTAGACCATATAGTGAGCTCTCGAGGAGTAGCAGTCCTCTATAGAGCCTAGAGTCGAGGGTTTCATATATCACAAGCTCGTCTCCTTCAGAGACATTGACATAATATCCTTGTAGGAAAACGCGGTAAATAATGTTAGGCTAATCCGCAGTTCCGATCGATAAACATATAATATTATATCTAAGCAGTGGTTCCCAACTCGATATTGAACGCGGGAAATTTTTGTAAATTTTCCACCTTCACGGACCTAGTCCTAAACTTTACCCCCTCCCACTATACTTCTATAGCCTATACTCTATGGTATGGACATTCTAATCTAGTATTGAACTATTAAATATAAATTATATTATATTATTTATAGGAACATAGTTACCTAACACATAACTTTTTTTTTGCTTTCTATGTTCTCTGGCCCGCTAGATTTTCCCACTTTCAAAATTGGCCCTCTAGAAGCATTAAGTTGCTCGTCCCTGGTCTTTACCATTGGTTTTTTTTTATGAGTACTTGATACTAATCAAAAATACAGTTTGTATTGTGAAAAAATATTTTAATTTTTTATTTACACTAATTTAGTAAAAAAAAAATGTGTTACAAATTTAAATTTTGGTATTTCAACAATATGTAAGTCGTTATTATAAATACAATTTCGCTCGTTTTTTATTCTTCAATTTTTAAAAATGAAAAAATGTATGGTCATGAAAAACATTCTTTGGCGTCGCGGATCACTTGAGATGAGACCACTCGGACCACCAGTTGGAAACCACTAACCACTGTATTAAAGTAATGTATATGCGTCTGTTGTTATTTAGAAAATAAAAATCCTTAAGTGTTCACATTAATTGTATTTATTACATATAATATAATATGTACTATATTATACAGTTGACACTCACTAATAATAATTATTATTTGACTGATGAGAAATATCTCCAAACAGTTTTGGCTGTGTAGTCTGAGAACCAAACGTCAATCAGCAATGTATATCTAATATATTATTATTGTTATTATAATGTTATCAATATTATTAACGCGTGAGCTGTTTATATTAATTGTAATAACTTGATGACGAATGTTTTGAACGATTAATCTAATCACATTTCATATTATATTGTGTAATTAAAATTAATTTTTACTTCTCCTTTCGATCTCTGTTAATTTGTTATACTATTATACTTATTAGGTATCACTAATTTTAAATGGAAACTATTTGTTTATATAATATAATAATTATTATTACTATTGTTTAACTTTTGTACATTTCATGTTATACCTAATAACACTGACTATACTTATGTTACCAATGCCGCCAATTCAATGAAATCAAACACGAACTTCCGGATACCCTATATACAGGGTGTAAAAGATAGAACTGAATTTTGGAATAACTTTTGTTCTAATTTTATATTTAATTTATAGTCACTTGCGCTAAACGTATAATAAAAAAAAATTATTTTTATTTTTTAATACTGAAAATAAAAAAAAAATTTTAAATTTGATTTAACTTTTTTGAATAAATTCAAAATAGCCAATTTGTGAATCTGATTATAAGAACGATTTAGATGGTAAAAACATTTATCTAGATCAAGTAGTTTATTTTTTGAATTTTTAATATCAATATTATTTGATTAAATTAATTTGAAACGCAATAACTTTTTTAAAAATATTATTTAAAAACATGGGCATATTTCTTAAACTATTTACTAATCATATGATTTTATCAATTTTTATCATACGTTTAAGTAGCATCGTTATTTTTTTCTTTTGGTCCGTTCTTTCTGTTACACCCTGTATATACAAGATATTTTCACCCACTCCCGAGACTTCCAGAAAATTAATGAAATTTATCAACGAAACTGAACTCTGTCATCCAATTTAATAATATATTACCCAATACTATACTACTATGTTTAAGTATACCAAATATAATAGTTATTTAAGTACCTAATTAATGTAATTAATGTAAAGAAATGTAATGTAAATAATAACCACGTAGTGTTCATTCCGTAAACAATTAGTTTTAAAAATTAACTACTTAATAAATTACATAATATGTTACAATATTACTGTTAATAATATTACATTATTGTAAATTGGACATAATATAGTCCAAACGGAATAAATAAATAAAATAAATTATAACTTATATAAGCTAAGGTGTTACCTTCGTTGAAAAATATATTAATCTAGAAAGCTATGTATAATGGATTTAACTGTGTTAAAAAATTGTCAAAATTAAAAATTCCAATAAAAATACTATGGAACCTCAAAATTCAAGGGAAATGAAATGGTATGACTTATCGAGGTTCCACTATATTTCAAAATTGCAATGAAAAATACATAGTAAAAACATATAATATCATATAAAATATATAATAGTTATAAGTACCCAGGTACTTAAAAAACATGATGGACACTAACAAATTAAAAAAATTATAAAAACTATTTAAAAATAAAAATAAATTGTTTTTCTGAATCAAAATTTGTAATTACAGTGGACCCTCGATAAGTCGAAAAAATTTCCTTGAATTTCGACTAATCGATGTTCCACTTAATATACATTTCTAAAAGTGTTGTTGAAAATTGTGTATTATCTGCTACTTAAAATAATATGTTTGTAAAATAAAAAACGTACGTTCAACATCTACACTTATTTTATCGGTTTATATTTAATATAATTTCAAAAAATTGGCGTTAACGTTTTGATTTCCTGCCATAACCTCAAAGTAAGTTTTAATTGTTTTATATCCTTAATTTTTGGGAAATGATAATACACCTGATAAATAGGCAATGAGTGGGGGGGGAAGAGCAACGCTCCATCGGGTTACTTTTTAGGAATAAAAAATGTATGGAGGGCTTCAACCCCCCCCCCCCCATATATTAGGGCTATAGTTGTGCCACTGTCTACAACAATATCTGTTAATTCATCGGCTAACTTTTAATATTGCTATTTATTATTTGCAGATTTAAATTGATCACACTACATTACTTATTGCAATTTCCAAGCCTTTGGTGTGACGTGAAATTCCTTATTATTAGGTATGTCAAATTTTCAGCACGATTAAACATCCAACCTCCCATTCAAGTCAGATTCAAAAAATTAAATTATGACGTGTATAAAATTCGCTCCCCTGTATCGAAAAAATCGAAGCTGACTTGATATTGTGAGGGGGGGGCCGGGGAAGATATTATTTGAAAATTTGACAGCGGGGAGGTGCTTGATTTACAAATACTTACAAATGGAGATCTTTAACGTGCAATGAGTCCGTTACGATTTTTTCGAAATAGGAGGGTCAACGTCACACACATCTAATTATGTCTATACACATATAGGTAGTCGTTTTGACCTTGTGTGACGTTTCACATATTATTCTCATTCATTGTTATTGGTGTTATGAATAAAATAAATCTACACAGTTAATGTCACACGAGTATAACACTGTGTGTTGTTAACAAACAATATAAATAACAATATAAAATATAATATTATAACAGTGGAGATTATGGTTCTTTCATCGTGTACCAATATGTTATTAATATAATAAATTGTGAAGGATATATAGGTCATATATTTTTAGCGTGGATTTGTATGCATTAAAAACCAATGAAATATACGCTAAAAATCTTAAATATGCATAATATATGCACGAAAAAAATAAATACGCACTCATAACTGAAATTTATTTTCTGAATATTATTTTATTAAAATATTTGTGTTTTGTAGGTATAGTTTTGATCTATAAGGAAAAAATTGGAATCAATTAGACAGTATCAAAAATGTATTATAAAAGGAATTTACTAAGGTCCAGCTACGACCTACATAATTTGTGTTTTGTTGGTAGTTTTAATTTATAAGAAACAAATTAATTCACTGGGAAAACCGTTTATACATACCTATTAATTGATTTCGATATTAATCGAAACTAAAATATAATATTTTTCTTTTCTTTATTACGAATTACGATAGTAATAATTTCAAAAATTTATAAAAAAATAATAAAAAAAACACTAAAATACAATTTAAATCGTAAAATAACCCTTAACATAAAAATGGGTAAATGTCGAAGCATGCATAATATACACCATAAAAGTTTTATAGTTTAGATCGTTATGTCACGGAACAAATTGTGTACTCACTTAATGCAAATCAACCAGAATAAATATGCAAACGCATACAAATCTGCGTTCTAGAATCAAATTTTATATACGTGATTTATTCATTATTATTAATGATTTCAATGCAAAGTGCATCTTTTTTGGGTGACCTTAAACAATAATTTTCAAGTGCATGATTTGTTTCATAAAACAAATACTTCAACGGTGAAACTTTAATTTTTTAGAATTTTTTTATTCAGTACCTATACGACTTGCTACTCTACATTTAACTAATTTATAATATTATTATCTAAATTTGTTTTTCTTGATGTTTTGTTCAATAAGGTTTTCTGATTTTCCCATAAAAATAGACAATTTATTGTTGTATGATACGACGCCGCATCAATCAATCAAATTAATTAATCGAATTTTTATAACAATTTTCAAATTTCAGTTTTTTTTTTATCAATAAATTTTTAGTAAACTATTTTAAGTTAATTAATTGTTAATTATGAATTAGGCAATGATCTAAATCTAATAAAACATTGCATAAACAATTTTATATGTTAATTTTGAAGGACATTATTGTGGTAAAATGCATTTTTTATGGGAAATGTTGTTTATTTTTTTAGAGCATTTAAATCTGGGACCTAATTTATTATTATTCATAATATAATACAAAAATATCTGTCATTTTTAAAACGAAGAAAAAAACAATCAAAAACAGGTTTACTTGGAGCACGCTATCACCACTATGTGTTACATTAAATTAATTAATGTATATAATTTAGAGAATGTTACCGTTACATATTATTATTATTATTACGTTATCACTTATCACTTATTTATATCTAATGGTCTAATTTAACAAATTCAGGTATACACACTGTAACAAAACCTCTCGTCACATTACTCGTTTTGAAGCCAAACTACGTTTGAGTGTCATAAAAGTAAGTACAATACCTAACACGTTACAAAATTTACAAAAATGAGGTTTACGTTTTAAATTTTGAAAAAAACGCGATGTTATAATGATATCTATTAAAGTATCGTCAACATAAATCGCCAATAACCGATTGGGTATAGAAAATTAAAATACTTTAAAAAAATGTAGCATTCTACTAGGAATTAAAGAGAAAATGCCCCGAAATAAAAATATGGAAAAAAAGCTCCCTACAGTAGGAAAAAACCCATTACCAACAAACACTCTAAAAATTCAACGATTATGCTCTGAATATTACAAATTTTCGATTGTTCTATGAACTATAAAAATTATTGATATTATTTATCAATTGATAAATATAGTATTACACTGTTTTCAACATATTGTACAATACTGTACCTACTTTAAATAAGTTTAATTATTTTGTTGTACTTTTATAGAACATTATTATTAAATAATAATAGATGCACACAACATTGTTTATCATTTATCATATAAAATATTTATGTAATTAATGCATAATATTACTAATATAATTATAATATTATTAACACATTTGTAAGCCGTCATATTATGAAATAGGAAAATAGACATTAGTATATTAAAAATATAGTAACTACTACCTACTTACTTACCCAAGTTAGACTATAGGTATAAATGTATAACCCCCCCCCCTAATTTATCATACTACCTACTTATTATGTTTAGGTATTTTATTAATACATCAATATATTTTATAATTCAAAAGAAAATAATTTCATCTAACATAACAATATGATCTAATAAATAAAAAAACCTAATAAAGACTTTAATAAAACTATAATAAACTTTTTCCAGGATTTTTTTCCCGAATACCAATACTAGATGTTTTTCCTCTGTAAGGAAAAATTCAAGAATCAATAATCATATCCATGTTTTTGTGTAGTAGAAAAATATTTAGTAGCATTGTGCTACTTTATCAGGAATTAAATGAATTAAAAAATATAGGTCGGTTTGCGTTTCTATGGTGAAAACTAAGACCGAACTTCTAAAATGTATCTTATATATATCATGAGATTTATATTGATAAAAGCTTTATGATAGTAATTATTAATTAATTTAGACGACTTTTGCAAAAGGTTATTTTCTTAATGCCAATGTCTATAGTAATAATATTTTATAATAATTTCTTATTTTAATATCGAAATCGTACAAAACGCGTAACTGCGGGTCTCGAGAACGCAACAATTAAAACTACGTAGGTAGTTATATGTAATTATGAATAATATTAATGAACGTGTATTATGCAGTTATCTGTCTGACAATCAACAGGTAAATATATAATAATATATATAAACAATTGTTTCAGACATTTCAATATTAATTCTGGCGGTGTAAAAAAATGCAACGCATTATTGTTTAGTTCTTTTTACCACAGCTATGCGTCGAGTGGGCTTTATTCTCAGCCAACCGTAAACTTCTGTTCTTTTTTATATTCTAACCATTTATATCGCATAATAATATATTATGATACATATAATCGCGAATAGTACCTATCACAGGTGATGACGAGATGTAAATTGTGTATTGTCTAAAACGAGCCTCCAAAAGTTATACTTTAAAAATCTATGCGATCTCGGACTAACAACGAATTGTTCTAAAATATAATAATTATCCTTATCCATGCTAATATTATAAATGCTAAAGTTTATGTGTTTGGATATTTGTTACTCAATCACGCTAAAAGTTCTGAACGGATTTGAACGAAATTTGGTAGGTTATTCTATTGTAAACATAGGATAGTTTTATCTCGGATAATGATTATATTAATCACCGTAGGTGAAATTAAGTAAAAACGACAAACTTGGTATAACTTTGATACTCAGCTAGAGTTAAATCATACACTTACAACGTACTTACTAACATCACGGGGTCCGCGATCTACCGCAGAAGATTGCCTATCTGATAATATGCTGCTGCGAATCCGAATTATTATTTCGGGCAACGGAAAAGTTAAGATAAGTTTTGAACACCATACTGTTAAAATATAAAGAATTGAACAAAGTTTGAGTCGTATAGAGTTGGTACATTTAACGGGCAACGATAAATATAAGAACAGGTTTGTTTTATGTACCAATTTTCTGACGACACTATTGAACTTTTTTCGAATTTTTTTTCAGCTAGTTGTTCCAAATACTTTCTTGAGTGTACCCACGTCACCTGATTTTGAATTTATTTTGTCTGAAGGGGCCGGAGAGTGGGATGTATTGTATTTAAAGGTTACGGTTTTTAGAGTGTCATTTAAATAATTTAACGATTTTTTTTACAAGGTTGTCCCAAAATACTCCTCTGAGTAATCTATTATTTCCAATTTTATTGTTACTTAAAAAAATGCAAATCCTGTTGTTTAAGAAGCCGCGATTTTATTCGTCATTTCAGTAAATTAACTTTAATCCGTTTATTATGTTTGAAATATACCTTTAATGTCTATTGTTTGCAAGCCTGGGCATAAACGAGTTAAAAAAATTAAAGTTAAGTTAATTTCAACTTTTTAACTTAACTGATTTGTATATTGATACAAACTTAATGAATAACGAGTTACTTTTAATCAAATCCAAGTTACGTTAATTTAGAAACAATAAAATAATAAATATAATAACATCATTATTGGTGATATAATATACATATTGCATAAACATTTACTTTTTATTATTTTAAACATATTACTGGGTATTTAATATTTATGTATAAAAAAACAAAATAACTTAACTTAAGTTAATAAGTTAGGTACCTAGTTGTAAGTTTCCATAGAACTATTAACTTTACTGAGAGTGAGTTGAAAAAAATTAGAATAACTTACTATTAACTTTAAACTTATTAAAATGTTTTCAATCAACTTAACTTAACTCAATTAAAAATTATCATTAACTTGTCCAGGCTTAGTTGTTAGCGAGAAATGTGCATGCGCAAATTATGTAACCGTCTACGCACTCTATCATAAATAATGACTGGCTGCAATTATATTATATAATATATTAATATACATTTTGTAATATTATACAGTTTTAATATTAAATACACGAAAGTTGTAGGTATAGATAACACCGATCAATTAATTTTTATACCATGTCTATATCAGCTGAATTTATTATATAAATTGCATTATCGAAAAAATGTAGTCTCAACTTTTACATTACAACCTATCACTATTCACTAAAAATGTAGTTTTTATGACTTTATCAATTATCGAAATACACCGAGTTAAATAGCGCCACATTTTAGGTGTGTTCATTTTTTCCCGAGCGAAGTCAGGTGATACAGCTTGTACAATACTATTGTATTTTATTGTTGTGACAAATAAATAAAAAATACGATGAAAATATTTTAACAGTCAGTTTGTCTCAGTATCGTAATATTTTCAATTGGAGTCAGGTCAGTATGTGGTAGATTACCCCAAGCACCCCCCCCCCCCATATAATTTTCAAAGTAATCTTATTGTTTTCCGTGCGAAAATTAAAGGCTTACAAATTTGGAAATTGTTCATACGAAATACGAGTTGCATAATAAATATTGCTTGCAAACAAAATTGTGAAAACCATATTTGTGGGTACGTATGCTGTGGTAACTTATGTGTTACTTTGCGTTTATAAATTCTATATGTGTTATTATTTTTTACAATATACAAGTCAGGAAAGCTCATTCTGCGAGTGTGCTCAATTACCAGTTTCCAAACGTATTTTAATACAAAGCAATTAACTATAATAAATTCCAAGTACAAGTTAAAAGGAAACTGGTAACTTTAATATTTCAGCAGCTAGGTATATTTTGGATATAGTATGAACCGCAATAAGTGTAATTATTTTAATACCAAAAATCTTAATTAAATATCTTAATACAACTAATCGTAATAATTATATAAACTATAATTACGAACAACGTGAATAAATAAATGCTTACAAATTTGGAAATCGGTTATACGAGTTGCATAATAAATATAGTTTTCAAAAAATATGGCTAAAACCATATGTGGGGGTACTGTGGTAACGTACGTGTCACTTTGCGGTTATTAATTCTATATTTGCTGTTATTTTTTACAACAAACAAGTCGTGCTAAATTTCCGATTACCAAGCGTATTTTAATACAAAGCAATAATAACTATAATAAATTCCAAATACAACTTATAAGGAATTGGTATTTTTAATATTTCGGTAGTATATTATCTTGGATTGTACGATTCTATATTAAATACTTAATACACAATAAGTAATGATCTAAATACCAACAATCGTAATATTAAAGATCGTAACTATGCAAAGTATAACTACCTAAAAAAAAATTGTGAATGAATAAATATCTTTAAAATTTAATTAATATCAACAATCGTATCAGTGTAGTACTTCTTTACTTGTATAACTAACGAACGGACACGATGGAAAAATATTATTAAGGTGTTCTAAGCTTACGTTTGGAAACCTACGACCACCGTGCATTATAAAATTGTATTAAATGCGTAAAAAGTTAAGTAAGGCTTCATCTTTTATGAAAAGTAAAGATCATATAATATTATAATCGTTTATAGTTTAAATTCAAAAAATAATAGAAAGTCTAAACCTTAATCGACGATATATTTTATTTTTCCCCTCGTCGAATATTATTTTTCATATTTAGTTTCTTACTTGGGCCACGCTCGCCCATTATGGCCCACCGCCTAATAATAATATTTACGGGAAAATGGGTGGATGTACCTAAACTTTATAATAAATAATAATTATTACAATAACAATAACAATAACAACCGACACCGTTCGGGTTAAAATGTTAAACACGCGACGATATATAGTCCACTACAATATACCTTAAATATTGTAGTTGTACACTGCGCACTACACACCCCACACACCCTCACCCACCCACCCACCATTCACTCTATCTCACACACCACACACAGAGGACACTGCTGCTGCATCTGCAGACGTCTGTCTGGACGGGACACGTGTGTGCAACGTCCTTCGTCCTTCGTACGTGCCTCGGAGGAGTTTTGTTTTTCTACACCCGGCAAGACGTATCATTATGTAATGTGTATGACATTATGTCACGAGTATTATCCGTCCTTAATCGCTGCTCTATTTCGTGTTTCTTGCACGATAATATAATATTATATATTATACTATAGTATAATGCGGTGTTGTTACACTTTTCTGCCCGTCTCGACGACGACAACAATAATTATTGTTATAATATTATCATTATTATTTTATCATTATTATGCTATCTATACACACCGTTTTGTGCGTGTCTTATCTGGTTTTTTGTTTCACTCAATTACAACATAATATATATGTATACAGGGTGATTGTTTGAGCATACTCACCCCCATTTTCACTTACATAGTACATTTATTCCAATTCTGATTTTTAGAACTTTTAAGTACACTTTTTCAAATTTATGATATTTGTTTTACTACTTAATGAGTGTCCTAGGACAGCTGTGACGATACAAACTTATATTTTTCAAATTAAAACCCCCGTTTTTACTACAAATTATTTAGCGAATCATTTTCTTGATAATTTTAATGTAAGTATCTAAATCAAAATTCTAATGAAAAGTTTCTGAGGTATTATAATGTTTGTATTAAGGAAAAAAACCTTTAAAAATGGTTTTACACAAATATAAACTATATTATGCGTAATATTAGATGTATTATACTTAGATCATTTTTACAAATTATTTATAAATTGATAGATTAATAAGCAATAAGTGATTAGTAGTTCGGTCATAAATGTCCTAAATATTATCAAAAAATGCATTTAACATGTAAAATTGTGTAAGTACTAAGTACGTTTATAAAAATAAAAAATAAATATGACAAATTACATTTGTATTACACTGTAAAATGAGAAGCGAGAATTAAATTTGACCTGAAATTACCTAATGTTATATAGTTCAAGATGAAAATTATTTATAATACGGAGTACTATTATAGACTATAGAGTACCTGAAACCCATTTGTAGCTTGGAAAGCATCGTTTAAGATATTCCGAAAAAAATTATGCAAGTTTATTGAAATCCTAGCCCTGGCCCTATCAGTAATAAGTAATCATAGTTACATTTTCAAATTATCTAAGCCCCATATTATCTACTTAGCCCATTACCAATGTTTGGAAAGAACGTCGTTCACGCGTTCATGTTCATATTAATTAGTGTGAACAATACGTGAGCGTCATTTATATATTTAACGAATTTGAACGACTTTTAATAGGTACGTTCGAATTTATTTATTATTTAATAAATATTGATTGATAATACTATTATGATATATAATATTTTACGAATTATAATATTAGAATGATTTAATAGAATGAATTTTAACGTGAACGAGTTCTTTTTTAAAGCACTGAACGTGAATGTGAACGAACTCATTTTTTTAGTGAACGTTCCGAACACTGCCTATTACCATAAACATATTAATGTATTATCTTTATAGTACACAAAGTTATATTACTAAAAAAACTACTCGCTCAATTTTTGATTTTGGTACGTAAAAACTCTCAAAAAAAAAAATAAAAAATACCCACCAAATAATCAGGAGTGAAAAGGAGGGTTCCTATTTGAATACCAGAAGTCTGTATTGTCACAGAATCATCCTTAAGTGCAGGCACAAAGAACCTCGAGTGTTCCAAAATATACGGTCTTTGAGTGTAGTAAAAATTACAAAAATCAGACTTATGATTATGTATGTATAAATCAAGCATAAAAATAGGCCAAACGTGCTTAAAAAATCACCCTGTATATAATACGATACGTCGTGTACGTGAAATATCTATGACCCACACGGTCACATAATATTTAATATTATAATCCGATACAATCGCATATCGGTACGACTTTCACGCCACGAGCCCTGCTGTATTGTGTGGGGTGAAACTCGTCCATTGTACTGTTATTATTCGATTTTGTATAAAATATGGAATATTATTATGTATACATTTACACATGTCCCGTGAAATATAGCTGGAGACGATTATATTAGATTTGAACACGCAATATTTTCTCGTTCGCCGTTCGGTATCGGAAAGATTATTTTGTTATTGTAAACGAAAATCGCAATAGGGGCCTGCCTTTTCCCTTACCCTGCCACTTTTTTTGGTCTTCCATCGCATTATCCTCGTCACGAATATGGTTAAAATCTACCACCCTTATTATTATTATGGTTACGGCGTAGGGGCTGACGACAATGTATCGGCCAATCGAAAAAATAGTATACATATTATACATTTATACCATGTCGCAGACTTGGGTAAAATAATATTTTTAAAAGTATTAAACACTCGAATACTTATGAAAAATAGTATTCAGAATATTATATTATATTCGAATACTTCATCGAAATAGTATTCCGAATAGAGTATTTCAAATATTTGAAAAGTATTCCAAATAATTCTTAGTTTATGTCTTAAATATTAATTATGGTAGGTACTACTTTTCTTCGGGAAAATTTTAAATCAACGCCAAAATATAATATAATTTAGTAATTCAAAATATAATAATATAATTTATGTTGTTGATGTACTTGATTTAAAATGTATATAATATTGTAAAAATTTCCAGAAAACAAAAAAAACAATTATTATTGTAAATAAAAATATTTTTCTTTAAAAAAAGTATTCTAAATAGTTGTTCTGAATATTTTTGTGAACAATATTTAAAAAGTATTCGGAATACTGCCCAAGATTGACCATTAGCCAGAAGGAATTTAACGTTTCCTTTCCGTTCTTACCAAAACTATTGTATCATTTAAAATTGAAATACTTAGTAGGTATACGCAGTTAAATAAACATTTAGAGGTCTATTTGTTTTCTCTTTCTGGCCCACACGTAACGTGGCAAATTTACATTTAGCAGAACCTACCGAGCGGTGTTGTTAATTTCAGAGTGAATTTACCTGTTATGAAACTTTAAGTTAAGAATATTACCTGTATTCCCCACGTTGGCTATTTCAATTTTTATGTAAATTTTGAGCGCGAATATATATTATTACAATTTAAAAATTAAATTATCGTAAACAAGCCAACGTTGGGACACGGTCAATGTTTTGAGCTTTAAGTTTGACGATAAGGGAATTCACACTAATATTAAAAGAGTAACGACACAGGGTTCTGCTAACAATCGTTAATTTGATATCTCGCGTATCAGAGAGAGAAAGCAAATGGTCCGCTGACATCATCTTAATAAGTCCCACATAGGTACCTACAGAAATCAAAAATATGTATAAAGTGTACTGAGTAATGAACTTTATATAAGTGACTCCAAGGTTAAAGAGTGTATCCGGTTTTTTTTTTGGATACGGTATTTCACACCAATTCCAATGAAAAACTGGAGGTGTTAAAGCCCTTTCGTTTTTCAGTTGGTCCACACAATAATAGTGTAATTTTTTTTTTTATTGAGTTAAGGCACTGCAAGGTTGGCTCCTCTAAACTTAAATTCGATATGTTGCATGTGTGTCAGAGAAAGAGAAAAAACAAATGGTGCCCTGACGTATTCTTAATTTTTGTTTTGTAGCTGAGGGTATCCAAAATATAAATTATATTTGACTTTTGATATGAGTTGTAATTTTAAAAATGGATTAAAGATTAAAAATTAACTATTATAAAAACTAGAAATACAATTCAAAATTAGAAATTAATAATGAGGAGGACAATGTTGGAAAATGAAAAATGCCTATAAAATATAAATGGACTATCGTGCTTTTGACGCCACCGATAAGTACCGCTGTATATTATATTACACGAGACTTAAGTGATGCGAATTTACGACGTGTAATATATATCGAAATAAATACCGAAATACCGAAAAATCGAAACACCGAAAATATCGAAATACCGCAGCTTTGATACCGGCGTTAACCACGATACCAAAGTACCGGTATTGATAAGTGTAACACCCTGCTCTATTACGGTACGCATCATATTATAGGCATATCTGAAATGTAATTTTTTTTGATAGTATAATATATACACCGTTTCTATAAAGCATTTTCTATAAACACTGTAGAATTTTATACGAATGTCGTACATTACGACTAAGATAATATTACTATATTTCGGTTTTCGAGGTGAAGAATCGGTGAATCGAGCGTCTGTATTCTCACGAAATTATAGGTCATAATATAATATTATAATATAACGGACGAAATAATTACCAGATCTCTGGCCGTCGCCAGCTCGCACCGTAACGAGTCGAAATCGCCTCATATAACACAATAATATTCATGCCCAAAATGTAATAACAATATCACGTAAACGTACAATAGGCATTAAATTTGATTAACCAAAATATATTATCGTATAATAATATGCTGCAAGGCCGTGTGTGTAAAAGGTGATTAATATTTAAGTGTTGTCTATGCCACACGCACAATCATTTTACAAAAGTCTTAACTTTTTTCTTACATAGTTTAATGCGATTGCTAAAAACAATATTTTAGAAGAAAATGATATTTTTTACGATTTGTTATCTATTGTAGAATATAATTATAGTAAAATTCATTGTAATAATTTTTTGAGTTTTTACTTTTTTAAATAACACCACAGTATTTTTATAAAAGTCTTAACTTTTTCTTGACATTTTTTTACAAATTTTGATGCGATCGCTATATATAACATTTTAGAAGAAAATTATATTTTTTACGATTCGGTATCTATTGTTTGTGTTTTTACTTTTTTAAATGACAACACAATTTTTTTTACTATTCAGTATACATATTCCGAAGCCGAATATTTTCCAATGTAATATATTAATGATATAGATACAAATATGAAATAGAAATGTCGAACAAGTAATTATTAATTAGTCATATGAGTATTTAAAGTACAGATGACGTGTGTATACGACCAGCGTTGTGCAAAGTTCACCCTAATTTTATCCGAGTAAAATAATATAGATAATACTTAAAATATTTATCCAGATAATCGATAAAATATAATACAATTTATCTATAGACAAAAACAAATAATTTAAAACTTGAACTTTAAAAAGAAGATAGCATTTTTGGTATAGATAAATTAATATAATATAGGTTCATAATAGGGTAATCTTAATAATAGGTTAATAATAATATAAGCTTAAATGCTTACACATTTTACAGTTTTACACTACTATTATCTGTAATACTCGTGTAAGGCCACTGATTAAAATATTTAATATACAATTATAATAATAGTAATAATAATAATATTACTAATTTGTATAATTTAATTATTAATGATATGGCCAGCTAAAAAATACACCAAATCAGGATGAGTCGACGTCCATATTATATTATTAGGTGTAACGTCTTTATAAACTACTTTGAATAAGCTCTATCTTTCTTGTTTGGTACGATTAAACGTAATATTGCTCAAAATGTAACGATCCATTCACCTTATTCAATAAATTGCTTCTATATACTTCTCTTATCCGATCTTTACTGGAATGTGCACCGATAATTTGGGATAGTAATAACATTGGTCATACCGACCAACTTTATAAAGTTCAAAATAATGTGCTTCGGCACATGCTAAAAAATATGTGATAACTCCCCACACTGGTTACAAAAACATTTTAGAAATCTTAAAAATGGATTCTTTAAAAACACGTAAAATTCTCAAGTAAATTACATTTCCATACTTTGTATTAAATTTGTATTTAATTATTTATAGTCTATATAATATGTTACCATCTGCCCAAGTCCCAAAGGGAGAATGTCCAAAATTACAATTTTTTCAGGAAAGGAAAAAAATGTTTCAAACATTTCGTCGGCCTAATTCCATAATTCGCAAAGGTCGTATCTCCAAATTACAATAATATAATTACAAAATACAATAATAATATGGAGATACGACTTTATCTTAGGTGTTATAATCATTACATCGGAGATACAATAATTTTTAATTATCAATTTCACGGAGGATACAATTATATAATTTCAGACTTTATTATACGATGTGGTTTTTTTTCTTAATTTTAATCACAAATAATTCAAAAATAAAAATAAAATGGAGTTACGCCCTTTGTGACTTGGGCCGACGTTATGTACTTGATATAATTATTATTATTAATGTATATTTAACTAGGCACCTGTTTCTTAATTCACAATATTGTCATTATCATTGTATTTATAGTTGGACAGTTTGTCCGTAATTTAAATTAAATTTAAAAATAAATAATTTACAATAATTTTCAAAGTCGCGCATTTAAAATCCACCATCGCATGCGCACGATGACTACTCTTATAAACCGCGGCCATTTAACAATAACAATGTTATTGCTGTACTTATAATTATGTGTTATTATACTTACTTATTACACTAAACGACTAAACGGTCGTCAAATCGTACGGCCCTAATTTGATTTGTTCCAACGTTCTCGTCCATAATAATAACTATTGTGACGAATCTCGCATAATTTATAGATAAATTATGTAAATATTTAAACTTTATTCGACACGAATTTATAATATATTATCATCGGTGTAGTATAGCTAACGAAGCAACGAAACTCGGCGATTTCAACTATTATACGACTATAATAATAATAATAATATGCAATAGAGATGCGACGCGTCGTGGGCGTCGACGAAAACAACCGAAAAATACCATCGAAATCACATCGAACCGTCCTCGTCGTAATAATAATATAATAATATTATCATTATGGGACGTTAATAACGAGTCCGATAAACATGCAAATGGCACGTTTGACCGTAAAATATAATCTATACAAATAGTTACCACTTACGTAGGTAGTAGGTATTATATGGGTATTAGTTTTATAATATATTAATACGTCGTGGCCACCTCGTGAAATCTATCATTTTCGTAAAAAGTTGACTGTTTCATTAAACAGAAACGCGTCTTGTTCACACTTCGTAAAATAAAAAATATTTAAAACTCTAAAAAATATTCTGAGTGATAAACTTAAATTATTGGTATAAAAAGCTTTAATACAATCCATAGTCTCGTGTGGCATTGTTCTCCGGGGTTCTACTTATAAAACACATGTTACCTATTAAATTAGAGACCACATAATATTCATTAACTAAGTACACTTATTCGAAAGACTGGTTTCACTCTACTATTTTACTATTAAAAGTATGCAAAGAATTAAAAATATTTAATATCACTTCCCTCCAATTACTTCACCATATACTCGTAACTCATAGTCACAAGATTCAAATAAAAATGTTAATATACATATTCCTAAATTAAGAACAACTTTTGCGCAATCGGCAACCTATTATTATGTGTTGATAAATTTCTGTGTTAATTTAAAATTAATCCTCAAGACTTTTATAATCTCAATAGTTTTCAAATTCTTGTTATATTAATAGTAAGTGATACAAAAAAATATCAACAATTTGAAAATATGGTCATATAGCACCATACGGCATACATACAAATTCTAAAAATCAAAATTTGAATAAATATATCAAAATTGTTTTGGGAATTTCGATGTATCTAAAGGTATCAAAATTAGAGAGAGAGTAGTTTTTGAGTTCTATTATAACGTTGTGTACTAAGGATAATATGCCTATGGTAATGGGTTTAGTAGATATTATGGGCTCAGTTGATTTTAAAATGTTTGTAATTACTAATTACCTATGCTATTGATTTATAATCAATAAAAATTATTTTTTAAAAATTACCCCAAGCTTAACCCGTATTCCATCTAATATTATATATTATATAGATTATATTTTTGTAAAAATATATTTAAGGATTATTATCTATTGTATAAACATTGTAATAACTCAGAAACTACTAATAAGAATTTTAATTTAGATACATCAACACTTTCATAAAAATCATCCACTAAATATAATATAACAAAGGGATTTCTTATTTTAAAAATAGAAGTTTGTATCGTCACAAGACACTCCTTGTAAGTAGTCCAAAAGTATCAAAATTTGAAAACATGATCTCCAGGTATATAATTTTCACAATTTTAGTCTTACGTGTAACTAGCAAACATTTTTTTTTTTATGAAACTTTCTGTTAGACTCTACAGTAGATCGTCTGTTTCTGTTTGACCCCTATGCGTGTAACCGTATTCTTTAAGTCCAATCTGAAACAGTGGTTGATTCATGGTTGTTAAGGATTAAGAGTCTAAACGAAAAAGTAGTTCCATATTGAATCTTGCGAGATCGAACCCGGTTAATTTTTCTTTAAGTCACTATATATATATCCGATTATCGAGCGGATATAAAGGTATACAACTAAAAAGTAAATAGTGCGGATACGACGATATTTTTTAAAAAAATTCTAAAAATCAGAATTCTAATGGAACACGTACGACCTTACTATAATATATTAAACGGAAAAAACGGGAGCGGACGTGCTCAAAAAATCGGTCTGCATAAACTCGGCGGTGCAGGCGATTTGAGTTTAAAGTTATCTCGTTCGTGACGACTCGTGATGGTGTCTATAATACACGACGCCGCCGAGCGGTTAACGCCACCGTCAATAATAATATCATAAAATCTAATTCGTTGTACAGTAAACGCACGTACTACGTCGGGGTTTATAATGTAGGTAGGTACTGTACCTAATAATATAACTGCGCAATGGACGAATGAAACGTATACCTACCAATAATATAAAGTACACAACAATAATATTGTATATATTATACGCGCATACCGTTATGTTTAACCATCGCGACGACTTTTCGCACAGTTTGCATATTTTGTTGCGTTTTGTATAAAAAAAAGTAGATCGAGAAAACAAATTGATTACTGAGTGCGTATATACAATCCGGGTGGTTCTTCTAACACAAGTATCAATGTTTTTGAGAATATTATTTTTACGTGGTTTCAAGTCGTTAGAAAACAACGTGATTTTAAAACAAATGTATATTCTTTATCCTTGTAATTTTTAAATATTTTTTACTTTTTTCATTATACTTCAACATATACAGTTTTAATTTAAACTTCGAAAGCAGAATATTTTTGTGAGTTTATCGATGCACACATCGAATTTAGGATGAGTTTATGAGTTTTGCGGGGTAACCGCTTACCAGTTACCATATTAAAAAAAAACCCGTTGTTTTGTAACGACTCGGAATCATATAAAAAAAAAAATTTCAAAAACACGAATACTTTTTGATATAATGAGTAAAAGAATCATCCTGTATACAATATACTGCAAGGTGTAACAGAAATACCGGACAATCGATTAAAAATTAAAAATTGATACTATTTAAAAGTGTAAAAAAATTATGAAAATTATTTGGACAATGACTGACAAAGACTTATTCATGTCTAAAAAATAATATTTTGAAAAAAATCATGAATATTCATATTAATTTATTCAAAATAAAAAATATTGATATAAGTTAAACGGCTTGAATTAAATAAACGTTTTTAACATTCAAACTATTTTTTTTAATTTACAAATTGGTATTATTTTTCTAAAACAACCACTTTTTCACAGTAAATTCCTTAGCGGATAATTTAAAAATTTAAAAATTTGTTCTTCAAGTAGGTACATATACTGTATAAATGTATAATATATTATATTATTATATAGCCATATTATAGGTATTTAAAAATTCTAAAAACCAGATTTTGAATAATTGCACTTTTGAAAAAAAAACTGGGGAGGGGGATGAGCATACTTTGCGTGAATCATAGATTACATCGTAGGTAGTAGAACATGACGTACTCTCTCACTCACCGATCGATGCATCTCAAACACTACAAAACGAGCGAACTTGAAATTTAGAGTAGAAATATACGCAATTAGAAAGGATTATCCAAAATTCGCATTTTAAAAATGTCTTCAAATAAGTTTGTAGAGCTGATATCAGAAAAGTTTAGAGAATAAGCAGTGTATCTGTGACTTGCGCTTGCCCATTAAGACTTAAATAAATAAATAACATCGTATTTGTTTATTTCTGTTAACAAATGGTTACCCGTAAGTAGGTATATACTAGTCATAGGTACAATACTATCTTTTCGTGCTAATATGCAATGAATACGTCAATATTATTTTTTGGTCATCTGTAGTGATTACTGGTTTATACCTACTCCTACATATGATAACTCCCACATAAAATTTCTGCGCAATACCGAACGTTAAATTACTATTATATACCTCTATATTTTTATAGGAATTAAATAAACTGCGGATATATCGGATAATAATTCCACTCTATATATAATAATATAGTATATTTGATGAATACCTACGCACCATTTATGGTATCGGCGTTAAACCTTTTTAACGGCTTATCTATAATATACTTATTAAAAAATTAAAAAAAATATATTTAACACTCTTTTTTATTGTAGGTCTTATTTTTGTAATTTTCCCGCTGCTCGCGATCGTTATTCGATCTAGACTATCTGATTTAAATAATTTAAATTGTTTCTTTTTTTAGCGCCAATAGAGTCTCCGTGTGGGCGGCACAATATATTATGTTCGCTGCAGCAAACGGGAAATGCGCAGCGACACAAAAGTGTGTTAAACGTGTTACATATTATCGTACTATTTTATATTGCGTTCAACGCGCGCATACACACACACTCACACACACATACTCCAAGTGTTTTGTTTCCGGTATTTCACTAAACAATTGCCACTTTTTCACATGTATACCAGCTATCGCATGCGTATATGAGCGTTACCACACAAGCGTAGTTAAAAAATAGTTTATATTACATATACGTATGGACTAGGAGGACGGCCAAAAGGGTTGGCAGCTGCAGCCGGCGCCTGCAGTATATACCTACCTATACGGTTTTTAGATCTGCTTGTGAGTAAACACATACACGTCGGTGACGACGACGACAGATGGAAACTGTAAACAGCTGCAGCGGCGGCATAATATACCTATCTACCTATATATATATAATATTAATGTGCGTTATATACAATATACTATGCTCGAGACTCGTATCGTATATATAATAATAATAATAATATGATATATATACACACGCACGTCGCACACACACATACACACACAGAGGCGACTGTGTCCACCTGGCCCGCCGAACGACCTGCTGACTGTGCGCGACGTGTGTTGTAATAGCTCGACCGAGCACAAGTTTACACAATATCAACTATGCGTTGGTTATATAGACAGTGTACATAAGTATACGATGTTACGATTAAAACCCGAAATACGTCGAAACCAGTTAGTGAGAAAATTCTGAAAACCAATTTTCACCAGATAGTTTTCAGTTTTCAACATTATATTATATTTCGGACACTACTGGTTCTAAAAAAGTGCCCAAGTCAATATACTATAGCTTCAACTTTGAGAGTGGTTCTGCAAGTCAATTCTAGTTTTCTATATAGCCAACACTAGTTTTCACAACCCCCTCATCTCGTCCGTAAAACCGATTTTAACTATAGTTAAAACTAGAATTATCCCACAATGTCACAAAGTTGGAACTAGTTTTAATTACTTTTTTTTAGTTAGAACTAGTTTCTCGAAAATTAATTTCACTCATAGTTAATATTAAAAATATTGTTAAATATAACTGAATAGCTTTACGATCAAGCTACTAAACGACTATTTAATAAGTAGCTTGACATACACACAGCTACCATTCTATTTCTTTAATTATTATAATTCTCAATCGATTTGATAGCCTGAAGTCGGTCGATGCTATCTTAATTTATTTGAAAGCCAGCTTAGTTTATACCCCTCCCCCCACCCCAATGCCACACACCACTATATAACTATACTGGTAAATGTAGTAATTTTACATAATAAAGGTATCTCATATTAGCAATTAGCATTATGTATACAGTCGCAGCGTGTACCTATGTACAAAAATATGTATCGTGTTGTTTTATAAGAAAAAAACTGACATCACTCATCGTCTGTGGCTTATGGCATGCGGCATTTTGTCTGTTAACAATACTCGTGTTGTGTGGTTTTTTGGTTTACCTAACGACACTGAAAATTAATCTATAAACTGTATTTTCCTGCAATTCCACGAAAAGTGTTCGATATACCTAATATTATATAATCCACGCGATGCGTCCGAACATAAATCCTATTAAATTTGTTTTTAGTTAACGTTCGCGAGCGTTAACGTCTCCCGACATTTATGTTATAATAATATTTATGTTTACCTCCACCACCGCCGACCAAAAAAAATAACAATACCACGGTTTACTGTAATAGGTATAACGAATCGTTTAATGCGAGGGAGCTCTGTAATATTTATATACCGGGTGATCCGTTTGACGTTAAGCACTATTTATTTCAGAAATCACTTAAGTTTTTAAAAATATTTCATTCACGTGATTATAAGAAGTCTATAAAACAAAATTTTTGGAAAAAATTATACTATTTTTATGGTTTTAAGTTTTTACTCTTTTGAACGACCACGTGCATTTTTAATTTCATATTCTCAAGCAGAATATAATTCAGGGTACTTTGATCTATAAAAATCAAATTACGAACAAGTGATTAGTTAGTTATAAGTATAGGTACCTACCTATTTAAAGTTAAGATGATCGGAGAAGTGGACCAACATATACAGTGGCGTACGCAGGATTTTTCAAGCTTCTGGGGGCTTGAAAATTAGTTACAATTTTATTTTTATTTTGTCCAGTCTAATAATTTCAGATGTTTAGTTGAGGTATTTTAAAATGTTTGTAATTTTTCAACTTTTCTGGTAGAAAAAATGCTTTGATCATAAGCTTCGATGCCCGATGTATGTTTTTGGAAGCAAATTTGATTTAGTTGGTAGGTACTTTTAGGAGGTCAAAATTGCAAATGCTCAGTGCTTTTTAAAATAATTGGAGAAAAAAAATAAAAACTTATTAAAATTGTTTAGTAACCAGCTTGGTTATACCGTTCTCACTTGGATTGTATTTGATTAATTAAAACTTTTTTTCTATAAATGTCAATAAAAAATTATTTATCCGGTCAAAAAGCTTAAAAATGTAATACGTACGTTTTTATTATAGCTAAAATATTAGCAATACATAGGCATCATGGTTATTTTTTATAAGTATTTAAAGTTCAAATTTCGTCAAAACCACAATTAATTTGTAGTTCAAAACTTATAAAATATTAAATGCGTATAGCTAAGGCTAGACAATTTAATACAAGGTCTTTTATACAAGTAGTTATTGTACAAATAATTTATGAAAATTGGTATTCTAATACATTGTTCTTTCAAAAATGAATTCATTCTGGTAAGACATAATATATGAAATGTACGTCTTGCTTACTATAGTTGTCAGTTGAAACTTGATAAATATTATTTTTTTTTAAATTAATAATAATACGGGCAATGGGGGCTTCAGCCCGTTAGCCCCCCCCCCTGCGGACGCCACTGAACATATAGCTATATACATATAGCTCATAAACTATACTATATAATATGTATAAGGGCAACCAAATATACTCGTCAAAAATTGAATTTATATTTATTAAAGTTCTCCAAAAAATATTATCCTTTAGAATAGGGAGTTAAAAAATGCACGTTTTTATTAAAAACATAAAACAATTTAAAAATAGAATAACGATAAAAAAATATATGTTTTTAGAAAAAGGTTTTTTTCTTAATGACTTAAAATTATTTAAAAAATATTTTCAAAAAATTTAATAGTTTTTGATGTAATGATGAGCATCTTAGGTTAAATGGATCACCCGGTATATATGTGCAACTCAAGTGCTTTATTTGCGATTTTAACGATTTCGAAATACTTATATTATACATAATAAAATAATAATCGTTGAGTTAGGTGTGTTAGGTGAATACTGCAAGAAAAAAAATACAAAGGCCGAACACCCTTATATATGGCACTCCCTTAAAACCACTACTGATAAATGTTGTAATTTTACATAATATTATAATATACGTAATATTAGTTTGTATACAATCGCAGCGTGTACATGCACCTATATATAGCATACAAAAGTGTATCGTATTATTTTAAACGAAAGGAACTGACGTCATTCATCGTTTCAATATGTCCCACGAGTCCACCCCTAATGGACTCATAATAACGTATATACCATATAAAATTCGTAATATATAAATTATATTATACCGTATATATTATGGTAGTTATTAGTATTGGAGTAATCTACATATATATATATTATAAAATGCAGAGTAACTCTTTTAACGTATATACCGAGCATATTAAGCTTTTTATGTTATTTAATTTTTAGAAAATTTGACGTACCTGCAGCAGCATGCGATTTCATAACATTTTATATTGCTCTTATTTTTTCCATCTTCGCGTTTTTATCGATGAAACCACAAGTCACAACCAGATTTTGAATTCTTCTTCAAATATTTGATTTCCCATTAGGTACCTATGTATAAGATCATTAGGTATCTATGTATAAGACTGTAACACCATATTTTTTATGAACGTTCTGATTTATAAAATATATTTTTGAATGTTGAACAAATAGTTTGTTATTAATACTTGTTACCTATTGATAATATAATTTACAGTTTATATCAGGAGTAAATAATAGCAAGTTTTAAGTCGTATACCCGCAAAATTTGTAGCACCATTCATCAATCCGTTCGTTTTAACTTTTACTATTATTTAGTAATGAAAAAAAAATTAAATATTTGATATCTATTTGCACCAATATTTGTATAAAAGTATGATAGGTATGCTTCATGGTTATGTACAATTGGAAATATAGATCGTCGTCTAATAGACCTTACACTGCGGTGACATAAAGTCGCTTTTTTCGAAATAATGTGTGTTCACTGGTATAAATGAATCATTCTGTATTATTTTATTATAATATAAACATGTGTGTGTAGTTTTTATTTTTTTCTAATAAATAAATGCATACAATAATGTAATAGTGCATTATGTTAATTTAAACAAACAAATATTTCAATATGATAAAAACCATGTAATAATAATAGGGCGTCTATTATAGGTATAGGTTACATGAATAATATATATATAATATATATGGGTACAGTGGCGTTAATATTTATGATGCATAAACAATATGTGGGGCATTCAACTTTGTTTCCGTATAATTGGGTATAGGTATATATAAAACGCCTATATATGTATATATTAAATGCAGAATAAATGAATTTTTACGTACATTTGGTACGCGTACAGCGTATGTCATTACAATTTATATTTATTATACATAATATAACCTTCGTTTTTAACTATAATATACATTCGTTTTTCTCGTCAAATCAAACGATTTTCATAAGTATACGTAGCCATCGTATTATATTCATATCATATTTCATTACACTAACCGCATTCATTATAAATAACAGTATTTATATTAGTTTTAATCAATGCTAAATGGTAATACGCACTATTGCAGCATAAATCATGCGTGTCTATATCTACCTATATTGCATATTCACTTGTATGTGTAATATGCAGTCTTGTAAAAGATACTTTATAAAAGAATTCAAGTACAAATACAGGTCAAGTCGGATTAAGGGAGGGAGACAAGGGAAGCACGATCCCGGGGCCCATCTTTATCGCCGAAATCTATTTTTTTTTTCAATACGTTAAAAACAGTTTTCAAAATTATTTTAGTACGTAGTACCTAATTATTATAAAATAAAAATTATATGAATATAATATCATTTTATAGAGCATTTATATTACACCGTATCATTTGGTGAAGCTTTAAAATATTTAACTGTTTTCTTTGTCGAAGTATATGATTTTGGTTGAGTATAATCCAAAGTAAAAAAATATGAGTATTATTAAATTCTCAGTTTGTATTATTATTTTACGTGATCAAAATTAAAACACAAAATATAATAAAAACTTAATAGAATTATTAAATTATTCAAAACTTAGTAGTAGTATAAATTAATTTGGTTTACTTGAAACCACATATCATTATGGATATAGTTTATAAATTTAATATTTTTGATTTGTAGTCTTGTTGATTAAATTATTAAATCGTATTAGCATGTAAAATATTACAAAAACAATAAATTATGATTTATAATAGGTACCTACCTACTTTATTCTTTGAAAATGTAATACATTTTTACGTGACTAAAAAAATCGACAATAATATTACTATATATTTAATATATTGGATAGGTACCTATCAACATTTAACTATAAATTATAGGTAATAAATATGCATTAACGACTGTATAGTAATAGGTAGGTACTGATGTAGTACAACAACTGTTTACTAACATTATGCTCGCGTGATTCGTATAAATAATAATATAGACTTGAGACTCAGTTAATATAGAGCGAAATTAACAATGATGTTTTAAAATTACAATATTCAACTATAATATCTGTCTGGTTAATATAATAATTTTTATCGAGTTGTTGAAATTACTTAATTTAAGTCATAGATAATAATATAGTTAAGACACTATTATAAGAGAACGGATTTTTAGGTTTTTACATAATAATATATTGGTCGACTTTTTGCAGCTCAATAGCTCACCTGGACGATTTTACAGAACAGAATCCGTAGAAAAAAATTTTTCCATATTAAAGCATATTTTGGAAATAAAAGAATACTCAGCCTGTATTTCATATTTAAGAATATATTGTATTATTTTTTCATAAATACGATATTTGTTAATTTCTTAAGTTGCAAATATTAATTCGCCGCACGATCAAAACAAATGTTTTTAATTAAAAAATTAAAAAACGTGGGGTAAGTGTCACTCTGCTGTACAGTAAGTTACAAGTGGGTCACTGTATAATGTATGTTATTAAATTTGAATTCAATGATATAATAATATCATTGTATACGAAAAACGATTCTGAGTGGAGACGGTTTGTCAGTGTGGATATTTCATATTTATATTGTTATTATTTATTATTGATATGGTAGCCAATTACGATAAAATTACAACAAAATAACTAAAACCATTATAAAGATCCTATTCTTGGTTATTAAATATGTAATTTTGAACATAAAATAACTATAAAAAAACTGTGTTTTTTAAATGTATAGTTAATTTGAAAATTATTTAATTTGTTTAATTGTTTAAAGTGTGACTGCATTTAGATAATTTACCAAGAAAAAAAGGTATGCAATAATTTTACTATTTCCATGTGCAATTAATGTATAGTAAATGTAAATATTACAAATGTATAAGGTTTAATATTGATATGGGTATTCTACATAGTATATATTTACCATTGAGTTTATATATTATAGGTACTCAATGGTTTTACATAACATATGTTTCTATTGTAATTGGTACCTATATAGATTTTTTTTAATTATTTGAAGTAAAAAATAAGCATATCGTTCCAGTAAAAGAATATATTTTAAGGTTTTTTTAGAGCATATTAGAACTATATTATTTAAAATTTTTAAGAACCTAATAACCCGATCTTTAATAATATAATTATTAATTATTATAATAGTGACGTATAGTTTTTGGAAACAGATCCATGTTACGCCATCTATGATAGTACTGTGGAAGTTACGAGGAGCACAATATTATGTTGAACGAGCGGGCAATCGTCTATCAACTAAAATAATAATGTAAATAAATTAACTTGGTCGTCGAACAAAGATTAATAAATAAGACATAAATATTTATGATTTTTTTTCTTCCAAATAATAATAATTATCATTCTATGTAGGTATAGTGACTGTGTTTTAGTGGTTAAAAATGCGAATCGTCGTTTCATGACTAACAGCGACTATAACAGTCAGCCGCGTGTTTCCGTGTTATTACTAACGCGTCTGTGTTTTTGATCATATCATTATACTATTTAATATTTTTTTTATAATATTATACAATTACGTGGCAAAATGGTAGCATTGGACAGAAGGACGGGGGTTTCGTTTGTCTGTTATTGTTTCTTTCATATTCTAATACGAATATCGCGTGATTCGTTGCTTATAACAATAAGGGGCTGTGGGGTGTGGATGTATAATATTATACGTATTAAATCGTGTTTACCGTAGTAGTCAATGTAAATATACATAATTGAGCGGGTAAACATTAACTAAGAAACCACTTTAAGTATATGTATGACTTATAGATACACTGCTAATTGCTATATATACACAAGCGAATGCGAGTTTGGCGAGAAGTCATTGAGCCTTTTCCCATACACCAATTTAGAACTGTAGAAGTAATATAGGTATATAATATATTATTATATAGATACATCATGAATATTCAATATACATTAAATATGACCAATCCAGACATCCAGTGGTTGATGGTCACTGCACAGTGCACACTGAGAAAATTTTTTGACCATATTACACTATATGTATAGGTATTACATTTTTTTATTATATAATTACGTGGAAAACTGGTATAGCTACAAACGAAAGGATGGGGTTTTCGTTTACTTCCCTTCTTTAATATTCTAATATAAATATCGCGTGATGGTGATTCGGTTCGTTAACAATAATAATGGGCTATAGGGTGCCGATGTATAATATGTATTAAATCGTGTTACCAGCTGTAATCAATATAAATGTACATATAGCTGAGTGGATAAAAATTAACTAAAAAACCACTGTAACTATATATGCATAACTTATAGATACACTGCTAATTGCTATATACACAAGGGAATGCGAGTTTTACGAGAAGTCATTGAGCTTTTTCCCATACGCGAATGTAGAATTGTAGAAGTACCTAATATACTAGGTATATAATATATTATGTATGTACATTATGAATATTCAATATACACTAAATATGACCAGTTCAGACATCCAGAATTGAGAAATTGTTTTGATCATTATTACACCATATGGGTATTACATTTTTTATTATATAATTACGTGGACAAATGGTGTAGCAACAAGCAAAAGGACGGGTTTTTGTTTATTCCATTCTTAAATATTCCAGTATAAATATCGCGTGATGGGGATCAGGTTGGTTAACAATAATGGGTTGTGCGGTGCCGATGTATAATATGTATTAACTCGTGTTTCCGGTAGTACCTAATCGATATACTTACATAACTTAGTGGTTAAATATGAACTATGAAACAACTATAAATATTTATTTATATTTATTAGATCGCAACGCCAAACGGCACTAGAATAACTGCAGTTTTATATAATAAAGATATATAAATTATGGAATAGTACAGAGGGTAGCAATTTTAGAGTAAAATGACAACGATAAAATTAATTAAATGCGCATTATCACAAAAATAAGATAAACGAATTTAAAAATAAATCAGTATTTGGCGTATTATTTATAATAAGAAAATTACGATCCAGGCCCTAGGGGGGTGCATATAGTCATAATTGGAGTAACTACTATCGAAATTACTTATAAACGGTAAGTGATGTCTTGAGTAAAAAAAAATTGTAATGGCACTATGATTTATATGTTACTTTTAAAATAATCATTGATTCAGTGGCGGATATTACCTCTAAGCTCGTGAGGCTCGAGCCTAGAGCGGCAATTTTTTATGTTATATTATTTTTACTCTCAAAAAAAAATGAAAAAAAAAGATTAATGACTTTTGGTATCTGAAAATACGAAATTTAATAAATTAAATCTCTGGCGGTAGCCTATTCTTGAAACGTCGATTTGCTTATTTCTAATTATAACTTGCAATACGCGTAACGCATGAGATTTACGCGGCCGCTAAATAAGAATAAACCAAAATCGTCGAGTTTTTCTTACTAATAAGACGACTGAGAAATATTAAATATCGAATTAATATAAACTGATTGACGATAATACTGTTAGCGATTTCACGAGTAAATGTAAATCAATTTATCGGCGAAAATGTTTGAATGTTCGACCGTTCGACCATTCGACGAAAAGATAAGATTATTTTCAACCCGTATTATGCAATATACGTCTATAGGTATTAATTGAAACGGCGACGGTCGTAATCGTAATGACATTATTTGGGTTTATTATGACTATAAATAATTGATCATGTGTTTAAACTTTAAACACGTAAGAACCCATCATATTATTTTTAAATTTATTTTGCTGTGAACGTCTGTACACTTCAGTCGCCTTCGACTTTTGTATACTAACTAAAGATAGTGGCCGTTTCTCTGCAGCGTAGTTCGTACAACCACAAGTAGAACATTATTTCTTCGAGGTCTATTAAATTATTCGTAAGTATAATATATTATAATATAATTGTAATCAACTTATACTGTACTGTACAAATGTAGGATTTCTCACTCCCGGGACAGCTATACCCGATTATCCATCAATCTTCAATATTAGCCCATTCAAATTACGGTCTTTGAATAGTATTAAAAAAGGGGGGCTGTAAACACTAAGTGTTCCACAGGGCGCCAAGAAGGTTAATTTGCCACTACATTGATTATACGAAAAATGATAATATTATAATATTATAGATCATAAATTATATTTTTTATTATCAAATGCTGGATGTCAACAAATAACGGTTGCAGTATTGACAGTTGACACCCAAATTGAATTAAATCTACAATTTTAGACCCCACACGTTTGTCTTAACCATGATACTATATTGACAGTCCTAATAGGATGGCTTTAGCTAGAGATGTAAGCTTGATAGTTTTTCACTTTATTTGAAAACTTGATTTCTAATGAATTTTTATTAACAGAATTAATTTTTGGCGTTGTCCGGTTGTTATGTTAGTTAAGTGTTAATTATTTAATTAGGAATTAAACGACTGTGAATATAAACTAAAATTAAAGTATATATGAATACTTATAATATAAATTAAATAAAAGACTAGGTGCATTGTAATTTGTAATAAGTAATAGCTAATAACTAATCATAAAAATTAGTTGGTGTACAATTGTGGAAATAACTCAAACAATAAATAACAAAAAATGGAAAAATCGAATAATGTAGGAAAACGTTTATACTCTTAAAATTTATACTTGAAGTAAAAATATAATTTTTTTTATAATATAGATAAAAATGCACATTTATTGCTGGGATAAATTTATTTGTATTTTTGATTTCTTATATTATGTTTAATGGTATAATATTAAAATGTGTAAATGGTAATACAGTTTAAATACAACTAATAAATATAAAACCTAACCTATTAAATATACTAAAACTAATAACCACATACATAATATCAAAGGATATATTTAGTAAGGAATTAATATAAGAAATTATAAAATTTTCATGAAAATGTACATCATTACTCACTAGCCCAAGCTATAATGTATGACTATACCTAGGTAGGTACTTAGTATTAATTGTTATTATCGTGAATTGGCTACAAACATAATAATATAAAATGTTTACAAACAATAATTATTTATTTATATTTTATATTATAAAAAAAAATACTATGCTGGCCATATAATATGACTGTTATTTCCTTATAATCGATACACGAAACCAACCTATTCAATTTGTTTATTTCTTATTAATGTTTATATTTCAGTTTCGTTCAAAAAAAATTTAAATTATATGCGTCACAGTTTGCGAATAATATTAAATTTTTCCGATTGCCGTTTTAATTTGTAATTTTTTTAAGTTTTCCAAAATTCTTTTTAAATTTTCTTACTTTTTTTAAGTTTGTCGAAAATTAATTGTTACCATTACACCGTTTTAGATATATATAGGTGCACACATCAACAATGAATGCAATTTTAAATGAACAAAAACTACTATTTATCAAAGCATGGATCCTATATAGTATTGAATGTACGTACCTCGATGTTTCATAGCTATTGAACAGTATGGAAAACTCTGAGTCCACGTGATAGTAAGAAATTATTTCAGCCCAGCCAAATTAAACTTGGTACCTATAAACCAAGTAAGACAAATTTTATATTTTATAAATGCATGTATATATTATATAATATTATATTTGTTTAGTATTTTTTTTTTTTTAGTAGCATAGAATAATATATAAGTAGGAATAGATTTACACTTATTAGATAAATTAGCTAACGCTTAGAGCAAGGGTCGGTAACTGGCGGGGGACCACCGAAGAGAAATAAATGGACGCCAAAACTATTTTACTTTAATGCTGATTTTTCATTATTTTTCTCTGTATTTAGACCATTAGCATGATAAACAAAAGGTTTTCTGTACCTACAAAGTTTTTTTTTCAATTCCTCCGGACCCCCAGAAACTAATTGCCGACCCCTGGCTTAAAGGGTGACCTGTGAGAGTGATAGATGATAATTCAGCGACCAGAGGTTTTCAGCGATTTGGTTTTAGATGAGAACGAAAATCCGCGGCACACCCGTATTATCCTTAATGAGTAAAATAATTATTGTATTTCATTTAATATTGTCGTGCCTAACGTCTTCACCTCCCTGTCAAACACATCACAGACTATCGCCGGCTGGCCTCACACACAAACATTATTATCTGACTTTTTACTGCAATTTTTTTTTTATTATTTAAAATATGTTGTTGTTTTTTTTTTTTTTTATAATAATATTATGTATTGGTGTTAAAATTAGTTGAACAGCTGAACAGTTAATATTATTATTTTATTTTACACCCATATTATGTATCATGTGTGCAAAACGCAACTGTGTTCATTGTATTTTTATAATGTGTACTCCTCAATATTATTAATATTATTTTAGGCTCTCATTACCTATAACTTACACTTAATAATTACACTGCAGCAGCTCAAATAGCTATTCACTAGGTATTCACAATATAATATTATTATATCATTGCCGATTATGTATTATTACTTTAATAATATTATAGAGCCAAAACGCTATTGCATTTATCTTTTAATTGTTATTTACTTATTTTATTAAAGTAAAAGTCCCGAGTCCCGTATATTTTTATTTATAATTTATTAATATTTTTTCGTTATAATCCATATGACCATATGCTGTGATTAATTTATGTTTTTTTTTATTAGAATTACCAATATTATTATACAACAACATATTTTATACTACCAGAAATTGCACACAGTAACACAATACACATAAACACATGAACCCATTTACCCACTTATACTCACCATGCACTGCACTCGCTGGTTTTGCTAAGCTACCCTGTCCACTATCTTTGAACTACTATTATATATATATATATGTTGTGAGGAGTCTTGGACGCAGGTTTAAATGGAAGTCGATGAATAGAGAATTCAGTTGGAAGTTGGTGTAGTGGTTGGTGACATAGAAATAGGACTTTAGTAATCATGTGGATGTTAAATAAAATTATAGACATAATAATAATAATAATAGTAATAATATAGTTATAGTTGGAATGTGCCCGGGCAAATGGTAATAAGTACAAAAACACTGTTTTGATAAAATTTAAAAAACTTTTCCTATTTGTACAATGACTGATAATTTATTCCTTTTTTCTCATAGGTTTTATAAAAAAATGAACCTAAAATTTGTTTGATGCCAATCGATGGGGATATAATATTAATATAATAATATAATAATTTATAAGAATATTTAATAAAAAAAAAAAAAATAGTAAAAATAGACTTATTGCCTTTTGCCCTGGCACCGTCCAGTAATAGTTATACATATAGTATTAAGAGTTAGGATAGTGTTGAATTTAAATAAATATCCAGCTATCATCCTTTAAATAATTAAAAATCATACTGTTATTATAATATCAATACATTTGATTAACTTACTATTCCCAGTCCCTTCACATAGTCGTTATAAATTCAGGGAGTAAAAACGGGTAACCCACCATAAATTGTACCCATTCTCAAATCCCAAACCCAATTTGACCCGCTTTTATACCCCTTTACTCGTACCCGCAAACAATTTAACCCGGTTTTGAACGCAAAACCCATAACCCATAAGCCGCGCGCAACTTAACCCGCCTGTGCACCCCATACCTTAGCCCGCTAACAATTGTACCCGGTTTCGGACGCGAAACCCGCAAACAATTTCATCCGGTTTTGAACGCAAAACCCATAACCCATAACCCCGCACCTAACTTAACCCACCTGTGCACCCCATACCTTAGCCCGCTAACAACAAATTGTACCCGGTTTCGGACGCGAAACCCGCAAACAACTTTACCCGGTTTTGAACGCAAAACCCATAACCCATAACCCGCAACTAACTTAACCCACCTGTGCACCCCATACCTTAGCCCGCTAACAACAAATTGTACCCGGTTTCGGACGCGAAACCCGCAAACAATTTCATCCGGTTTTGAACGCAAAACCCATAACCCATAACCCGCACCTAACTTAACCCACCTGTGCACCCCATACCTTAGCCCGCTAACAACAAATTGTACCCGGTTTTGAACGCAAAACCCATAACCCATAAGCCGCGCGCAGCTTAACCCGCCTGTGCACCCCATACCTTAGCCCGCTAACAATTGTACCCGGTTTCGGACGCGAAACCCGCAAACAATTTTACCCGGTTTTGAACGCAAAACCCATAACCCATAAGCCGCGCGCAGCTTAACCCGCCTGTGCACCCCATACCTTAGCCCGCTAACAATTGTACCCGGTTTCGGACGCGAAACCCGCAAACAATTTTACCCGGTTTTGAACGCAAAACCCATAACCCATAACCCGCACCTAACTTAACCCACCTGTGCACCCCATACCTTAGCCCGCTAACAACAAATTGTACCCGGTTTCGGACGCGAAACCCGCAAACAATTTTACCCGGTTTTGAACGCAAAACCCATAACCCGCGCGCAATTTGACCCACTTTTGTACCTCATATCCGCCCTACCTGCAAATAATTGTACCCGGTTTTGGACGCGAAACCTGCAAACAATTTTACCCAGTTTTGAACGCAAAACTTCTAACCCGCGCACAACATTTTTTACCCGGTTTTTAATATACAAAACCCGAAACATTTTAACTCGTTTTGACTACCTGTATTTATATAATACCATGTGACAAATACAAATTCCCCCCAACACCTGCAGCGTCCCGCTTATCTCTTTCCAGAGACTGTAACGCACTTAAATTCAACACAAGTAAGCTGGAATGGGCGAATGCCGTGAAAATTAAAAATTATAAGTTAAAACCTATATTCAATAAAACATTGAGTATTTACTTAATTTTATAGTATTTTAAATTAATGTATCTATTCGAAAACCTATTATTAAAACAATTAATATTGTAGTCGATCGGCGTTCGCGCGTTTTAGCTTACGATGTGGATTAGGCCTACCGGGGATACCACAATAAAAAAAACGCGCCACGTGTAATACCTCATGCTTTTAAACAACATGGACGATATGATATTATTTATATTATCTTGTCGTTTAACAAGTCAACAGGTGGTGAGGAAATTTGCACAACCTTGTCATACATTGTATTCAAAGTTAGGTTTTCGTATTAAAATAAAATATTAAACTACATATACCTAATAACAGAGCGATTATTTTATCAGTTAACACCAGTTTTAAATAATTATTAAATATCAATATTCGATAATATTATTCAAATCGACACAGACGAGAAAAATTGACCACTTTTAAAGCACTACAAAACAAGCACAGCTAAAATAACCATACATTAACCATATCATAAACCTACGAATCGTTCTGATCGATCGATCATTGATTCAATATTTCAGAATCGTTTATTTTCGTTCGTCGAACGTAAACATAATATGATTTCTTTCCACAGACCACAAGCACTGCATAATTATTTACTCGATACATAAGCAAAACACTCGTCACTCAACAGCTTTCAACACACTATATGAGTAAATATTTTAGACCAAAATTAATATCGATTTGATTTCTGTTGTATTATATAATTGTATACTATTAAAATTCGAACGATCTTAACATATTTTAGAACTCTTGGTTATTATAATTATTATATGATCGACATCAAAAAAAATCAGTTTCTAAATGTTTATACTATATTATTATTATAAGCAACAAATTTTGAAATCCAACGTCCGAATAGTTTGAAGTCCAATAGGCATGGCTGCAATAATATTCGCTCATCCAATGTAGTGTGAAATAATAATGTAACAATAATAACATTATTAATTATTAGAGTTCAGATTTGAAGGAAATTTAATAAATAAAAAAAGCATATAAATAAAGTATTTAATTTGTATCAAAGGTGATTACAAAATATACTAAAAAATTTAATTGATTTAAGCTAATTTAACTAGTTTGTTTAAAAAAATATAAAATAAAAGTAAGTAAGTAAATAGTAGTATGGGCGATTGCAAATTTTGGTTAAATACCGGTTAGATAAAATAGGTAAATAAAAGATCTAATGTAAACTTCACCAGTTTTATTTTCTTACTTGTAATGGGTTATGGAAACTCTGCCAGTTTAATCCCCACGTTAGATATGTATGACATCCGTTACGATGATTATTGGATTAGGTATTGGCGTTCAAGCGACAGTACAGTACTTACTAAAACTAACCCTCATTATAGTCATTACTGTTAAATTGTTAAGACTACTAATTAAGACACGTGCGATGCGCAAATTACCAACCAATTTTACCCCAAGGATTAAAGATGCGCTTACGTCAAACTCCGTTTTGAATAACCCTGTATAATTACACTATATATTATAATGTACAGTTTAAATTTATAAAAAAATTCGAAAATTTTTGAAAGTTCGATAAGATTCAAATTTGAGTTTGCTTGAAAATTGAGGTTTACACATTGACAGATGTCATTAACTCCGCGCGTGTGACGATACGCTATACCAATATATTATGATTTATGATTATTCAATATTACAGTACCGGTTCAAAATCTATTTAAACACTTTTCTACGTGTATGATATTGTAACTCACAGCACGCACTATCCTATATAGTATATACCTACTCTTAGACAATATTGGCGTAAGTACAGTGATCATTACTAAATAAATATCGAAGTATAGTTGTATACAATATACCACAGGACGTCCGACGTCCGTCGTATTACCATTGATATTAATATTTAATACTATAGTATTTATAATCAATGGTATTATGTATTTACGCGTGTATAATATAATATATTATTATAATATAGGCACACGAGGCAGGGGCGTCATTTCCGGTTTTTTTCCGGGTGTGCAATATTTTAGGCAGGTCATTTTTAACATTTAATATTTAAACAATAACCATGCCGTCGAAAGTATGTTAATATTATCTCCTTCCCTTTTATGATTCTAATTAAAATCACTCATATCAACTAATGTATACTGTAATTTTCAAATAGCTAGCAGTTCAATGTATTTAAAGCTTATAAGCAACTAAAACAAGTAGCAACTAGCGGCCAACTGCAAAAGTCATTTTGCTACTATTTGGAGAAATAAAAGCGAATGCGGTATAAAGGATTTTTTTTTTATAAATTTATTTTAATAAAACTATTAAATACTCATACGAAATAAAACATTATTAATTATTTTTAAGTTTAAATTCAGTGGATATCTAAGGGTTCTAATATATTATGTATGCAGCTATATGCTTACACCACTAAAGCTGATACCAGCTGGCTGGCGCGAACTAACTTATAACGTCACACGGTTATCGAATAGGGATACATTTTATGAAAAAGCTGATAAAAATAAAAATATATTTTACATGCATTAATATTTTATTAATTTTTAATAGTAATCATATCGGCGCATAGGAGCATTAATGGAAGACCAATTATTTACTCTATTATGTTAGTGGTGCCGTCGCACCCCCCCCCCCCACCCAAAAAAAAAAAAAATGACGTCCTTGGCGCGGGGATGTCATATGGCGCTCGTACTCTACTCGAGCAAATTCGTATTGGACATCCAGTCAGCGTGCTATAAATTAATTTATTCCTATTTCCTATATTTGTGGTTACACACCTATATATTGTATTAATATAGGCATAGTATTGGTATATATAGGATTTGCCACAAAAAAAAAAAAATTGCACACCGGTGAAGCCAGCTAGACATTCAGCTACAGTTACATATAATATTATATTATTATTATTATCATGTGTATTAAACCTGTCGCAGGTTAAAAGTCTTAAAACACTTGTCTAAACGTGTATATTGCTATTATGACGCACACAGCACGCACTCTCCCATATTATTATTATTATAATATGCTCCTGGACATTATTGGCGCGGGTATATATAGTCATAATTATTATAATAGTGTATACGAACAACAGGACGTCCGAGTTTCCGACGTTTTACCATCGGTTATTAGCCGCCAATATTAAATACTAATAATACAAAATTTATAACCAATGCGACATTGCGCGCGTGTATCTAATCCATCTGATAAAATATGCGAGCGAGGGCGTCAGCGTGTGGCGCGTGTGTGCTCCGACCGAACGGATTCGTTTGACATTCAGTCGGCGCGCTAATTAACTGATTTATTCCTATTTCCTATGCATTTGCCGCCATACATTATTATTTGCCATCATCGTACCACCTTGTAAGGTTTTTGTACATTGTATTCGCAATTGTAAGTAAGTACGTACCTTTTATTCTAAATTTTGCGGCGATCCGTCGACGTGCAGGCTGCGCGATCGGTCATCGATGTGCCGCCATCATATGCAAACGGTAACGGCGGCGACGACGATGGCGGCGACGGCTCGACTGTACGCGGCGTATAGGTACCGCAAAACTTATACCTAACCGTGTTATGCGCGACGCGGCCGTCTTTGTGTAATTTTTTTTCGCGCGGTCGATACGTGAAAACGAAAAGACGACTCGCGTCCGTTATTTCCGCGTATGCGAGCGGACAGGAACTGCGACGACGACGAGGGCAAACGCATATAAACGAACACCGATGGAAACCGCAGCAGGTACTCGCCGTGTGTAGGTACGTCATATTATTCATATCGTATAATTTTTCGTAAACATAATATAATTATAAATATTACGCGAGTATAATGCGTGAATTATATACATATACCTCTATATGGTATTATATCCTCTGCAACCTGTATAAGTACCTACAATAGTCGCGTATAGGTACTACCGTTCGTGTATACAGGGTGCGCGTATGACCGAGTGTTTGCGTTTTAATCGAATACAAATCGATCGCCTATAACAGCTGCAGTTAATTGATATTGAAAGCTGTGCTCACTCGGAAGTCGACGATTTGATTGTTGAAATAATATTTACTTTGATAAATTATCCGTTAATCGCTAATTAAGAGGATCAGTAGAGAATGACACAGCCTGTTGTCTCCGATCAATACGCAGTCGTACATGTCTGCATACTTGCATAGGCGCAGATAGGGGGGTCTTAGTCTCCCCTAGAATTTCTATAGCCCCCCCCCATAAATTAATGATTTCACTACTATAACTTAAAAGCATCATAAGAATATCAAGTATAGACCTGAGCCCCGCCACCCTCTCGAAATTTCAAACACTACGCCTATCATGTATACACTGTATATGTCTGTACAGGTACCGAAATGGAACATTTTTGAATTCAGTAGATAAAATGTTGTGTTGTTGGGTAAAAACATTAGGTGAGTAATGGGTATCTGTGTTTGTTTACGTTATTTTTTTCAGGGATGGTTAAATTTTTTTTAACAAGTCATTCGGGCTATTTAAAATATTTTAACATAATCGTACACAACTCACTTATAGGATAAAAACTATCGTAAAAACTGCAAAGCATAAATACAGATAATCAGGTTTTTTAAATTATATAATAGATACCTAATCTATTAATAACCTAATTATTAAGAGTTATTCACTCTAATATTTATAAAGGTAACAACATGGAATTGGTTTCTATCGAAGGAGTATTAATTATTATATAACTAGGAATCGGTTTTAGGTGGGTATATTATGTTTTGTACGTTTTTCGAAAATCCCGAACACACAATATATTGTGGCCAATCGCCAAGTGGGTGTTGCACTACACCCTCTCAAGTATAGGAACCAGCTATATGCGTCTTTTAGTGGCCTTACATAAATCGGTTTTTATCAGATTCGTATTTCTATGACATGGAAAAAAAATAACAATATTTATACTTTTGGCTCATGTTATATATTTCGCAGTGCGATGCCCCACTAATATATTTTACCAATAATTCCAATAGGTGCCTACACTTCAAATGTTCAATAAAATACACGATCAAAAGCAAATGGGGCTATAGCTGCAGTCTTCGTCGCTGCAGTGATGGTTTTCAAACTCGATTGGAAAAATGACCGTCATCAAAACAGTGGACTATATGGTAAACACCCTATATGTATTATATTGTTATTATATTGTCTTAAAGGTAGAACGTATATTATAATATAAGAGACGCGTGCAGTGTTTATAATATAATATTGTGTGCGCGCTCTCCGTCATCGCGGTGTATATACGTATACTATAATAATAATATCATAATAGGTATAATACTTACATTATAATTATTATTGTGTTTTACGCATATCTACACCTATACGGTGGGAACATCCTCTCGGTGCGAATTTATATTCGAGGTGGATGGCCTCCTTCCGTTTTTCGCACCACAGGCCGACATTCTGGTTAACATATTAACACAGACACGCAGCTGGTAGCTATATACCTATGCATGTTATTAATATAATTATCAATATCGTATTGTACGCGGCCATATTCTATGATATTACACGCATTGATTGTAATAGTAGTAGGGACTTCAATATTAATTGTTAAACATTTAATTATAGGTATTATAAAAGTATATAACTATTTAATTTTTGTGATCAATGGCGTATTATAATTTTTAAGTACTACGCATCTAAATTAAATTCGATGACTGTACTTATCTATAGAGTGTACACCGACGGCAGGCATTTTATAGTATCACTATATCTGACCTTAAGCCGGCGTTGCCCGGAAAAAATTGTGATTGTTCAACTCTTTTTGGGTATAACTCACTGTGGAAGCAATTTATTTTTAGGTGTAAAGTATATTATATTAGATTCGTTTGTGATTATGCGAGCAGTATATTATCAGGTAGGGACTTTATCTGAGGTAGATCGCGGACTCCGCGTTATGGTACCTAAGTATATAATAATTCTGTATAGGTAGGTACTAAAATACATAGAAGTTCCTATATGCGCCAACAGGCTTATCGCGCCAATAAATTGAAACCAAATAACCAATAGCAACTATTTATAAACAAAATTTTCATCGTAAATCTCAAAATCTCTGTACGAGCACCTCCCCGGGTTGGACCTACCGGTCCAATTGTGAATCTAAATCATCCCGGGAACCACTCATGCACACAAAAAATTAACCAATAAGTGTACGCGTGAAAATGCGTTGTTACGGTAACGGTACGTGCAGCCAAAGCAATGTACTTTATCCGTAGGTAGTTAATTAGTACTTGTTATGGAAAGTGGCAACCATTTATATACAAATAAAACACTAATTTCTACTATTACAGATTACTATTATAATCTGTAACCAATGGCAATCATTTATAAACAAATACAATATAGTTTCAATTTCCACCGTTAATCTTAAATTCCTTGGCAACCCTTAATATAGGTACAAATAAAACACTATTTGCTATTATAATCTGCAACTAATATAGCAACCATTTATAATCAAATAAAATTTTAATTTCCCTCGTCAATCTCAAAATCGCTGTTTGGAACCTCTTAAAAATCAGTATTTTGAAAAATTCTTTCTTATAGTGGGTGTCTACATCACAAAACAAAACTACTGACCAAATTCCATACTCATAACTTCAGCGGTTCCGGATATAGGCGATGATGAATCACTCAGGACTAGTCATTATCTAAATATAATATAATATACTCAATAGATAGTAATCATTTTGGTAGATACTACAGGACAAAACGGATAACATAAACCATTGCATATACATGTAGGTACCAGTGTACCACATACTTAATATGACCTGTATAGGCTGTATAGTACCTATGGTGTGTCTCCCCACCATATGATCGCCCTTTCCCGGTGACGTCACGAACTTAAAACAGTTCAGAGGCAAATCTAGTATAAAATGTAAAATGTTTTCGTAAGGTAGGTAATAGGTACTAATCTGTGATCTTTTTATATCTATCGTCACCTTTTAGGACAGTAAAAATGATTAGATTTTATTCAATAGTATCTTTTCTGATAGGTAAGTGAATCTAGTTGGGGAATCAAAAGTAAAAAATTTGTTTCAAAAGCACCAGGAAAAATAGTCTTTTTTACGAAAACTCGGTTTTTAACAAAATCGATTTCGGTTTTTGGTGTAACTCTAAAACACATGGTCGTAGATACATGGAATTTTTACTGAATGTTTATATTAGAATTTTCTATACACCATACAATTTTCAAAATATTTTGACTTGTATTGATCTATTTACGGACATTTTCAGTTTCCAAATTTTTCTTTTTTTTTTCTTTAAATGTCAATAAATTTTATTCGTTGGATTAAATTGCTTGAAAATTGAATATAAGGATCCTAATATATTGTTACAATGGTAGTTGAAAAATATTAAAAATACATGGTCACAATTTTTTTTATTAGCATTTAAAGTTCGAATTTCGACAAAATACGTAAACATTTAGAAAATATGCTAATTATTTCGAGTTAGAAGTTAGAAGTTTTGAGTTTTTCATAAAAATATTGGTTTTTAAATCTAAGATTTGAACATTTATTATAAGATTCTTTATAAGAGTTCTACCTTTATCAAAAAAAAAATGTCATATTAAATTTTTATGAGCGTTTGAAGTTTTAATATTTATAATATTGTATATTCATTCGATTTCTCATACAATTAAAATTTTAACTTTTTAACTAGTTACTGCCCAGAAGTGCTTATAATCATTAATTAAATACTAGGTAAATATTGTTTTATGATCTTCAGTTAGGCTTTTCTGGATATACATTGAGGAATTGCATTAACAAATACAGAGAGTGGTAACGTGGTATAGAATAAAATCTACTTGACGTACATCAATGGTTAAATGGTGAACTTATGAATATCTATTTATTTTTTGAAACACTTGAAATTGGTCTGATTCCTATAGGTACTTATAAATTATAGCAGTTGTAATTACATGTCTGTTTTCACTTTGAAATGTCTTCAAATATATAATATAATACCTATTTATTATTTATATAAATTTACTTTACTAAATAATAAAAATAAAAATAACTATAATGATTATGAAAACTTTTTAATGTATAAAGAGAGAACATGACACCCGTGCCCCCATCACACAGGAATTCTATTAAATAAAAACCACTATATTGACTATATAACATAGGCGCAACAAAGGGGTTATTGTGGGGTAATCTCTAATTCAGCACCTCCTAACACACCAAACATAGTGTGACAAAGAATAATTTCCTTAATTTATATGATATTTTATTTCATTTGACGTTTTTATAAAAAAAAAAAGAATTTAAAAAGGGTGTTTCCTAACATAATTTATTTATTTCAAATTTTAGTTAAATTTCAATAAGTTTTATTTGCTGTATCATGTGAACATAGTTTTTCTAGTCTGAAGACAAGTATGTTACAGTAATGGTTTACCGACTTGTCCATTTTAAATATTTAGAGGGATGTTTCAAATAGTATAAAAACTGAATCAATGTTGGATTACCTACAGTAAAAAAAAAAAAAAAACAGGTTTAAAATAATGCATTATATTCTTATCAACCAATATCAAATATTTTTGTTATATGATTGTTACTTGTAATATATTACATTGTAATAATAGAGAATTATTTACTTTGTAAGTGTAGGTAATAATATAATTTATACAATTAAATAGGTAGGTAATTAAGTTGAAGTTATAACAAAACTTTGTTATTAATGATTTTGAAATTTATAATAGGTTGTTTAGTATAAAATATAATTTTAGTACCCCTATAATGCATCTCTAGTTGCGTCTATGCTATTTAACATAGATATACGATCCATACGAAATGGCTGGTTGTCTGTTTACGGTCTACATAATGATATTTAGTATCCAATAAGCTTTAATTAAAAATATACTGAGGAAATCACTACAACTTAAAATGCTACATAATATCGATTAAGTATTTTATCTGAAATTGTTTTAGGATAAAAATAATAATAAATTAATTTTAATAGATTTGGTACTTCTATTGATTATTTTAACATAACAGCAACATATTTTTAAAAGTGAACCAAGACCTTAATTTATTTAATTCAATTCAAACAAATTTATTTAAAAATTAATTAACATTAAATTATAACAGACATTAATTTTAGAAATATATATAAATAATATATACACTAGTATAATATACAATTTAGTTGAAACTTTAAGAGTATATTATTGAAACATACATGTACACTTAAAACACACACTTATATGTATCAGTAGCCGCAATCATTTTCGTAAATTTAAAAAGTATTTATGACCAATGAAGCCCTTGGATGATATAGTATTTTTTAACGCTTCTTTGAATGAGTTTAATGGTAACGTTTTGTAAGCTGGTGCAACTAACTTGCCATCTTTCATAAATTGCAAAAGTTCATCATACATTTGATTGTATTGCTCAGTGTTAACATTTTCTTTACGCCATCTAGTCATCCAAAAACCTCTGAGTTGAATGTCCTTAAATATAAAAGAAGCGGTTGGAACAATGACTGGTTCTCTCGACATACCACCATAAGTCACCATCACACCACCGTTGTTCAATGTACGTAAAACTTCTGTGGAACTTTTACCACCTATATTGTTTATTCCTAAACGTGGTTTGGGTAAAACTCCACTTCTAAACAAATCCGTAGTCCTAAATAAGAAAAATGTATAAGTTAATTTATTGGATAGACCACATAAACGCAAAAATACAAACTGAAATATAATAATTACTATTTTACCTTAATTCTTCTTCAGTAAGTATGTATGAGGCACCTAGACACTTAAGATGATTTTTCAAATTTTCCAAGTCTGGTTCAGGTCGATTGCGTATAATATTTACAGTTGTATAGCCAAAAATGTTTGCCAATTGAATAATGTTCTGACCACATGCACTGTTTGCTCCATTTTGTATAATAACATCATTTTTGTTTAGTGAAACAAAATCATGTAACATTCTATACGCCGTACACGGATTAGAAGAAATACCACTTAATGCATACACATCGGTTTCTTTACTTACCTGAAACATAATAATATAATTATTAATCAAGAATCATGATAATATAGTATGACATATGTATCATAATGCACTCGACAATGTATTTAGAATATTGTTGTATTTCATAAATACTCGAATATAGGGTGATTCACCAAGCATGCTCACCTCTATTTTTATTATTTAATAATGAATTTATTAAAAATCTCATATTTTCAAATTTTTAAATATATTTTAAAGGCAATATTTTTAAGTTATAGAGATTTTTTTATAGTACGCTTAAGGAGTGTCTTGCGGCGATACAAACTTCTGTTTTACAAATGAGGACCATCATTTTTACTGTAAATTATTTAGTTATTATAAATATACTTATGGTTTTCGTAATTTGGTTTCTGTGTAATTAATAATTATTTATTATTTTGCGTTTCTAATATTTCAATAATTTCATAATTTATTTTTAAACGAATGATTCGCCTCATCAGGCTTTGCGTTAATATTTTACAGAGTGATATTTTCACCATATTATATTAATTAAACTATACATATTATATTAACATTTTTAGAATTTTTAAATGCACTTTAAGATTTTAATATCTTTTTTTTAAGATCATAATGAATGATGTTACATTACAAATTTCTGTTTTTCAAATAGAAATCCTCTTTTTTTACTTTTAATTATTCAGCATATATTTTTATTGAGAATTTTTATGTACCTAGATAAAAATTCCAACTAGTAGTTTTTGAGTTATATAACCATATATACTAAGGTTTATAAGTATATGAAAATTGGCTAAGTAGATTTGGGGTCTTAGATGATTTGAAAATGTAAGTATTAGTACTAATTACCATTGATCTATCAAGATAAATAATTTATAAAAATTATTAAGTAGGTTTAGTGAAAGTGAATAGGTACTACATCTAATATTAGGTACTTATAACTTTATATTGTAAAACCATATTTAAGGATTATTATCCTTAGTATAAACATTTTCATAATTCATCTAATACTTATTAGAATTTTGATTTAGATACATCTACATTTACAAGAACATCATCTGATAAATAATTTGCAGGAAAAAGAGAGATTCTCATTTGAAAAAAATATAAGTTTATATCGCCACATGACTCTCTTTAATAGTAGTACAAAAAATAAAATTAATTTATGCCTTTAGGTATATTTAATAATTCTAAAAATCAGAATTTGAATAAATGTATTTTTAAAGGAAGAAAGGCGGTGAGCATTTTTTCACCAAAATGTCTAGTAAATTTTGTATTTCATTATAGGACTCCTTAAAAAAAACTGATTCATGGGCCTTTGGTGTGTCAGACCAATACAGATAATAGTTCATAAAAATGGTTTTACACGAATATAAAAAATAATATTATGTAATATCTAGTATTTATTATAATTTATAGATAGGTACTTGGACCATTTTTATAAATTAAAAATATTGATAAAATTAATAACATTTTTAAATTTGTATAGCCGCCATATCTTCCAAACCTATTATCAATAGTATACAAGTTAAATAACTCAAAAACTACCTACTTGTTCAAATTTTGATTTTAAACAACATTTTCAGAAAAATTATCCGCTAAATAATTTTGTTTACTAATCAAAACAACTCATTTCTGGGGAGTTTATCATTTGAAAAACAGAAGTTTGTGTTAGTATAAAACACTCCTTAAAGAGTACTAAAAATCCCAATAATTATAAAATATCTAAGTATATTTAAAAATTCTAAAAATAAGAATTTGAATAAATTAATTTTTAAAGGAAAAATGGGGATAAGCATGTTTTATGAACCATCTTAAATAATAAGATGATTTGTGTTGTGTTTATTTTTGCAACATTATAAGTCAATCAAAATAAACATATTTAATAATATGTTTATATGATATGTTATAATATACTACTAACTTTTCTTAGAAGTTTAGAATGAACACGCCAGTTGTACACCAAGTACCCATAGCACCGTCAGGTATAACTCGATCGCCAGGGCAGAGATTTTTAACGCACGATCCTACTGCCAATACGTCCCCAATTCCTTCATAGCCCCCAGTAGCAGGCAACGGTGGTTTCACGGGATACACACCTTGTATAGTGTTAATGTCGGCAGGATTGACGGGAGCAACAATCATTTTCACCAATACCTTAGGAATAAACAAGCAAATATATTATTAAGTTGTTTGTGTCAGTAGCATTATAGCCCATAGGTACCTGTTCATCGTCAAGTTTGTCGGGTAGTGTTTGCTCTACGAGACTTACGACTTTCATGGGATCGCCATACTCTTCATACACGATTTTGAGACAGTGCATGTCACGATGATGGTGTTTGGTGACGAGAGATCGCAAAACCGTAGTTTGGCCGACCGAACTGCTCAATCGAAATATTCTGTTGAACATGGCAAATGCCTGACGAGACTATAAATATTATAATAGGTAGGTTACCTGAAACCACGACGTGGATCGTCGACGGCCGGGATCGAGTATCAAATTTTCCGAGTACTTACTTTTCGCTTTCTAATTGTACAATGAAGAATGCGCAAATAAATGAAAAATTCCAGTGAACTCGGCAGCCGGCAGTCGGCGACTTAGCGCAAGAATCTGTTATCTAATTATCACGAATGTGTGATAACCGATATCAGTTTAACACAATCATCATATCACAGATAAATATATATATATATTTTATAATATTATCTTAAATCGTGACACGGACAACGGACCACGGATTATATAATAGGTCTGGCGACTAGTGAACTCCAACGGACTGAGAATTGTCCGAGATAATAATTATATCAGATAGATATTAAGTCCGTGTACTTAGTTCATAAATCATAATTTACTCGACGAATTGACTTTGCGTGATCCATGATTTCCAGACTTCGATTTATCTACCTCATTGAAATGCAGGAGATGTTCCAATGTTGTATACCTATTACCTACATTTAAAGTATATTTTCACAAGAAAAACAATATTAGCAGTAAATACCAATTAGTATTCTATAATCACGTATAGTGTGGTAGGTAGATAGGTAGGTACCTACTCTAATAAATTAGTACACTATTACCAAATTTTTAATATGCCACCATTCAAAAATACGGTTGGTTTTGCAAAATAGAGTTGAACTAAAACATGATATTTTAGTGTACTTACTAATATATTGCTAATATAGTAATAGGATTGGAATTTAGCATCATAACTTTTAATTTATCAATTCCTAAACCTACTTGGTAACATTTTAAAAATGTATTGACTCGTTTCGATTTGTTTACGGACATTTTCAACTTTCAATTTTTTTAGTTTTTTTTTTTTTTTGTATGTAAATGTCAATAAAATGTTATTTGTTGGGTCATAAAGAGTGAAAATTTAATACTATGCTTCTTATATATTGTTATAATAGTAGTTAAAAATACATTTATTGTCAGATTTTTTGTCAGTTGTACATAATATTATAATACAAAACATATTTTCGGAGGAAAAATATAATGTTGATATTTTTTATATTTTTATAAGAATTCTTTCGAATATTTTCTAGTTATGTGCATTTAATTAGTTCAAGTATAATATTATGTATGTTGTACTTACCACTAAACCATGTGTATACTACAGACTGTAGGTACTCTATACATATATTTTTTAATTCTGTTACGGGACATGAAACTATTTTCCACTAGTAAAATTTTAAAATATGTGTATAGGGTACCTAGTACTGAGAAATTTAGGTACCGAATAGGTAGGTAAGTGAATTATAGAGTGTATCCAGTTTTCGCGGACATCCGGTATATTGCTATTATATGACATGGCGTCGTTGCTCGGGACGAATCGCTACGATAAATTATATTTTATTATTTATTATATTGTGTGGATGGCTATTATATTATAATATAATATTGTGATTTGTAAGTTGTAAGTGTTACAATCAAACAAAAAAGAAACCGAAATAGATACATTTTTTTTTTTATTTAAAGCCGCAACAACAATTATGGTTTATACTTTATAGTACGATTATGATACATACAATTTGACCTGTTACATTAGGTTGCAATTTAAGTTAATTTCATATATTTAAAAAAATGATGGTGTTATCGCTGGATCTGGACTCTGTGATTCATTAAAATTGTCTGCGATTTCAAGCTGGGCTCTAATGATACTGAAGTTTCAATTTGTGATATTTTGGTGCAGAGAAACGGTATCCATAGTAGTGTCCAAGGGCGCCAGCTAGTGTCATAATATGGTTAAATGCTTTTGGTTTATCGAGGGAAACTAGCCCTAGAACTGTTTTGGTTTCGGTTGTTCTTAGAATGTTTGTTTTGAATGACGTGTAGATTGTTGTATACTTGTATGTGCTTCGTTGTTTGCGACAACCAGTTACTTAGGGAGAAAAAGAATTTATTTTATCGAGAAACCATTTCAAGCAAGTATCAATGCTTTTTTTGAGAATTTTGAACATTGTATTTAGTAAAGATACTGGCCTGTACAATTTAGTTAATTTTAAATATTTAAAAAAATGTTGGTGTTGTTGCTGGATCTGGACTCGGTGCTTCATTACAATTTTCTGCGATTTCAAGTTGGGCTCTAATGATACTGAAGTTTCAATTTGTGATATTTTGGTGTAGAGAAACAGTATCCATATTAGTATCCAAGGGCACCAGGTAGTGTCATAATTCATAATATGGTTAAATGCTTTTGGTATATCGAGGGAAACTATCCTAGAACTGGTTTGGTATCGGAGGTTTTTAAGATGTTAGTCTTGAATGACGTGTAGATTATTCTATACTTATATGTGCTTCGATGTTTGCGAAACCAGTTACTTAGGGAGAAAAAGAATTTATTTTATCGATAAGCCTTCTCAATCAAGTATCAATGCTTTTTTCGAGAATTTTGAACATTTTATTTTTGTAAGTATACTGGCTTATACTCGTACAATTTAGTTAATTTAAAAAAAAATTTTGTGTTGTCCGGATCTGGACTCAGACACTGAGTGCTTCATTAAAATTTTTTGCAATTTCAAGTTGGGCTCTAAAGCTACTGAAGTTTCATTTTGTGATATTTTGTTGCAGAGAAACGGTATTCAGTAGTATCCGAGAGCGCCAGGTAGTGTCATAATAATATGTTTAAATGCTTTTGGTATATCGGGTGATACTAGCCCGAGAACTGGTTTGGTTTCGAAGGTTTTTAAAATTTTCGTTTTGAATAACGTGTAGATTGTTGTATACTTGTCATGCTTCGATGTTTGCGACACCCAGTTTGTTAGGGAGAAAAATAATTTATTTTATCGAGAAACCATCTCATAACCGAGTATCAATGTTTTTTTCGAGAATTTTGAACATTATATTTAGTAAAGGTACTGGCAGCCTTCTGTGATTAATTTTTCTTTTTCGGGTTTTGAGATAGGCATAACAATAGCGTGTTTTCAAGTTATCGGAATTTGTTCAAAAATATATTAATTTCTAGACTAATTATTTGAAATAAGTTGAAAATATAAACAAAAATAAGATAGTAGATACGAAAAAAAAAAAAAAAAATTGTTGTTAGTATACAAAAAAGATTGACATTAGATTATAAAAAAATTAAATAAAACATGAATAACAGTAGGTCGAAAAATAATTACTTATACATTTTAAAATATAATCTGCTAATAACTAATACTTTATGCTAACAGCTAAAACTAAGAAATTGCAAAAAATTTGAAAATATAAATATTAAGATTAAGAAAAAGTTAAATAAAACATGAATAATAGTAGGTAGAAAAATATTTACCTATAGATACGTTTTAAAATACAATAATGATTAACGTAATAACTAATAATATGCTAACTAAAATTTATAAATTGCAAAAAAAGATGAAAAGTTCATATGAAATAACTAAAAATATAAACTTGTATGAAGTTGTATCAAATATATTATGATATAACTCTAAAAGGGCCCCTACGATAAGCCTCGGGGCTCGTGTGCGCTGCACGGGTTTAAGGAAAATCATTGTATACTATCATTAGATATTCCCTCTCAAGCATTAAGTAAAATGTTTATACTTGCATACTTTATTACTTATCTTTACCTCTGATGTATATTTATGAGTGCCCAGTACTGCCCACTATGGGCGTGTCATCTTCTGTCGCGAAACTAGACAATTTCTTGACCAAGAGCAGAGGCCTGGCATGACCACCTTTGCTCCTGGGACCTAGCTGATCGATCACGACTCCTGGGGAGAGCTTATCCAGCCCTCGTCTCCTGCACTCTTTAAGAGGTAACTCTGTTTGATTTGTGTACTTCATTGTTGTCTTCAGGTAGGCTTGGTCTCTACCAACGACGCCTGCAGCCTCACGTCGTATGTCTGTCTTCCGGTGTGATCTACCGGACACCGGGGGCCGATCATTTCCCCGGTGGTGAGCTTGTCCGCGACCGCTTATTCGTCCGTCCCGAAGGTATGGCTTATTTCGCGGCTACCCTGTATATCTACAGGACGTTCCCCCATCCGCAACCTGGGGACGCGCCCGATGGCATGCTCCAGCTCACGGGTTAGCATCCGTTTATATTTAACGAATATTTTGTCGTTACATTTTTTAAATTGGGTGTGGAGAGATTTACTAATGCTAGAAAATCACAAATACCATAAAAAATAATTATAATCACGAAATTATTTCATACAATTAAATAGCTGTTATATCTACTTAACTAACTTAACTCAAGTGCCGACGTACCGTAGAATTGTTTGAACAATTGTCTTAAAACTAATCTAAATATATCGAATATATCTTTGTAGCGTATGGTATTAATGGTTTAAGGGACCCCCGGTGCCAGTTTTTCAAATTGTCCGCCACATTTCTATACAATTTGAAAATTAAATTTTATATTTTAGTTGCTACCTTAGTTATAAGACTATTCCACTAATCTACTACCCGTATTATATCGAAAAAAAAATGATTTTACGGGAATAACTCTCAAGCTTTGTAGAATTGTTGCATTTTGATGACTATATTTTTATCTTAAAGAAGAAAACTTCCTACAGCCCACGTCGATCTCTGATTTTGTATTTTATTTCAAATAATTGTATTAAAAAATTTGTAAAAAAATGCTTTTTATCTTGTATTTTTTTAGACATATTATAAATGTTGATAATAAAATATTGAAAAACAGAGATCGGTGCGGACTATAGAATATTTCCCTCTAGCAATTTAAAAAAAAATGCCAATTTTTGACTAAGCAATATTTTATACCATACGCCAAAGATATGTCATTGGGTTTATACACAAAAATAAATAAATAAACAAATAATAATAATCAATACTATAAAAGCGAAATAGAAATCTTTGTGACGGGTTGGCTCAGAAAGGGCTTGACTTCTACAATGTGTTGCTCTAATCTATACCAGTGCTTCTCAACCTTATAACTGACCATGTGATTAATCATTATTTATTGCATCGGAAAAGTTTTGGATAAGACGAGAGCAAGAGTATCCTGTAATTTCGAAAGCGGCTTTACTTATATTAATACCTTTTGCGTTAACAAATCTATGTGAAACTGCATTTTAACTACTTGAAATTATAAAAAACAAACATAGATCATGCATTTCACAACAGTCTTTAGAAGCAAACTTGCGTATTTCAGTTTCAAACATCACACCTGACATAAATATGCTATGCGAAAATATGCAAGCCCAACCGTCACATTAATAACTATCACATTTTTTATTATTATTATTAACCTAGCCTTTGTTTGAAACCATATACAAATTATTACTGAATATTTGTGTAGTGCTTAATAGTTATTATCAATTCTTTTTTGTTTAAATGCGGTCGTTTAAATTAATTCAAACTATTTTTAAATATATAAAAAAAAATATATTTATAAATTAATAATTATTCAACTTTTATTGTAATAAAGTGGCACGAAAAAAATTATCGCTTAGAAATACCGTCGACAAAAATTCGCAATCAAACAAACATAATATAAACATAGAATAAACATTACATGAAGTCTCCTGGACAACGAAGAAAACGCGTATGAGTGTTGTAGCCGGTCGATGTTATTTCCAAATATACATAATACAGTTAAACCTCTTTATAACGGACACCCTATAAGACAGAAATCTCCCTATAATGTAAAATGACAACGTTCTCGAATAACCTACGTAACAGTTGTTGGTCCCAAGCGATTCCGTTATAGAGAGGTTTTATTATATTCGATTTCAATAGTTTTGCTCAATTTCTAAAATGTTTACACTTTTTAATTTGAACAATACCACTGACCGTTCTTAATACGTATTTTTTTTGGTAAACGTTAATTTTAATTATTTTTAGATTATTTTTTTCAATGCCAAGCGCTAAATATCTTTGATAAAAAGAATTATGTTTTCAAATTAAATTTTAAATCCTCCTGAGACGCCCTTGGTACAAACTGCTTCTGATTGGAATCTTTAAATATAAAACAACATAACTTGAATAGCAAAATAATTATATTTATATTATTTTTATTATGATAAACAAAAAACTTAATTTTGATAAAACGTTTTATATTCTTTCATTATATATTTCAAAGAAAATTTTAAATGCACACAACAATACAACATTGAGAGCTAATACAGTAGTAATACCATAGAATAATTAATATAATTATCTACCTGCTATACCTATACATCATAAAATATAAAATTGTTTATTTTTTTTATTGATTTTGTGGCTACAAGTACTGATTACAAACATTGGTACCGAAGTTTATTTGTTTTAACTGTTCCTGTATAATATTATAATTTATTGTCTTAATACCCTCCACGAAAACTTTTCTACTATAATGTTACCTAGATATATAATATAAAAATATTCTTAAAAACTTAATGTTTGTAATCATTTTATTAATTTTATTTTTAAATCATAAACTTTCATATTGTATAAATTATTAATTTCGTATAAAAATTACTAAATTACTCAGTACTAGGTACCCTATACACATATTTTAAAATTTTACTAGTTTCATGTCCCGTAACAGAATTAAAAAATATATGTATAGAGTGCCTACAGTCTGTAGTATACACATGGTTTAGTAGTATGTATAACATATATAATATTATACTTGAACTAATTAAATACTTATATTATGTATTTTTATTTATTTTATATTTTATTAACATTTGTATTTTTTGAATTTGAATTTTATTTTTACATTGGTCTCCTTGATGATCATAAATATTTTTTACATCTGACATTGGCTATATTCATGTATATCAATACAACTAAAATATAAAATAAACACTTTTTGGTGTTTATTTACTTTTAGTTTTAAAATGTTCTGATATGCTTATAATATATTATTTAATAAATTAAATATTTTGATTTAACTTGAAGAGTTCAAAGTGGTACAACAAAGATTAATTTACAATAGTTGTGGGGAGGTGTATGAAAAAAAATATACTACCTTGATATTACAATAAAAAATATGCAACCTTATGACTTAATCACTACGATTAGAACTCGTTAACAATATTACACTGTTAGACTTTTTGTACAACAGATAATATACTTATATACGTAGACAATGACAAAATGTCCCAACGAATAATATTTGACTGACTTACTAAAATCGTTATTTTTTCTTTCAATATCTAATTTAACTATGTACGTAAACATTTTAAATTAAAAGCTTGAAAAAAAAAATAGTTAGGTACCAGTATGTATTTTCGATATTTTTTATCTGTTATATGAACAGATTAAAGACCTTGTAAAATTATTAGGATCTTATATTGAATTTTCAAGCTTTTTAATCTCAAATAAAATGTTACTAAAATAAGTAAACAATTTCAAATATTTATAAATATACCTAGGTCAAATAAGATCCACAATATTTTCAAAATTGTAAATAGTTTTTTTTCGAAAAATACATGTCTACAATGTTTCATTTTTTTGATATAAAAACTATAAAATATATTTAAAAAAACCACAAATCATTGTAAAACCAATACATTCATCGTTCCTGTATGAAAATCTAATTTATTGGTTTTAACGATGATACTATTTGAATAAATTGTGAGAAATTACCGTAGATGATGGCTCATTCATGATATCCGTAGTTTTAGTTAGTCGTCGTTGTACATCGATATTCAATAGTACCGTGGTTTCTCGTTAAAATTATTTTTGTTTAAATAATAAAAAAAAATGTATACATAAATTGAGTTGTTAATTATAATACTGTTGTAAAGTGGCACTAAAATAACTTTTTTTGTACCAGAAAATGATTCGTACGAAAATAAAACAATACTGCAGACGAAAATTCGCAATCGGAAAACGTATAAACATATTTCATACCTATAGAATTTCTCCTGGACAACGAAAACAACGCATATTAGGTTTGTAGCCAATTGGTTTTATTTCCTAAAAGAATACAATAATATGCATAAGTTTTTTTTATTATTTATTTACTTATACGCCTTAACTGCTAGGTCATTGAAGTTTCTAAAATATACATTACAATTATAGTTTTATACAAAATATTTTAAATATGATACATGAATGATTTAAATTATTATAATTACATATGTGATATTATCAATGCTATTATGTCATATTTTCTGGATCGTCTCTTTGAGGAGTTGAAGAAGAAATGATTTCATCTCTGGGTTGGGTGCCAATATTTCACATAGATTGTAGCCTGTAGGGGAATAGTGGGGATCATAAGTCTATCCTTTGAATCATTCCGGAGGCATTGGGTTAGTAAGTGTTAATACTTAGCATACGTCTTCATAGAAAATGTGTTCGATTTCTTAATTTTTTTTTTTAATTTTAGCGATGTGATAACCTAGTACCTTTGTACTTAGTTGTAGGTAAACATTAATTTTAAAAGTTCAATTTTTAAAATTATTTTTTGATTATTGTTTTTAATACCTGGTGCTATACTTCAGTGGTAATAAAAATACATAATGTTAAGTAGTGAAGTTGGATTTAAATTTTAAAATTTATTTATACTGCCTATACAAACATTGGAGTCGAAGTAAGTTATTTTAACTGGCCTTTTATAATATTATAATTATTCAAAATAGAAATATTATTGGTTTAATTCTTAATTCGGCTCACTCTGTATTAGAATCGAGTCCTAACTTATAAGAAGGGAAATATGTAACGGTAAACCGTAGTGTGGCTTTCTTATATTAAATACTGCCAGAGAAAAGGGATGATCATAAAAAGTCCTAACCTTAGATAAAGTCACCGCTGCCACTCTGGTCGGCAAAACCGTGTCGTCCTTTCAGCCAGTATACGCGCTCCTGCATTAATCTCAGTTACAACCCCCCAATACCGAATCCAGCTACAACTAACAAATGGTCTGGCTTTTGACGAGTAGCGATCGGTTTGTTTTATTATAACGACTCATGTGTTTGGTGTACTTACTTTGCTACAGCATAGTCCATAGCCCACACAGCATAAAAATATTTCCTATTTATGGTAAAAATATTTTCAGGAAAATAATATAGTTGTCAAAATATTTAAAAAAAGTTACGTAAATAATTAGGAAATATTTTAGTTACCTATATTCTTTGGTCAAGAACTTCATATTTTCGAAAATATTTTTTAAACAATATTTACGATCATATATTTTGATATATTTTGATCATAATATATTTTCATGGACACTTTATAAAAATATTTAGTCAACATTTTTAAATAATCCTATGGTAGAATATTTTGTTATCATGAGAAGAAAATATTTATACAATATTATTAGTAAAATATACATTATTCAAGCACTTTAAATTATTCACAAAATATTATCAATTTCCAAATGCTGTGTGGGAGACGGCTGCGAGTTAGGTAAGATACATTTAATATAATAAACATAAAACATACATTAAAACTCAAAAAAAATAAGGTTTTAATTTCTATGATTTCATTCCATTGATCTATCATGGTTTCAATTTAATGGAAAATTATATTTTTCTAGTAAGCACATTAAGTCTTTAGTTTAAAGATATTATCACATTTTTATTTTAAACGTGATAGCATATTAGTCTTATTACAATTAATATTTGTTTCTATTATATGATTTCTTACCGTGTTAGAAACAATATCCTTAAACCACCCAAAGCCATCATTAATTTGATGGACAATTTATTTTTTTTTTTTTAACAATTTTAATCTCAAACTTAATAATATGTTTTTAAAAACTCAGTTTTAAACTTTTTTACAAATTATAAGCGAATAAAATATAGTTATAATATTAGGGTTTTGAGGCGATAGAACTAATAAAAAAATCACTTAAAATATAAAATGATTTCCTCTTTTTTTTTCATGTTAGTCTGTAGGTTAAAGTACACACATTTTTATTCCAATATAAGATGAATACTTTTATGTGGGTATTATTTTTGTAAAACTATACTTAACTCACATAGATGGCTATAACAATATAGCTTATAATTATATATTACAATTGATCTTATTACTGTAGTATCGTATTACCTATACTCTCTATAGATATAAACATAATATTGTAGTAAACGAAATTATTTTTTCATTTTTATTAAATTACTATTTAAATAATGTGAATAATTAATTATAACCATTTATAAGTTCAGAAAATACATTTAATATGTGATGTATATTGTATAGGTATACATTGTATTATGTATTATTGTATATTGTATTGTATGTATTATTTATTATATTGGGTACATTCTACATTTATGCCTACACAAATACATAATACATTTAATACTCTAAACTAAATATTGGGATTTAATTTTTAAGAATTATTTTTATCATCATTTACATTTTTAATCATTTCCAAGTTATTTTTTTTTATTTATTCAGAATAATTCAATTATAATACAATAACAATATTAAGAGTTGATACGTATACGAACTGAGCTAAGCTCATATCTGGGATACGGAGTTCCTATAAGTAAATACAGTAATAATGTATAAAATGTCTTATACAGTTAAAAAGTTCAATTAATTTTCTAGATATACAATATTATTGATTAATTTATATTACCAATATAACCAATGTTTCCTTAATTATTTATAATTATAATTTCATATTAATACTTTTTATAATTTAATTTATACACATATTCTCATCAAAGTCATTAACTATTTTACTAATAGTTTTTTTACATGATGTTTATTAAGAATACCATTAGTTTTATTAGACTCGCCTTGCATAATTTCCTAAATTATTAAATTTAGTCTTTACCATGTAATTGGGAGAACTTCTTAAAGTGGTTAATGTTGCACTATGTGGCTTTATACACGGGGTGATTCTTTTATCATAAAACAATCGTTATTTCAAAAAGTATTTATGTTTTTGAAAATATTTTTGTACATAGTTTCAATGTTTTTAAATGTTTGTACGTTTTTAATTTAAAACGTTTTTATTTAAAAATCATATATTTAAATAATTTTTATCCCTATAATTTTTAAGTTTTTACTTTTTTGATGACAACATAGTTTTAATTTTATATTCCAAAGCAGAATATTTTTCAAAGTATTTTGATTTGTAAAAATCGGTTTTAGGGTAAGTAGCTTATGAGTTATAAGTATTTAAAGTTTAGATGGGCAGAATGGAGTGGTAAGGGGTTACCCCGCAAAATGTTTGTCCACTACTCCGCTTGTCTAAACTTTAAATACTTATAACTCATAAACTAATCGTTCTAAATTCGATTTTTATGTATCAAAATATTTAGAAAAATATAAAATTAAAACTTTATGTTATCATTCAAAAAAGTAAAAAATTAAAAAATATTTAAAAATATGATTGTTTAATAAAAACGTTTTTTTTTTTTAACAACTTGAAACTATGTAAAAAAATATTTCCAAAAACATTAATCCTTTTAGAAATAATGAGTGTTTCATGATAAAAGAATCATCTATTGTATTTTACTTTCCTGTTCTCGTATTCTATTATTTCTATACCATTGAGAATGTGCCTTTGTATGGATCATATGAGAATTTGTTTAATGTACAATTTATAGATTTCTAACTATTTTAAACAGATAAGTTGTTTGTGACAATAAAATGCATATTTTTTATTTTTGACAATTATTTATTATTTAAATTGCTTTAGGAATATTAGGACCTAACACAGTTATGTTATTTTATTTTTCGTGAGTGGTGTTCTCGTGCAAACTTGATCGTCAATTTTTTAATTTCGTAGTTTAATGGTTATACACACTATACAATATATACTTCATAATATTATATGGATTTAATACGATCAAATAATTTAAAATTTATTTTACAAGTATGTTCTACGAATATTGAATCAATAATGTCATACATTGTATAGGTACATAATATCTAGGTACTAATGTAGTGTACACAACTACACCGCATTTTGTTGCTGTGCACTTGTGTCCATCGATTTTTCCACGTGTAATACACAAAGGACAAAACTAAGTTTTGGTTCAAAGAATCACGTAAATTATACTTATACTATGCTGGGGCATTTATAAACCGTGACAGAAGTAGATAACTTATTATGAATTGTAGTCATATTATAAACATATTTCAACGTGATAAATTCTAGAGAGACATTACGATGATACGCGTATTTTGCATTGGTTTACCTGCATGCAGTTTGCCGGATAGGTAGTGAACAGATGGCCAAGCTCATTTTTCTTTATCGTATATTTACCTACAGAGGCTTGAATATAATTTTTTTCGTACTACACACTTTATATTAAACTTGGAGCTACCGTGGGGGGCTTCGCCCCCCTCCAAGTGTATTAATCCATACACATAAACATATAGTAGTCAATTTATATTTCTATCTTTATGAGTATACAGACGACATCACAATAAAACACTTTATGTCGGTATATCGATACGATTAATTAATTATTATTAGGGCTCGGATTTTAAAGCAAATGCTTCTTTTTATATATATATATATAATAGAAATCTAATTTTTATACATAAATTCATTTTACGTAATTCAGATTCTAAATAAGCGTTTTATTTTGGCTTTTTTTTGTGTGAATGCTTTTATATTGTTTTTTCAGTTATTCTAGTTGTGGAATTTGAAATGAGAGTTTTCACTTAAAAAAAATTTTATTTAATTGATAAGAAATGTGAAAACCTGGAATATGGACTAAATGGTTGTATTGGATTATTATAGTTTTTGTTATCGGCTTAATTGTATATCTATGTATATTATAAATATAGATTTTATTGTAGATTATCGATCTATAGACAGCCTACAGGTCGATAGCTTATCGGCTATTGCATATAGTCTGTAGAACCTACGATCAGTACTCGTATAACATCGTTATCGACCAGTTCAAAATTTAAGTTTTCTAGTGTTGTAATTTATAAAAATGCAAACAGTTAAAACAAATGCATTTAAAAAAAAATTAGTCCTAGAATTTGGTGAAGAATTTTTTCAAATAGATGAATCGATTTTATATTCTAAATTTTGTGAAATAAAAGTGTCATTATTCATTTTTATAACTAATCCGTGTTAATTTTTGTTCATGCTTTTTTTTGCTTTTTTAAAAATAAATATGCTTCACTTTTGCTTTTTAAAAACAATTTTGTGCTTTTTTTGTTATTTATCATTTTTTAAAATCCGAGCCCTAATTACTATACATAATTTTACAGTAAATGCACTGAACTATAATATACATACAGTACATACATCGAAATATTTTTATTTTTATTTTATAATATTTTAAATATTGTATCTATGAGTAAAACTTGTAAAAACGACTCAGAAAAAACAGTAAAAAAAGTTACTAGTCATTAAACACTTTTTAATTTCATATTCCACTCTTAGTATTTCGTACTACACACAATTTTAGTCCCTGCCTACCTATATATAGTATAGTTAACCTACAGATTTTTAATTTGTAAATAGTCGATAATGGTTAATTAATATTAATTCTAGGTTCTTATGTTTCTAAACAATTGCCTGGAAAACCTTATAACCCCGCCGTGTCTGTTCGTCTGTCCATCAATTGATTGCCAGTACCTACTTAGTTACGATTGTTGATATAGGGTGGATACAAGGCGATTCTTTTGTCATAGACCATTCGTTATTTCAAAAAGTATTAATGTTTTTTAATGTATTTATTTAATCTCCAAAAGCGGAATAATTTTCTGAGTAATTCGATGTATTAAAATTGAATTTAGAACTAGTAGTTTATGAGTTATAAGTTTAGATGGGTGGAGTGGAGTGGTTAGCCCGCAAAATGTTGGTCCACTACTCCGCTCCTTTAAACTTTAAATACTTATACCACATAAAATACTCGCTGTAAATTCGATTTTTAAGTATATTATAATACTTAGGAAAAGATTCTGCTTTGTGGAATATGAAATTATAAATCTTTGTCGTCTTTCAAAAAAGTAAAAACACAAAAATTATAACGATATAAAAAATATTGAAAAATACATATAATTTTTAAAATGTTGTTTTTTTCGATTAGAAACCATGTTAACATTTTTTTTTTCAAAACATTGATAGGTAGGGTTTACAAATTTTGAATCAAGGAGAAATGTGGTTGAAATTATTATGTTGATATATGATTTATTAAAATGGTTGTATTAATTAACTTGTATTACTTTCTACAATTTATTTTGATATACCCAATCGCTGTATAAGAAAATCGAAATATTTAAATATTTAATTATTTGTTCATTTTATAAAAACAACTATTTAGTTCTACGTCCGTTTTTCCAAGAGCTTTTTCCAACCTTATTGCTGGGTAATCAGTGGACATATAGATTTTTTTTTATGTCATGAAATGTGTTTAAACATAATGTATATTCAGCATTGAATCATTTGAATCTATAGTTGTTATTTAATTATATATACTATTATTAAATCAAATTTATAAAATATGTTACTAATTATTAATTATTCTTATTATTGTTTTTCATTATTTTAATATTATAGCAATATTTCTGATACTTGTTAAGTTGAGATTTTATGTACTTCTCTGTTCTCTACTTGTAAAAGAGCACTGACCCGTTTACGATAAAATAAATGAACTAATAAAAATGTAATTTTAATCCACCTATGCTAAGATTAGGATTTTTTTAACGCGCTCAGTCTTTTTGTTTGTTGAAAGCGATGGACTCGGAGTAGGCTCAAGGCCGTATATGAGGGGAGGTTTTGGGGGTTCGAACCCCCCTGAAATATTTTATAGTTAATACATTTAATTTATGTAACTTAATTATAATAATTTACCATGTGGCCATGTGGGTACCTAATAATATGATAACTATATTATTATGTTTGATTATTGATTATATTGTTAAAAATTTTACTATAATCGAGCTAATATAATTGTTGATGGTGTTTTCTATAATATAATATAATATTATTATATTATACATAGATAAGTCACACACTATTAAAGACGTTTTGTTGATGGACGCTAAACGTCTATAAGGTACTTAATATATATTATCGAACAAAAAATGATCGCCCGTAATGTCATTTAATCTCTAAAAACTCAATTGGTATGTCAGTACACACATAAATAGCATTATTAATAATTTTATCGTACACAGTAAATAAGTATACCAGAACAAAATATATTGTTGAAATATTCTAAAATAATTGCAATGTAGGTATTAATATAATGCTAGTTTTTTTTGGTTTAAAATAAGTGTTAATCGTTTTTTTAATTACCTACAATGAAAATATTATTTGATTAAAACTCCCCCCCCCACGATAATTTGTTCCAGCTACGGCCTTGAGTATGCTCATCTATAGTGTCTGCGTTTTCTGAATTTCTGCGGACTGAACTTTTAAATTATAATTGACGATTGTAGTTCTTAATGTATTATATTATACAATACATTTAATAAATATACATTATACAATATATATATATATATGTATTTGTGTATTTATACTCCTTTATAGTATTATTAAGTAAAATATGATAAATATTAAAACGTCAAAAACAGTAAATGCAATACATAAAATAAAAGTTTGTTTACACATAAATACAGTTATAAAGCATCTTTAGAGTTATTTATATTTTCTTCTTTAAATAATATAATATATTCTTGATATTTTATAAAGGAAAATCAAATTGAACAATTTTAATACTGAAATTACAATTTCTGATAATACTTATTGAATTCTTTTCATAATAAAAGCGTATACCTACCATTAATTGCAATATCGAAGTATACTCAACTTTAAAAAGAAAATTCTTTATATTACGCTTTGTACTTGGCTTTTATTTAAAATATGATTTTTAGATCTGAGTGCTTTTACACACACGATCAAGTTTCTTATTAAAATCGACGTAAATGTGCTTAAAAAAATATTTAAATTAATTTAAAATAGTCATACACATATTTTATTTGAATCTTAGAGTTTAATCGAAATAATGCACTTGCTTTTAAATCTTGACACATGCCATCGCGTTTATCTTTTTTTTGTGTAAATTTAACATTTTTATTTTATACTAAATAAATAATATAAGAATAAAAATGATCCACTTAATATTTGGGGTCTGGGGGTATTTAAAATATTGGTGGTAGAAACAAAAATATCCTCAGTTTTATGACGACGAAATGAAAACTATTAAAACTGTTATATTTATAATAAACTAGCTGATCCCGTGCACTTCGTTGCCCGTTAAATGTATCAACTTTGTATGACTCAAACTTTGTTCAATTCGTTATTTAATATTCGGTGTATGGTGTTCAAAATTTATCTTAACTTTTCCGTTGCCCAGAATAAAAATTCTGATTCGCAGCAGTACAATATATCAGGTAGGCAATCTACCTGTGGTAGATCGCGGACCCCGCCGTGCTGTTAGTACATAAGTGTATGATTTAACTCTAAAGTATCAAAGTTATACCAAGTTTGTTGGTTTTACTTAATTCTACCTACGATGGATTAATATAATCAATTTACCTATACAAAATCCTATCCTAATCTAACCGTACCGATGAAAAAAAAACAAATTTAACCCTTTGTAAATTAACTTATCTTCTTCCCAGAGGTCTAATCTACCCAAGAACATTAATTTATATATATATCTAACTATATAAACACAGAGACTATAACTATACAGACTAAACTCTGGAACTACTTACCAGATCTTCTTGTATATTATATTATATGTATGTATATTGACAAAAAATAATAATACAAATCAACAACATGACCGATTAACCAATAGCAACCTAAAATTGTCTTTCATATAAACTTCTTCGTGAAATACTCTTTCGTTTAAAAAAAAATCAAAAAGATCTGATAAGTAGTTCCAGAGTTTGTACAGAGATTTTTATTTCACGTTTTTATAGTTTGATATTATTATAATTTATATTTAAAAAGTAAAGCAAATAGTTTTTTTTTATTATTATTATCATTAAAAACCCATGGCAACCATTTATAAACAAAAATTGTCATCTGAAATCTCAAAATTCCCGTCTTAGCACTTCCCGGGATTAATCCTTTCCCTTTTAAAATTAGCCTATCTTTTAAGTTCGGCCAAATTACACACATAGTAAAAATTTCATCAAAATCGGTTAAGTGGTTTAGGAGTCCATTGAGGACAAACATTGTGACACGAGATTTATATATATTAAGATATAATAAGGAAAGATGGAAACGTAATATGGAAATGTAATGCGAACGGCTCACTTGAGACTTTCCAAGACGGATGAAGGTAGTCATAGAAAGAGTTTTTTTTTTAAACTTTCGTAATGTTTTATTTTCCCGCTGGCAGATGTGAACTGACATGCCTTTTGAGCAAATCAGCGTGCAGCTGGACAGCAGCATTTATTAATTCCACAGTCAATGCACAAAATCCGCATTTATTTTGAATCTCACACGATTTCGGTGCACTCAGATATGAAGTTAACACGCCTCCCGAAATTATATTCAGAACATAATATTTTATCAAACAGAATAATGTGTTTTCAAGTATATATTTTGATCGAATGGCGATCGAGTTTTTTTATTTTTTTTATCTAAATATTTTATTGACTCGTTCAGTACACATACAACAAAATATTTTTTATTTTTTTTTTAACCATGAAAAAAAAATTAATTTAGTTTTTTTTTAAATTTCAAAATATTTAAATTGTAAATCTGGTACATACATAGAAAACTTTTTATTGTAAAACATTTATTTAAGTCAAGTGGTTTATTTAATATGATTTTTTAATTATACAATGTAAGGCCGGACTCATGAATTTGAAAAGTAATTAATTAAAAAAAAAAATACTTAGATTTTAATAATAGTAGTTCATACTTTTTGAATTTAAAATGTTTTTTACGACTGGATCAATTTTGCTCATCAAAAATAATGAGATTTCAAACAATATTAAAAAATAAACTACATAACTTAAATAAAGGTTTTTACAATCAACGTTTTTCCGAAAACTACATTTACAAACTGGCTATTTTGAATTTTTCAGTATTTAAAAAAAAAAATTGAAAAATAATGATAAGAACAACTGTTATTTTATTTGACGGATCTTCCTGTATCTACACACTGTATATTAGCTTAATTTTCATGTTGTAGTATAATTAACTATATTTAATATTTTTATTTACTTTACTCTCTCCCCTAAGCACGGCCTTTGGTTTTTGAGAAGATGTTACTTAGTACCTAATTTATATATAATGTTGATGCTTTATAACAACAATAAAATATAATTAAATGTATTTTCTAGTATTTGATCGAATCGATCGAGTTACTTTTACTGTGAGACTTTTCAGTGGTTCTATATTATTATTTTTTTGTATGCTAATTTTTAAATCTCAAATTTTGAGTTGAACTTGAATTCATCTATCCTATTACATTACACGACTTATATAATAGTTATAAGTACCTACTTAGGTGTGTTTGAGCGTTTTGTTGAATCAATAACAATAATTATTTTTGTAATACTATGATTTATGGAAGTTTTTTTGTAAGCTGTTCAAAGTAAATACATTTAAAAAATACAATATTAATTTTAGACTGAATATAAATACCGTCTCCCAGCCCTAATCTATAGTAATTTAGTATTTTTACCATATACACCAACAGTATGTGCTTGTATAAACATGCGAATAATTGAATGAGTCGTAAAAAAAAATAGTACAACTGAGCTTAATTAAACTCTTACTGCTTTATTTCTAACAATCTGCTCGTGCAATGTGTATACGGTGATTAATACAACCTGTGGAGGGTTTTTTTTAATAGAGCGTATATACATAATTATTTTAAATGGCAGTTCAGAAGTTTTTTTATTCTTTTAAACCAACAAAAATAATTTATAGCTACAGTGTATACTATCGGTAACTCGAATCTCACGTGGAAAAAAAACGGACAAGTGGATGTCGCTCTGCTGTACAGTAGGTTACAAGTGACTCAATGTATAATGGATTGTATTAAAGTTAACACAAAATGATATTATATACTATAATATCATTGTGTAAGAAAAACGATTCTGAGCGGAGACGGTTTGTCAGTTTGGATATTTTATATTATTATTTATTATATCTTGTAAGTTGAATTAATATTAAAATATTATAATTTTTTATTCGTTTCTGTGGTGCAGATAAACAAAGCGTTGGAAATCAAAATCCCATTTTTAGCGGTTTTTCGTATTTGTCAGTAGGTTTTCACGTTTCAATAACTATTGAGAAAATCGAAAAATGACCTCTCTAAAGTACCATATTGATCCAATTTGCTAAAAGATAAGGTACTATATGCTGAAATCGAAGCACTCCATCTGGTAGAAATTTTGTATACAGGATATCTAAAAAAAAAAAATAAACACCATTCTAAAACCACTAGCTTCCTCGCTCCGCCCAGAATTTAAAATGTTACTCTTGGTGCCACTTAAAAAACTCAATTTTTGACGAATATGTTATAATATAGCATACAAAATAAAATAATAAAAATGTTATTCCTTGGTACCACTTAAATAACAATTTTTTGACAAATACGAGTATGTTATAATATTTTAAAGAATTTTGTACTTGTTATATTCTTTCATGGCTTTTTTTATACGAATTAAATCAGCCTATCGCCTCATAATTAACTTTAAATTATATGTTCTATTAGTTCAAAGCAAATGGCAACAGTGCTTCAAAGTTGCAGATAAAAATCGTATGCAATCGCGTTTCACCAAACTTTATTTGTTCTAAATGTCGAAAATTTTGAGTTATCAAGGTTCAAGTTACCGAGAGTATTGTATAATATTAAAATATTGTAATAAGTGAATTTAAAATTATTATTATAATAAGATTTATAAAGACAAATATTTATAATATTATTTTTAGTAGTTAACAGCTCAAAAGGATTCTTATTTCGAGTAGTTTATCTAATATACCTATATAAATTCTCGTGTCACAATGTTAGTTACCATACTCCTCCGAAACGGCTTGACCGATTTTTATGAAATTTTATATGCATATTCAGTAAATCTGAGAATCGGCTACTATCTATTTTTCATACCCCTAAGTGATAAGGGTTGTCCAGAAAAAAAAATAATATAGTGTATATTCTGGTTGCTATTCGTTAATCGGGCATGTTTGTTGATTTGTGTTATTATTTTTTGTCAATATATATATAAATTAATGTTTGTGTGTAGATTAGACCTCTGGGAAGAAAATAAGCTAATTTAAAAAGGATTAAATTTGGTTTTTTTTTATTCATTGGATTTTAGTACGGTTAAGTTAGGTTAGGATTTTGTATTAATTGATTATAAATCCACCTATGGTGGAATTAAGTAAAAACGACAAACTTGGTATAACTTTGATACTTAAGACTAAAGTCTCTTACTTAAGATTAACTAAATTGTTAAACCATATACTTACGTACAAACAGCACGGGGTCCGCGATTTACCGCTGGTAGATTGCCTACCTGATAATATACTGCTGTGAATCAGAATTTATATTCCGGGCAACGGAAAAGTTAAATAAATCTAGAATATCATAGGTACACCGAATATTAAATATCGCATTGAACAAAGTTTGAGTCTTATACAGTTTGTACTTTTAACGGGTAACGAAGTGCACGGCATCAGCTAGTAAATGTGTATTATAAAATATATTTATTCGTTTGTTTATTTATAAAAATAGTTATGTATTATTGGCGCACAGCAGAGCTACAACAGTGTCATCGAAAACGATTGTACGAATAATGACACATAGGAAATTGGTTTTGCGGCTACCGTTTTCGTCAAAGGCTACAAACGTCAAAAGCAATACGACAATCATACTACAATAAGTATGTACATGTATTTTGTAAAACCTTTTTTAATAACGGAGAATATTGTAAATCTGTTGTGGACTTCGTTGGGTGGGTACGCGGGTTGTACACAAGAATCGGAGGTTTTATTACGACGTTCTAAAAGACTCGTTTGGAACGAGCATGACGTACAAAGTATTATTATTATTGTGTACTTCAGGTCGTCCGATTTATCGGTCATTTCGTTTGGTATACAGCATGAGTGTATGACGTGCAATTAAAATATGTTAAATTCATTTTTCGTTTCGTATTGAAACTATACCGGGAACAATTCTGAACATTATCACATTTTTAACTATTGTTAGAAAACTTGATGATCAGGCACTCCGATTTTTAAATTTTAACTGTAGGTACTAAAACACAATATTTTAAAATACTTAGATTTTTATACTATTTACAGAGTGGTGATAGAATTTATTTATTTTTTAATCAAAATCACCTTTTTTGTATAAACTAAAGAAATTGCAGCATTTGAAGTTATAGTTTATTGCGTTGTATTAAAATACCTTAAAACCAGGAATTTAGCGCTCTCGCAGAGTGAGGTATTCCAATTTGTTTAATTCTTATCACATATTATTATGATTATTATATCAATTCGATATAGATTGTATAAATTCAATGGTATGATTATTATTTATTATTAATATAATATGCACCACTTAAGTATATGCGTACATTAAGCGGGTATCACTGTATCAGTAGGTAGGTTGATATTTTAAATTAAAATTAAATAAGGGAAATATGTTTTATAATAGGTAGTACTCTTTATTTATTTATGTAATATACAATAATAATGGTATTATAATACTTATGTCTGATATTTTAATCGATTTACTCGCTGAACGGAAATGACGCTTTGGGAATTTCAAGTTAAAGCGAATCATTAAAATATAAAATATATTTATCAGAACCGTTTTAAAAAAAATAATGAACTTCGGCAAACGTACTATTGATTAAAAACATAAAGTATTAATAAATAAATATTTTTTTTATATACCATCGAGGGCTAAGGTTATTTTATTATATAGTAATACGTTTAAATTACAGAAAAAAAATACTGATGTAGACATCAAAGTACCTACCTATAGGTATGTCATTATCGTATTAAATTTAAGTTTATACGTTTTTATCCTTTAAAATACATAAATATTGTATTATATATTTATATATATGCATAATATAATATATACAGACTACAGAGTGAACCATTTATCAGAAATCACTCATTATTTCAGAAGACACCTATACTTTTTTGGAAAACATTTATATTTTTACTATTAGTTTTCACTCTTAATTTCTAATACTTTGTTTATCACCATAGAAATTAATAAAAATAAAAATATAAACAACGATTTTAGTTATTTTGTTGTAATTTATAATATTAATTCAACATACAGGCTATAAGAAAATATACTAACAATATAAAATATCCGAACTGACAAACCGTCTCCGCTCAGAATCGTTTTTCGTATACAATGATATGATATCATTGAATTTAAATTTAATACAATCCATTATACAGTGACTCACTTGTAACCTACTGTATAGCCCAGCGACATCCCCTAACCCGTGTTTTCAAAATGTATCGTGAAAACGTTAGTAGTTTTTGATATAATGACTAATGAGAGACTTATTCGTTAAGTAAATATCACCTGTGGTATACCTCGTAGGTATAGATTTCTATTTAATACATTGCTACCTAATACAGTGAAACTTCTATATCACGAAATCTTACGGGGCATGAAAAAAATTCATATTATAGAGAATCACGTTAAATAGAATTTAATAACTTTGGTTTGGTTCTCAAAAATATTTCGTCAAATGGAATATTTCGTTAAATGGAAGTTCGTTGTATGGATGTTTCACTCATTCAGGGCTCGGAAGTTGTAGTACTAAAAATGTTACTTTTTAGCTCTTAAATATGCACTTAAAAGCTCTAAAATATGCGCTATAAATAGCACAAAAAATCAGAAAATATGCATTTAACTTGAAAAAATTAAACGTAATTTTTCAATTTTATAAAATGTTTGGGCTTATAGACGGCAGGGAGTGTCTGGACAGGTTGAATTATAAACTGTTAACAAAAATATTAAATTACTTAAATATGTTTGTAAAAGTATACTTTAAGGTCTATTTATTTCCTAACCAAGTTAATTATTATTTTCAACATAATATGATAATTTTCTATATTATGTATATTATAAAAATATAGCCAAAAATAGCACTAAAATCTATAAATTAGCAAAATAGCAATAAAAACCATAAATATGCAAAAAATAGCAAAAAAAAATTCGAGTACAACATCAGAAAAGTGTGATTACAATATTATAATATTTGAATCTCACTTTGGATGTTCTAGAACGAACCAAGAAAAGTATGCATTTGCTAAAACTTCCGAGCCCTGATTATTATATTTATCGCGTTTCGGGTGTGTGAATCGTGTGACCTACGTCAGTGTTTCAGCGATTGACCGTAAGAGGGTTTTCACATTAGTAAAGCTTATGCGATCCTATGATACTTTTTCATACACTATACAGTTAAACACATGACACTACACTACCTACTAAAGTTATGTTTAAGTAGTACGTAGTTGTAGTAGTCTACAGTGAAATACTTACTAATATGTATATAATGTTTGGATACACCATAGTTATACAGGGTGATTCTCCAAGCACGCTCCCTTTATTTTATACTTCAATAATACGATTATTCAAAATATTATTTGGGAATTTTAAAATTTTCTGAATGACTGTATTTTCAAATGATTGAGATATTTGGTTCTACTCAAGCAGTAGTCGCCCGTCTATAAATACAAGCTTCTGTTTTTTGAATGGAACCCCCCTCTTGTAACGTGCATTATTTTTCTAAAAATATTGACTGTCAGAATCAAAAGTCCTACGAGTAGTTTGGGAGATATTAACCTTGTGTTTATAGTAATAATGAGTTAAGTAAATATGATAGGTTGATACGGTGTATTATATCGAAAAAAAAAATTTACATGAAAATTTCTCAGGTCAAGTAGGATTGTCTGCAGATTTTGATAACTATTTATTTATCCGAAGAGGAAGACTTCCAGCTATTTGTAAAATAAAGCTTAAAATCGTCAATTCAAGCAAGCCTAAATTTAGATTCTCTTGTTTCTAGACTCAAATCTATGGATATTTGTTACACTTTTTGAATTTCTATATGTTCCTCAATATAACTCGCGTTATTGTCTGACGTTTTCTTTTCCTTTTTCCATCGTATTTCTTATGGCTACAATAATCCCCTGGATTATATTGCCAGATAATACAATGAATTAAAAGACTATGATATAAGGCTTTCACACGTTAAACCAAGTTTTCTTAATATTTAATTGTTGTTGTTGTAGTGGCGTAGCCACGATTTTTTTTTCGTAGAGGGGCTCAGAAACTTTTACACTTTAATAGATTAAATACGTACTAGCACAGATAGATAGCTGAAAAGTGTTAATACTTATTAGTAAATTTTTAAATATTTAAATATAATGTAAGTATTTTTGAGGGACTATCATAGACTATTAAAATAATTTTTAAATTTTCTTAACATTTCGGAGGGCGGGGGGCTACACCCCTCTCACCCACTCCCTACGCCACTGCGTTGTTGGTTTTGAAGGTTGTTATTATTTACTTGTTACAATTAATTAATATTATCACGAATTCAATTTTTATAATGTTTTATAGTATGCTAATTTTTAAATTTTAGGTATTAAGATTATTGTAAGTTAACTTTACTGTACTTGAGCCTGCGGGTGTTTATAGTAATAAATAAATAAAATTCGTCTTAATTTTAAAGTCATATTAATAAGTTTGAGATTAAAGTATTGAGAAACGCGTTGTTCAATGCCGCCTGTAGAATATTACCCTCTATTAGTTAAAAAAAAATTATCAAATTTGGTTGATTGACTGCGGAACAGGATCACTATTCCCGTAGAATAAAAATGAGGTGAGCATGGTTGGTGGATCACCCTGTACATACATATATGATTATAACGAGTTTGATGTGTATACGCTAGTATTATATTATTATGATGACAGGTATATAATGTTATAATGAGTTGTTTTTTTTTTGCCAACGACTATTATAAATTATAATAATATGCAAGTACCAGCTACTGTTGTTTAGTAGTTATATGACGTGTTTAATCGATTTGATTTTTAATAATAGGTACCTATTTCTCACGTAGGTATACGGCGACTAAACCCGCGACGCGATGCTAACCTGTATAAACAATTTTGTTTTATGCGTAAAATACGATATTTTGGGGAACCGTATACAAGGTGTAACAGATAGAACTTATTTTTGGTATAACTTTTGTTCTAATCAATATAAATTTTTTTTTTTATATATAATTTATAGGATCTCAAGGTATAATATTGACTCTCCCGATTTGCTTTCCTTAATTTGTTTTAGAGGTCATCAACGTCATTCCCGATCTGTTGCTTCTTTGTATGTTCCTTTTGCCTCCACTAATTACCTTAAAAATAAACCTATTAGACGTATGATGTCAATTGCCAATGTTAACCCTTCGTTTCTTCTATGCCTATAAATTACAATCCAGTATTAATTTTAATATTATATCATAAATTGTACAATTAATGTGTAACTATATATGTATAATGTGTATTATGTATTATGTTCGAAGGGTTTATCCCGTATATTGAATAAAATAAAATAAAATAGTCACTATTGCGCCATACATATATTACACAAACAATTATTTTTATTTTTGAACACATTTAAATTTTTTTGGATATATTAAAATTAGCCAATTTGTGAATTTGATTATACGAACAATTTTGATGGTAAAAACATTTATCTAAGTCAAGTAATTAATTTTTTAGAATTTTTTAAAATATCAATATTTTTTTTGATTAAATTAATTTGGGGCGTAATAACTTTTTAAAAATGTTTTTTGGGGGAATTTGCTGACATGAGTATATTTTCAATACTTCAGGTCTTTCTGTTACATCTTGTATAAACATTTTTGTTTTATGCGCGTAAAATACGATAAGTATTTTAGGGAACCGCAGTATAGTCGCGCGTTAAATTTTTTTTTCGCAATATAACATTAACTACAACAACAACAACAACAACAACAACAACAACAACAATAATAATAATAATAATAATAATAATAATAATAATATAATATATGATAGGTACCTATGTATATTATATGATACGCATAATTCGTTTTAGTCGAGCATGTCGCGTCCCAAACTTTTTGTGCCGTGGTGCATTACCCCGCGCAGTAGTCAGCTGCGACAATATTCCAAAAGTACAAAAGCTCCCTCGCGGAGTGGTGGCGGCGGGCTTTATAATATTCGGTATATAGCACGACGCAGCTGCCGCACAGCTCCGGTCACACGCGCGCTGCGGCACGTTACAAATTTTCCGTCCGACATGTGTGTTTTATATGCCGAGCACACGCCGCTTATGTCAAATGAGCGCAACGAATACGTATTATATATATATATATATGGGTGTGCGGGTGTGTGTGTGTATGCGCGCATATGAACTTAACGATCTTAACCCGTTTTTAGTTGTTCCCTTAAATATAATAATAATATTATTATTATATATATCGCGTGTGTGACGCCTGCACTGTGTGTGTGCGTACGCAACTACAACTGATATTGTCCTTCTATGTGCGCACTATACATACGAGTATTATAGTTATTATCAGGGCTGTGAAAATTTAATGCACTAACAAACCTTAAAAAAAGTAAAAAAAAATGCACTTAATATGCAAAAAGGTGGGTAAGTGGATGTCGCTCTGCTGTACAGTAGGTTACAAGTGGGTCACTGTAACGGATGGTGTTAAATTTGAATTCAATGATATAATATCATTCTATAAGAAAAACGATTCTGAGCGAAAACGGTCAGTCAGCCTATGATGTTACTAAGTATATTTGATGATATTATTGTGCATAAAGTAATTTATATATAACCTATTTACGTGGAGCCTTGTTTTCAATTTTCAATCCTTAGCTATAAAAGTTGAACATTTTATAGATTTTTAACTACAAAATAATTATTAAATTATAAATTTTATAAATTTCGTCAAAATTTGAACTTTAAATGCTTATAAAAAAAATTGTGCATATGTATTTTTTAATATTTTTCAACTGCTATTGTAAAAATATATCAGGAGCCTTCTATTAATTTTTCACGCTTTATTTCCCAACAAATACAATTTTATTGATATTTATAGAAAAAAAAACTAAAAAAAAATGGAAACTGACCATGCCCGTAAACAGCTCAAAATAAGTCAAAATATTTGGAAAATGTTATGGTGTATAGAAAATGGAAATATAAACAACCAGTGAAAATTTCATGTATCTACGGTCATTTGTTTTAAAGTTAAAGCAAAAACCAAATTCAATTTTGTGAAAAATCGATTTTGCGTAAAAATTCCCGTTTTTCCTTAATTTTTTTTTTGTTTTTCTTGGCACTTTTGAAAATTACTGGGAATTTTAAATTTTGACCTCCCCAATGCACCAACGATATTCACTTTCCAATCGAAAAAGATACTGAAGTTGAAAATCGAAGCATTATTTCGACTACTTATCGTGTACACAGACACAAAAAAAAAAATATAAAAACACACATCATTGTAAAATCAATACATTCATCGTTCCACTCAGAATCTAAAATGCAATATTAAATTCCTAAAATTATAGTATAAAATTCACTTAAAATGGTATTTAATTTAATTTTTATATTTATATTGATATTATAGGATATCATACATTAGTACTTTATATTTTACATGCATAAAAATGTGTAAAAAAAATAATAACAATATTTATTGAATTTGAATTTTGTTTAATACTATTCACTTGAAACATTTTTTTTTATGTATTTATTTTGTTATAATAATAAAACAAACTTAAAAATATTTATTTGCGGGTACCTTATTCATCTTTAGTCTTTACTATTGTATTGGACAAAAAATGTTTTTTAAACATGTCAACTAATAGAGTTTGATTAAAAAAACCGGAAAATGAACTAAAAAAGGAAAATATGACCTAAAAATGCAAAAAAATGCACAATACAATTTTCATAATTGGGTTCGTAGTTACACAATTCAAAGACATTCGTGTAGCAGGTGATATACTACCTCTTTTTAGGTGTATCAGGTGATCTACCGTATTATACAAGGTGTAGTTGTTGATCTAAAATTATTATTACCTATTATTATATTATACTATTATTATACGGGGACGTAGTGGCCGAGCGGTCTAAGGCGGTGGTTTAATTCCTTGGTCATGGGCGGCATTTTTCTTCGGGCAAGTCACGGTGTCCGGAGAACAAGTGCCGCCATCCCCTACCCGGGCATGGCAGATACCTACGGGTGCCCAATCAAAAATTCTGCCAAACACAAACACTCACGTGTAAAAATCCACTACTTCAAAACCCACCACCACCACAATACAACCCTACTAACAGCTAATGGCCATAGATGCCGGGCTTAAGGATCAATAACAAAAAATAAAAAATAAATATTATTATACGCACATTATCGCAGACCGCAGTGGGACAGTATTGCGATAACGATTAATGACATTTACAATATGACTATGAGTCTTGTTTGTCTATAATGCGTGCGTCTGAATTTTATGAAATAATTGTTAATGAAAATTGAACTGTACATTTTTTAAAACTTAACAATTTACTTCCAAATGACAGTGAAACGCCAAATTGTAAAAAATGTGATTCCGAAACAAACATTGTAATCAGAAAAAAAACGACTGGCTTCTGGTGAACAACGTGAGTACCAAAGTTTAAGATGCGTTAAAAAATGATGCCAAACATTCCAGTCTCTGCGACAAGACAATCAATTTTTCTTATACGGATTTGAATAATAAACGTAATTCTAAATATTATCGCTGGAACAAATTGTAGAGTTAGTTTTTCACTGGTCAGAAGACATGAGTATTGTAAACGTTTGTCGGCTTACCGGACGTTTTAATAAAACAGTAGTAGACTGGTCCAATTTATGCCGCGATGTGTGTTGTAGTATTTATGAAAATCGGAAACCTATGGGTGGACCCATTCATTATGTGTTCAAATTGACGAGTCATTACTACGAGGAAAAAGAAAATATAATAGATTCAGAATTCTACTGGGTGATCATAGAGGTGCAAATTTAACGGACAACGATAGTTCTGATCCTGATTCTGAAAATATTCCTCCTCATAACAGGAATTTACATTATGGCAAAAGAGTAGAAGAACCTGTCATCACCTTTTAAGACAGTAAAAGTGATTGGATTTTCTTTAATAGTAACTTTTCTGATAGGAAAGTGAATCTAGTTGGTACTTTGGGGGAGGGGGGGCCAAAAGTAAAAAATCTCAGTAGTTTTCAAACGTGACGTGAAAAATAAAATAAAAATTAAGGAAAAACGGGAATTTTTACGCAAAATCTGTTTTCGAGAAAATCGATTTTGGTTTTTGGTGTAACTCTAAAACAAATAACCGTAGGTACATGAAATTTCGACTGAATGTTTATATTAGCATTTCCTATGCATCATAACATTTTCCAAATATTTTGACTTCAATAGCTAAGGATTGAAAATTTAAAACAAGGCTCCACGTAAATAGGTTATAATATATAAATTACTTTATTCACAATAATATCATCAAATATACTTGGAAATATCATAGGCTGACTGACCGTTTTCGCTCAGAATCGTTTTTCTTATAGAATGATATTATATCATTGAATTCAAATTTAACACCATCTATAACAGTGACCCACTTGGAACCTACTGTACAGCAGAGCGACATCCACTTACCCACCTTTTGTTATTATGAAATTACTGTTTCTTGTTTCGCGTCCCAGTCGACGACGAAATGATATTTCATATTGATATAATTTATAGATATAACTCCAAAAGACTCCAAAAGTCCAAACTTTCAAACACATATTATTAAACTCATCGGGACAAATGAATATACAACGGACTCCGTTAATTGTTCCTTTAAATAATGAATGTATTCAAATTATGATTTCTCTAATTTTTAAATATGTATACCTACTAAAAAGACCTAATTTTTAAATTCTTGACATTATGTACGTTTATGTCAAATGAGCACAATAAAAACATATTATATATATATGCGGGTGTGTGTATACGTGCATATGAACTTAACGATCTTAACCCGTTTTTAGTTGTTTCTTTAAATTGAATAATAATAATATTATTATATAAATCGCGTGTGTGACGTCAGCACTGTGTGTGTAAGAAACTACAACTGATATTGTCCCTCGCTGGACGCACTATTCTTATACATGTGATATTATGCATGTACATATAGGCAGAAAGAATCAAAACATGACTCAAAATAGACAATTATATTTTGTTATTTTGACATTATTATTTCGTGTTTTATGTCGATGACGATATGTCATATAATATTATAATAGATATATAGATGCGCATAAACTAGAGTAACTTCAAACTTCTAAACACATGAACTAATCGGGCCAAATATACTCAACGAACCCCTTCTTCCTTCAATATTGAATTTACTAAGGACTAAGAAGACTGGAGTGTCACGTGGAGATACAAACTTCTTTTTTTTTAAACTCTTTTCTACTATAAAATATTATTTAATGGATAATTTTTTTGAAATATTGATGGTACGGTGGGTACTATCAAAATCGAAATTCCAACGAGTAGTTTTTAAGTGTACTAAAGATATTAAATCCATAACAATGGATTTAGAAGATATTGAGCTATGGAGGTTTTAGTAATTAATATTAATTTATCAACATATTTTATAATTTGTAAAAATGGTCCACGTATAATAAATATTTTATATTTTTCTAAATCTATTTTTAAGTACTATATAATTATAGTAATTCTTAGTATACAATTTTAATAACTTAGAAACTAAATAATTTACAGTAAAAGGGGGTGGGGGAGGGGGTGAAATTCTCATTTGGAAAACAGAAGCTTATGTATAGCCGCGCAGGTACTATATATATACAATATATAATATGCAAAAAAGAACACACCTCAAAATCGATAATATTTTGTTATTATGAAATTATTATTTTGTGTTTTATACGCGTCCCGGGCAACGACGACATGTCATAATATAGCGATATACCGTGTGTCCGCGAATACTGGGAACACTCTATAACTAAGTTACCTACATTACTCAGTAGGTAGCCTATAAATATTTTAGATTTCTGTCTGCAGGAGATTAATGATCCAATAGTCTATACTCTATAGTTTCACCATGTTCCACAAACAGGATTCAAAAATATGTATAGGGTATAATGAATAATATGGGTAGCTTAATTATACTGTGGTGTACCCTGTTTTCGTGGATAAACGGTATATTATATAGGCGCGGAATAACTTAAGGGGCTCCAAACTTTTAAACACATGAGCTCGTCGGGCCAAAACGAATATTATACAACGACGAAAACCCCCATATGTGGCCAAAAGTCTACATTTCTACTTCGTATAATAATATGGAAAGACGATTTGTACAATACTTACATTTGTTTAGTTGCCAATGGAAACATCGATGACGATGCATATTGTAGTAAACAATTAGGTACACGTTATTTTATTTACTCGTATACAGTGTGGTTATTCAACGGGCATGTTCGCCTACATTTTTCCATTTAATAATGAATTTATTCGAATTCTGGTTTTTGTAATTTTTTAATAAGTACTTAAAGGTTATGATATTTTTAAATTCTTGACATTTTGTGTACTGATTAAAGAGAAGGTACCTGCACGGCTATATACAAGCTTCTGTTTTAGTGTTTTCCAAACGAGAATTCCATCCCCCCCCTTTACTGTAAATTATTTAGCTTCTAAGTTATTAAAATTGTATACTAAGGATTACTATAATTATATAGTCTTTAAAAATAGATTTAGAAATATATAAGATGGTTGTATAGTTTTGGATCAAATATTTGTTATAGATGGACCATTTTTCCAAATTATAAACTATATGTCGATGGATTTATATTAATTACTTAAATCACCATAAAATAGCTCCATATCTTCCAAATCCATTATTATGGATTTAATATCTTTGGCACACTTAAAACCTACTCGTTAGAATATTGATTTTGATAGTACCCATCGTACCATGAATATTTAAAAAAAAATATCCATTAAATAATATTTTACAGAAGAAAAGAGTGGTCTGCATTTAAAAAACAAAAGTTTGAATCTCCACGCATGACACTTTAGACTTCTTAGTCCTTTAGTTAATAATAATAAAATATTAAATCAATTTTAAGTAATATGGTCTCTAAGTATATTAAAAAAATTCAAAAATTAGATTTTGAATAAAACTGCATTATTGAAGAGAAAAAGGGAGTGAGCGTGCTTGGTTATTCGCCGTTTACGAATACCTATAATATATTCCTAATTACTAATTAGATTCATGTTGTCTGAACCAGTGGCGTAGCTAAATTTTCTTTTTTTTTGTGAGGGGGAGGGTTGATAATTTGTTTATTAAAGAGCTGGTTTAACTAGGGCCTCCCGTAATTTTAGTATATTGATATGTCGATGTTTTATTTTAGATTTCGGTTCCTGTACGATTATACGGTTGTACAAGTTTGTATTTGCAGTAACTTTCATTGACTATCAAATAATTTTTTTTATTTTCTTAAAATTTCAGGGGTGGATTAGCTCTGACTCTAGCTACGCAACTAGCATTAACTATATAAATATGAATAAATTTATCTCTTATTTCCATTAATACGCATATTAATCTACCATGATCAGTTGAAAACCATCGTTCAGAACCCTCGGAGCTTCGGCCACATAAAAAAAATAAAAACATAGACATAACATAAGATTGAATTTGTGCATATCGTACGTGAATAACGATAACATTTTTTTTTTTGGAATGAATATAATACGCCTGAATATTCAAAAAGTAAAATTTTTAAGGGGGCACATTTTTTATAGTTACTAACTATCTTAAAAAAATTAGATCACAAAGTACGACGACGATCGATCGAAACGTTTCATTTATTTCACTGTAAACAGTTAATAGAAAAAAGGTTACTTTTTTCTGGTGTATAATATTCTTGTAACTATTCTTAAACCATTACATGCGTTATAAACAATAATGTATTATGTGATCGGTAATTACCACTTAATAGATTTAGAGGTTGTAAACTGGTTGACACCCTGCTGATGAGGTTTTTGAATTGTTGAAATCAAATGTAAATTAATTTCATATTAATTACTTACAAATTACAATATTGTAGTGTGGTAAGGGGTAAAACGTACATTCCAATTCGCTGGCCAATATTTGGTACTGACAACTGGTGGTCACTTGAAAAATTATTGGTCACTGGTGACTAATTAATGAAATTAGTGGCCCAGGATTGATCCATTTGGGGGGTCCTAATTTTTCAAAAAAAAAAATTTTTAAATACATAATATGCTCAGCGCTTAGACCAACCGTCTCCGCTCAGAATCGTTTTTCTTATACAATGATATTATATCATTGAATTCAAGTTAAATACAATCCATTATACATTGACCCACTAATAACCTACTGTACAGCAGAGCGACATCCGCTTACCCGTGTTTTATAATGTTTAGATTTATTATTTTAATTAAATATTCAGAAAATAATTATTTTTATTGCTAATTATTTTCATGTGCATTCAAACGTTTTAGTGCATCAATATATTATGCATATTTAATATTTTTGAGCGCATATTTGTATGGTTTTTAATGCATACAAATCCGCGCTCTAGCGTCTAGACTAATACTTAGTTACCTAAATATATGTATATATTTTTTGACTAGACTAAAAACATTATCTACTACATAATTCCCTTAGAATTAGGCACCTACACTATATATTTTTAAATAATACAACTAAACGCCTGAATTGAAAATTCAAATTCAAATATATAATATTATTATCGTATATGTTTTGATATGGTTTTTCTGTATGAAAGATTATTTTTGTGTATGCGTAAAGTTTAGTTAGATAATGCTCTATAAATTATTTAAAGCTGTAGAACAACCCTTTATTTTTGAAACAACATATGTACAGTTTCGTTTTCACTAGTTCGGTATTTAACTTGTACCGTTATTGTTATAATCCTTTGTAAATGTCAAATTATAGTTAACTATCGTTAACAAACAACTGAAATGTTTGTTAATATTTCGGCGATGATAGCAATATGATAAAATATGTATATTAATATGTATTATGTTATTAACTGAAGTATTAAATTTACGAGCTTGAAGTGATTTTAAGACATTTCTATCATAGATGATAATATTTTAATAAAGAGTTTAGTTGAATGACTAAAAATTGAGCTTTCCGTATTTTTTTTCAACAATTTCTTACATATTCATTATTTATTTTCAGTAAATTATGCTTAATATCAACTTGTTACTTGTACATGTACCGGGCCTTCATAGTTCATCTGCAGAGTATCCATAATAGATATTTTCTTATATGATATTTTTAATATATTATGTATATATTATTTTATTTTATTTAACTAATTATAACTAACGAACTATTAAGTTATTTACAAATGTAATTAAAAGTTAAAACCTCGTTATAAAGTATTATCCTGATTGATTGTTTTGTTTTCTGACGCAAAAACGTATAAATTCAAGTCAGGTTTTCCTGACCAATATCGTACCATGAGTACTGACATTTTACCGTTTTTTTAGGTCTTTGAAATTAAAATATGTTTCTTAAAAGCGTGAAATTAAAAAAACTTAGGTAAATTACCAAATTATTAAGTGTAACGCTATAAAAAAAAATTTATTGGAAAATCAATTGTCTTCACGTTTGATGTTGTGTACGTTTGTGCACAAGGCCTAACAAAAAAACCGGACAAAAAAAAAAAATTGACTGTAATTAAACGAATGACAAAAATCATTAAAATTATATATGTATATAGTTAATAATTTAAGAAATATATTATTTATGTCAGGAAATTTCCGAAAAATAATATTTTTAAAAATGTTATTGCGTTTCAAATTGATTGACTCCAAAAACTATAGATATTTTAATAACTGTAAAAAATAAACTACTTGACTTAAATAAACATTTTTTACCATTAAACATTTGTTAAAAATTAGTTTTACAGATTGGCTAATTTGAATTTTTCCAAAAACTATTTTTAAATATTTATTATAAGTAGTTTATGACAAACGTTTTTCATTTGTCAGGTTTTTATTCTGTTGCACCTTGTATACGCAAAACTCTACTGATATACTTACATTAAAAATGTCGATATCATCACAACTGCAATCGCTAGATTAAATAAATTGATTGTGACTCATCACCCACACGCACATCTGTACGTATATTTACCGAATTAGGCAATCGCGCTTCAAAACATGTCGAGTGGTGACATTATCATTATTATAATATACTTAGGTATATTAGATATTACGAAAAACTTTCGTATACAATATAATAGGTATTTTTGTATATTATACTGTCGTAATAAATAATAACGGAAATATTATATTATACAGTCAACTTATTATTTATTATATGTTTATATGACGCGTGTCGTAACCAGTAGCCACTCAGTGAAGTCGACCTTTTCTCAAAAAGTTAGCCATTTTATGAAATGGATACTTAACGTTTATTTACACTTTGAAAAAACCTCATCAAGTGGAAACTTTTTTGTGAAATTAACGCTTAAATTTGACGTTGTATAATTTGTTTTAACGATCTGTCCATCCAATACACGATAAAAATCGTGTAAAACAACTATAGTAAAACGATAAAAAGTTATTATAACCAAATATTATAGTGTTTAGTATAATATTATATAAAATGTTATATTATAACATAAATATTATGTATTACAGTGTCGGCCTGAGATCTAAAAGGCCTAGAAGGAAAATTGTTCAAATGGCCTCTATTACAATATGTATATTTAACCATATAATTAATACATATCATTATATTAAGTGTCCAATAAAATTTAATGTAAGAGCGTGATAGTAAAAATTATAATATAATAATAATAATTTATTTGTCATATAGGTACAATACTTAGCACATTTAAAGTTAATTTTATGAAAATATTTGCATGGGTAATTAAATGCTTTCATTACTAGTTTGTGTTTAAAAATTAATATAGTTTTTCAAAGCTGCTCTTGTAGAAAAAAATTTCAAGAATAAAATGAAAAATAACAAACAGTTATTTTAAATAGGGATAACAATTTAAAAATACAATTGTTTCCCCATCTAGATGAAATTTTTAGCTACGGCCTTGATAATTAACAATACATTAATTTTTTTTTTTAGTATTTATGGGTACATACTACATACATAAAGACATATTTAAACATTAAACATATCAGAATAATATAGCTGAAACAGTTTGTTTTACTTTCGGAAAAATGCATTATACAAGTAAAATATTCTTTTTTATTTATATAGCTTCTAGTACACAACTATTATACAAGTTAAGTAAAATATTATAACAGTATAAAAAACTAAAAACCTACTAATTGAGTCCTACGACAAAAAAAATGACAATTATAACAACTGAATCCGCCTTTTGTAGGTGTTCACTATAACTGTTACAATAAAATAACAAATAATTGGTAAAAACGATTAACGGAGACCTGGTAAAGTGAATATTTTTTCTAATTAAATTTGAATCAGTAGGTAGTCATCAAAGACTCAAAGTATCAATATCATTTGTAGCTAGCTCAATATTTGTAAGTTAAGACGGTCTTTCACAAATATTGTCTTTTGCTGTTCGTTTTAATTCAATGTTCAATATTTTTCTATTTAATAATTTAACATCGTCTTGATAGTTCAATTAGCCAAAACTCAACAAGTAGATACCTATATATCATTATAAAAGTCGGCACTCAATTTAGAAAATAATTATAAAAGTTGGTACTCAACTCGTTAAATTTCAAAATCTTGTTTTTTGGGGGACTCGGTTCGAATGCACCGATTAGTGTCATAGTGCCTACGCAGTGTTAATCCGGGCTTTCTTTGTACCCTCCCCCCATCCAATTTCAAAATCTTGGACACGCCGCTGCATGTCAGTATTTTCGCTTTAGCGCGTTCAAATGGGAAAGGTCGAATTTCAATTAGTATGACAATGATTACATTTTAAGTGGGAAAGGAAGTTGGTGTTTTCAAAATATTTAAATTAAGTTTGAACATTTTTTATGGAAATCTTATTTGTGCAAGTTTGACCAGATTGCCTGCTTATTTTCTGAGTGCAGTTCGACCATTACTTTTTTTTTTAACTGAAGTGCAATCTTCCGACTATTTAATTTAGGTAAAAAATGCAATTCTACTATCCCCGCTCAAATATAGCTATATGAGTTTTATTGGTAGATAGGTCCGACCTATAATCCGAGACGTCGCGTCGTCAGGTAAAATAGTATGGGTGAATGTAAAATGGGCCCGCAGTTACCTTTTTTTGTTGTAAACTCGGCCCGGAAATTTTAGGTAATAAAATAGATCGATTGTAAACTCAGCCCGGAAATGTAAATTAATACAAAAGGTCGGTTGTAAACTCGGCCCGATAATTATTTTGACCAATAAAATATAATAAGCACAATAAAATTAAATCTGCAAATAAAAAATAAAGCATCTATACCCTGTTCAAAATAAGAAGCACATGGCAGCCACGGGAAAAAACCGGGTTTGTTACGTAAATCGATGTGCTTCTTATTTTGAACAGGGTATATATTCTATATCTTATCGGAACAATTTGTTGTTAACGAATGTTATATATCGGCGATATACGTATTAATTTATATTAATCACTTGTATACATATCATAATTTATTATTGACATTTTTTTATAAAATCATATTTATATGTATATTTTAGCGGTTTTTAAATAACTACTTATATTATAGTATATTTATTTTGGCGCAAATTATATGTCAATTTTGCACTTTTGGCGCTTATGTCATACACCCGCTCAAATATAGCTATATGGATTTGTTGGTGGATAGGTCCGACCTATAATCAGTAAAACAATATTGTCGTCTTCGACAAATCATAATATAGGTGTATTATTATATCCGGTCTGCAGCAGGCCACTAGTCACACAATAATAATAATAATTAATAATAATATAACACGCGCACTGTACACAATAATAATAATAATAATAATAATAATAATATTAATATTAATATTATATACGGACGACGACGTTCGGTGGCTGGCGGCGGGTAGAGCGGGCTTGATCGTGCATGTGACGTCTGTGATAAGCGCTTTCCCAGCTATATACTTCTCTCATCGCGTACGTCGTACACAATATGCGTATATCAGTTGCTCGGCAGGCTGCAGCGGTTGGGTTATGTACACACACACACTCTCGTATACCGCAGTAGTGGTAGTGGTAGTATAGTGATGCTGGTAGTGGTGGTGGTGGTGGTAGTTTTGATAAAATCCCGCGGTTTTAATTAACAATGTCAATGGCAGAGGTATATACTGATATAATATATATATATATATACTACAACGTGTCTACGTCTGGACCGGCTGCCGTTTTCGAGAGAGAGAGAGAGAGAGAGAGAGAGAGTGGGTGAGAGGGTTGGCGTGAGAGAGGGTGCAGACCGCCGTAGGGTGGGTGGAAAATTATTTCGCCGCTGTTAATATAAAATAATATACGCGTGGTGTACACGTCTCGTCCGCGTCGGCGCGCGGCGCGCGGCAAAACTTATCGTACGCATATATGCGGTGCGCGCGACAGCGTCCCGCGGGTCGCCGCCGCCGCCGTGGACGGACAGGAGCCGCGGCGGCATTGCGCGCACCGACACCGTGCACGCCGGTAGTCACGAGCACTGCTTTATCCGCCGCCGCGCCGCTACCAGCTCCGCCGCGAGAGAAAACCACCGCGACGACCACTGCAGCACACACATTATTATCATATACGTCTCGTCGTCATCCCCCCGTAAGTCATCTATATTATTATAACCGTACTTATTATTATTATTATTATTATTATCGCACGTGGGTGCAATATTTTGTTCTGGTGGATGAGTGGGCGGTTGTCGGGTTGTGTGGGTGGGTGAGTTTCGCCGGATACCGCAGCGCGCGCGTTGCCACACGCAATGTTTGATATCAATTTAACGCGCAAGGCGTTTGAACAGGTGTCCGCGCCGCGCGCGATGTTATTGTAACAAGTGTCGGACGGCGGTCGTGCCGTGGTGGTGCGGGGGGTGGGGGTGGAGCGGAAGAAACGAACGCAGCACGTGCTGCCTCGCAGTATATACCGCTGTTACCTGTACAAAAGCGCCAATTGATCAAACTCGGTCTTTTTACGCATGCCAAAAGTAAGTGAGCGCCTACCTAGGCAACAAAATTGTATAGTCATCGGTTTTGTTTCCGACGAGAAGTGCAGTTGCAGTCCGCCCGCCGACCGTTATCGCCGTCGTCGTAAAATATCAATTTTTCGTCACACCACGACACTGCAACTGCGTATTATACGTATCATCGATATTTCCATATTAAATCACATATAAATATACAATCGCGTATTTATCGTTAGTAATATTATATATGTATCGCGGCTACGGGGAGTCCACCATGAGGGCTAGCGGTTTTCAAAGGTTCAATTCCTTCGCGATGGACAAAAATTTCAGCGACGCGTGCCGGCAGGTGAGATCTATTTTTTTGTCATCGTTTGTTTCCGTGTTCCTCGTAGCGTCGGAAGTAGGGCAAGAACCTATTTTAACGAGAACAGTTAGTTATTGTGATGATCGCATGTCATGCAGTATAGTTTTTATCTTCCACGGCTTGGAGCCGAGTATACGCAGATATACCGGATGATCCATTTATCATAAAACTAAAAACCTAGAGCTTTTGAAAAATAATTTTAAGTCATTAAAAAACAACTTTTTTCTATGAATATATTGTGTTTGGAGTAGGTCTCGGCGTATAAAAATCGAATTTTTGAAGATTTACAACCATAAGTATTTCATTTTGATGAGCGGAATGGAATTGTACAGAGTTACCCCGCCAAATTTCGATCCACTTTACTCCGCTTATCTGAACTTTAAAATATATACTTATGATTATCATAAACTTCTTATCCGAAATTTGATTTTTATAGATAGAAATAGGTAGGTACTACGATTAATATCTGCTTCGAAATATGAAATTAAAAATGTATAATATTGTCATTCAAAAGAGTAAAAGCTAAAAATAAAAATTATAAAAAACAGTAAAAAATGTTGTATTGTAGTGATTTAGAATTATGTTAATGGAATATTTTAATAAAAATTAGTGTTTTCTTAAATAATGAGCGTCTAACTTTAAATGGATCACCCCGTACGCTCCCTCTGAAATATTTACTAATTTCGTCGTATACGATACTTTGTCATGGTGTCGATATTATTATTACTTCCTTCTACTACGTATATTTAAAGGCTTATTTTTCGAAAGTACTTCGCGCCACTATTGCAAGTATATCCTGCACAATGAAGTTCTCTGCGCATAATATTATTATTGTTTAAACTCGCGGAGTGAATAAGATATTTTGTATTTTTGAACTCCATTCACATTATTGCATATTTAGGCAGGTACCTACAATAATTTAAAATAATTTTACTATCACAAACTCTTCTGTCAATATCCATGTTTATACTGCAAATAGGTATTGTTAAATCAAGTAAATGGTTAGCACAGGTTATATCGCCACCCTCACCACCACCGCTGCAGTGTGTGGGTACCTTTATAAAAGGATTGCTCTTAGGGCCGTTTAATATAATATATTTTGGTTTAGTACGATGTTAATTAATTTATGTTTTTTTAGCGAATAATATTAAGACGTTACACTTACCTATATAGTTATAGACTTTTGTCTTGCACTAAAAATTTATAATATGAGATCACATTTCGACGTAACCGCGGCGAGTAGGGTTGAAAATATCAAGAACAAAAACTCTAAATTTTAGTCAAGTCTTGACTTTTTTTGGCTCTATACTACTGTGAGGTAGTATATTATTCGTCTTCCATATTTAATGATTTATCATTGATACTCTCCGTTACTTTTAAATGTTAGGTCTAGTCCGTCGATACTGGTATCCCACGGTATTTGTTTATTACCACCTTACCGGGTTATCAACTGTATTACCACCTATACCGGTGATACGGTTTTCGATGATTTTACTGAGATATTGTAATTTTGATGAATTTTGCATTTGTTGGGAAAAATTTCTACGATTAACCGATGATTAAGTTTATAAAGATTGTATTATTTATAGTTTATAAGATTCAAATATTTTATGTCATTACATTTTTCTCATATTGGTTGATAAAATATAATAAGTAAAAATATATTTTGTTAGGTATATATACAGATAAAAATAAAGCTAAATTAAATTAATTTACCCTCGCGGAGTATGATTAAATTTCATTAATTAGTTTTTTTTATTTATTTAACGTTTTAATAACTCATTATTTTTTGAAATTTATCAATTTTAAATTACAAAATAGGTATATAAACTTAAATTATCTGCCAATCACATATTTTTTTTTGTCCAACACTGTCTAGAACAGTATTTCATTTTTCTTAATATTTATCTAAATCTGAACATAATCAAATATTAATTATGTAAATAACATTTATGCCGTGGTCTAAAAATAATGCTAAAAACGGTTATTTTTATCATGAGTTCCTTCACAAAATATATACCATTGTAAGGTAACTTATAAATATACTATGTATATAATATTTTCTGTATTATGACTGCGATAATTAACGGACCATGGAATCGGTGACATAACTAAGAACCATCGTCAGAGTGGGAGGTGAATTTATTTATAGTGTACTGTAATGAAAAATATAATTTTATTTTTAATCAGACGTAATATAACAGCGTTTTAATGAAAAACAAGTTCTTTAAACTGTTTTTAAAATAATGAAATAAGCGAAATCGGTTATTATTGGGCCTGTTTATATGTAGCGTGTCGAGTCATAGACTTCGATGACGAGCAAATAAAATGTATTCTTATTAATTTATCATTTAATGATATAATATATCGTAAATCATTAATATTATTATTTCCTTTATTCGGTGTAGTGTGTAATGTGTATAATATTATATTAATTATTGTAATTTATGTTTTTGGCACCACGATAGTGAAACTGGCGAATTAATGTAAAGTTGATTTAATATTTGTATTAGGTTTGTTTGTTTGTTTGTTCAACGTGTTTGTGTATTTGAACAACGCGAAAATATTATTTCTCGATTAATCATCCATCGGTGTTAGCAATTATAGGTCAAACTAAAAAAATATTTCTTTTTAAAATTATAGGTACATCGTGCATGAGTTATTGTTTTAAATATTTGATTTTATAATTTTTCTTCCCAAACGTATAAAAACTCATTTGATTTCTCATTAACTTTTTACGTTTATATGCTTTACTATTTTTGATACATCGTGTATTATACCTAATACCTACATGTAATATAATACTAAAATATATAAGCACCATTTTTTTACAGACATTTTGAGTTTAAATTAGGACAAAATTAGATATTTAAACAAAGAAGAACTATTTTAGTTATCTTGTTTTAATTTAAAAATATATTACTAACGAATCATGGAAACTATAAACTTTTAAAGTAGGTATATTATTAAAAATTATACTCATAACGAAATTTTCAAATGCAATTTTTTCGATCAAAATGAATTCAACCTACTGTAGTACACTAGCACTAATTCCTACCTAAAAGTAAAATGAATTACTTTAATCGCAATAATTATTTCACAAAATATATTTAGTATCTAGTATTATAGACTGATAAACCGTCTTCGCTCGGAATCGTTTTCCGTACATATTCAATGATTTTGTGTGATTGAATTCAAATTTAACACATCCCTTACAACGACCCACTTAGACACCTATACTGTACAGCTGATCGGTAACCACTCGCTCATTTTTTTATATATATAATATTAGTGCTAGGGGGCACTACCCTGCGATTTATCTTAGAAATAATTATGAATATATATTATACTCAACGAAAATTCCTGTCTACGCAACTGTTTTGTATAAAGTTTAACTTGATCCGGCGCAGTCCTATACCTATACCTATTAAATGTTTGCACACAATTAAATTTAAACTTTAAAGTTTAAGTTACACAACATTTTGATAACCATAAACTATATGGTCATAATAACGCTACCCGGGCATTTGTTGTCCCGTCTTACAATATTGTGTAACATAGCAAATTTACGCTCAGCTGGTCACGTTTAGCTTTGTTTGTTTAAAAATCAGAGTAAATCGACAAATTATGAAATTTTAATGGTAAGAACATTATCCGTGTTTGTATGTGGGGTTCTTACGATAGTCAAATTTTTTAGCAAGTTTTGCGTGTATATGATGGATATTATAGCGTAAATTAAAAATGCTCATAACTCACTTAAAAATTAAAACATCGTAAAAATATGCAAACACAGATAATATTTTCTTACCATCAAGTTTCGTAATAATATAATATATATTTTTTTTCATCAATTTCAATTTGCATTACAATTATAATGTGAGATGTTTATAAAATGAAAACCCTTTTTTATTTTGAAGGAACATTTATTTATTTATAGAAATAACTTAGAGGTGCACAAAACTGACTCGCGAGCATCGTTGTGGCCACCCCTGGTCTGTATAACGTTGACTGTTGTACACTCGGGTGTTTATATAATAATTCGTAAAACCTAACTCTGTTTGCATGTTATATTGTGTAAAAAAAATGTATACATTATTTTAGAGTAGAAAATATTATTGCCAGCGAATAATGACAATATTGCAGCGTAGTAATAATGATATCTCCGTAATGTCTCCGTCTGTTTAAACTCGGATGTAACCTTACGATAAGGAATTAATGGTTTGTTGTATTTTATAAATAATCGCATTATAATATTATACTGTAGTTGTTTGTTTTTGTAAAGAATAAAAACAATGTGTGGAGGTACACGTTAAAACGCAGCTTAGCTGCCGGTGGTGAGGTCTTACAGACAAATGTAAATATTGCGATTACGTTTTTTTGTTGTGAACTCTGTCCTGTAATTTTCCCCGATAAAATATACCACCAGTGATTAATTTAACGCAGGGCACTCATATCATTCAAAAAGTATTAATATTTTTAAAATATTTTTTTTTACATAATATTTATCCTTACCATTTTTTAGGTCTTTTTACTTTATTTAATTAAAACATTTACGGTTTAATTTTATCTTCGAAAGCAGATATTTTTTTTTCTGACTATTTTGATACAATATATGAATCGAAATTAGGACGATTACTGAGTAGTCCATGAGTTATACCCAAGTATTTTATGTATAGATGAGCGGAGGATCATCATTTTGCGGGGTAACTGCGTACCGCTCATCTAACTCAATATTTATAACTCATAAACTACTAGTCCTAAATTTGGTTTTTATATGTATTGAAATGCTCAGAAAAATATTCTGCTTTGGAACGTGAAATTAAAACCGTATATTGTGGTTCAAAAAAGTAAAAACATATAAATATAATAAATAAACTATTTAGGTGCTTTTTAAAAATATTGTTTTTTTAAAGACTAGAAACCGCATAAAAATTAATTTTCACAAACGTTTATAATTTTTAAAATAATTGGTGTTCAATGATAAAAGAATCACTCAGTATAATATATGCACGACATAATTTAATCTGAAAATAATAAATTTTGTATAAAACGTATTTTTTTAACATTTTGCCACATAATATTAATATATTTTTTTTCATTAATTAACCCACTGAAACTTAGGCCATTGGATGGTTTTTACTGTGGAGGAAGGTAACGTAGGTTTAAACATGTGTGTTTGTTAGTTTGGCAGAATTTTCTAGTGGGCACCCGTAGGTATCTGTCGTGCCCGGGTGAGGGACACCATGACTGCCCGAAGAGAAGTGCCACCCGTGGCCGGGTTTCGAACTGGCGACGGCGCGCGTCGCAACGATGCCTTAGTCCACTCGGCCACTCCGTCCCCATTAATATATTATTATTATAATAATAAAATCCTAATACTATATAAAACCGAAAATTGAAACCTTGGATGCTAATGTTCTCGGAAACTACTCGACCGATTGATTTTTTTTTTTAATGAAAGATTATATCACGGAGAAGGTTCCTATCGCAATATCATTTGTCTTGCGGCCAGTCCTAAGTCTGGGTTAAAATAGGAAGGAAAACAACGCTCATACTGAACGCGACTCTTATATTGCCTCTTGAAAATCGTGTCATTAATGTAGGGAATAAACCCCGAGCAACGCCGAGTAAATCAGCTAGTAATATATAAATGTGAAAACGAGAATCTTTGATGCCAATGATCTCGAAAACCGCTTAACTGATAGTCAATGGGATTTTTTTTTAAATGATAAAGTATACCGCGGAGACAGTTTTATTGCTCAGTTTCATACTCAACCATAGGTTCAAACCTCATAGGTAAATTTCAACCCCTATAGGCAGCAAAAGAATAGTTCACACACGAATTTTTTTCTCAGCTAACGAAAAGATAAAAATGATTTGCTACTACAGTTATTGTTTACTGCAGGTATGTCAAACATACGTCCTTCGGCTCGTTTTTTTATGGACCATGAAATATTAATAAACAATTAATTGAAAAAAAAAAATTATACAATTTCCCAACAACTATGTCAGTGAGAGGTACTTTTCTGTCTTATCTTCTGATAGACTGTAATTTTGAATAAGTATTGTATAATATTGTAACATATTTTGTAAGTAACGAATAAAATTAAAAATTTGTATAAATTGTTTTTCAACGATAAATATTTTGAATGTGCGCCGGCTAGTAAACTATTCAATATATTTGGCCCAGTTAATACTTTCGAGTTTGACGTACGTGTCTGGACTACGCAGTTAAATAATAATAATAATAATAATAATAATAATTATAATAATTTTGGCAAGAGCAACGCCAGGCGGGACAGCTTTTATAATAGTATAATAATATTATACATATTGATGAAACCCTGTATCCTATAATAATATGTGTTATAATATGTTATTACAAGCATAGTTATTGTTATCGTTTCCGCGAACGATGAATATTAATGATTTCTCTTCTGTCTCGTGCTCGCGTGTAATTTTCACGTTGTGTACTTACAGTAGCGTATACGGGAATTTTCATTGGGGGGGAGGGGGGAGGACAATATAACGTCTATTTTTCTAGATTTATGTGACATAATATCAATAATTACTTCGGGCGTAATAGGAACTTCTCGGTGAATTGATAATAATGTTAATCCATTTAGTCGAGTCTGAAAAGTAAATACATAAATAGTTTTATACTAACCTTAAAGACGAAAAATAAATATTTATTCTTACTTCAGCCATCGTATTCCTTAAGTATGTTTTCAGTCTTTTAAGACACGAAAAAGTTCTTTCGGGTGTTGTTGACGTGGACACCGGTAAGTTGCATAGTATTTTAAGTAGTTGATGTGTACATTTGGAAATATTGAGGAATCACATAGTCTCAGGGAATCTATAGCTATCGTAGGATGTTTATTACACTGTAGCATAAGAGTTAAATGTGGTTAATATTTTTCGTCTTTCTTTCCATCCGAACACGTGTTTTTCAGCCAACCGTAAGGGGGGAGAAGAAGGATTTATCCGACCGAGATTAAACCTCGGAAGGCTGGAAGAGTTGATATACATACAATATTATATACGTAACCAGGTAGATACATATTACCGGCTGTAGCCCATAAGACCAAAATATTACCCAAAAGCGCAAATATAAATAACCCATAAGCGCAAATCAATTTTATAAAAAAAAGTGTATTTTATTAAAATCGTAGTTATTATTAATTTTTAACTAAGCATTTACAGTGACATTGAAATTAGTTCAAAAAATCAGTAAAAATCAAAAAATTATTATTTTGAGTATTGTTTTAAATTAGTTTGAAAAGTATCATGAATAAATAAATTAATATATTAAACTAATATACTAATGAGTAGGTATTTTAAAATTAAATTTGAAATTTGAAGCCCACCGTATTCAAGTATATTTCCAATCTGGTACTTTGTTTCTCTTTATACAATAGGTTCAAGCTTGTGTATTGGAGATGGCTTTAGATTTACGATTCATAGTTTTTCGACCGTTTGACTGTAATTTTAAATAAACTTCTGCTTGGGTGTTCTTTAATCACTTGAGTACAACTATAAATAGATGGGTGCGGGTTATAAAATTGATCTTTCAAATGCCTGTGATATGATTTTGGACCATTGGTAGTCCTTGGTTCTTTCGAAGGTTCGTGACTCAGTCCAGAGATGTGGTGGATCGTTGATATCTGCTGTCATTTTCAATAAAATTTGTTAAAATATAATCAGAAAATTCTGATTCATTGAAATTTCACCGCATATTACCTAATGCTTTATAGACACACACACACACACACACACACACACACACACACACACACGCACGCACGCACGCACGCACGCGAACGTGTGATTAATAAAATGGTATAAATTTACGTGGGTTTTATTCGCGCGTGTTTGTACTCTTCGTTAATTTTTCCTCGCCATGTATTATCATGATCAGGGCTCAGGACTTATAGCACTTAAAACCGTTAAAATAAGCACTTAAATAAGCATTAAAAAACTTAAATTCAAGCAAAAATATTTAATCAAAAAAAAACTTTTTTTTTACAATGATAAAGTATATGTTGGACACAATTTGTATGATTAGTGTTTTATAAACGTTTAACCCCTTCAAATGCATAATATTTTTGATGGACTACCTTTTTCGAGCCCAAGTGCAGTTCGACTATAATAAGTGCAATTCTACCATACTCGCCCACAATACCATCATTTACAACGCCTATAATATTATAAAATATATGTGCCCGCGTTGCATGGTGGTCCGCGTCCGGACACGGAGGGCCGTGCACATCATATGATATTATTATATTTCACCGAATTCATTAAATATTATCATCATCACTGCGGTTCGATTCGAAAAGTATCGACCCGATACTCGCGGAACCGTCGCAGCCGTCGTGAAATAATCCGCTGCGGAGGAGCGTACAGGCGGCGGCGGCGGAAGACCTCTATCCGCTGTGTGTATATAGTCGCCGCCGGTCGATAGAAAACATGTGTCCTTTTTTCCATACTGACGATTTCCGACTGCCGCCGACAGCACACACACACACACACATAAGCACACGACGACTGAGTTGGGGCGGCTGCTCGCAGCTGGTTAATGTTTATCTAATAATACACATCGGCACAAGAAAATGCGGTCTCCGAGAGGAGCTTTTTCCGCGCCGCCTTTGGTCGATACTGCCGCCGCCGCCTCCGTATTCGTAATGACGATAATAATAATAATAATAATAATATATACAATATATGTACATAACACAGCACATACATTATAAATATATGTGTATACTATATTGTGTCTCGAAGATGCGTGCCGGACAGATGCACCGCAGGCTGCACGTCTCAGACGTATATAGCGAACGACGCCAAGACGAGCTTTTTCATCGGCTCTCTTTTTTTAGCGAGCTACTGCCGTCAATCTTAGCTGAAAAGACTTAAAATATTGACAATATTAAAGTTAGTTAACGTAGTTCGATTTTGATTCTGAAAAAAAATTTGAACTCACCAGAAAATTGTCTGTAGATCGTATGAAGCACTTTTTAAAAACCAAATCTTATATTATTGTAACTGTAATTAAAAACTTGAAAATATGAACTTTTTCGAGTCATAACTAAAATTAAAATTAATATTAAAAACGGAAGAGGTTTCAAATATTTTTTCAGAATCAAAATCGGCGAACCAACTTAAATGTTGTCAAAACTTAATGTCTTTTGAGCTAAAATTGACAGCAGTACTGAGGCCCCTTAATCGCAAATAGAGTCCGAAAAATTTACTATATTTACTGTATACGGCTAAAACGTTGGATGATTCTTTGCACACTGCGAGGAAATAAAAAAACAGTATTCGAAGACTACAATATTACTCACAACCACATGCAAATGGTTGAATAAATATTTTTTAAACGTTAATTAGTATCTAGAATTACCACATTATTAATATTTGATTACAAATACGTATATTATTATATTATATTATTTTATATCATTGAACTTAAACCCGGCAACTATAGCCATTAGCTGTTTTGTTGTTTTTTATTGTGGAGAGGAGGGGACGGTTGGAACGGTTGGTTGAAACACGTTATTAGGTTTTGGCAGAATTTCCAGTTGGGCACCCGTAGGTTTCTGCCATGCCCGAGTGGCAGATATCGGCATCTCTCTCCAGACACCTTGACTTGCCCAAAGAAAAATGCCGCCCGTCCCCCTCAAAAAAAAATTCAAAAAAAAATAAATATATATATATAGTGATAATAGAATATTGTTCAACCATCTGCATGTGGTTGTGAGTAATACTGTAATGAGGGAATATTTTTTCCCGGGAATTTTTATTCCGCAATTCCTCTAGTATACCAGCTACTTCAGAAGTGTTGATGTTGGTATTGCTCATGATCACTGTGAGGGTCTAAGAACAGCACAGCAGCCAGTGGTGGAGGGAATTCTTTAGCCGTCTAGGACGTTGCCCGGGGTACACTACATGGAAGCGAATTGCCTTTGTACCCCTTATTACCTTTGTACCTTTGATCATTGAATTATCGGGGAACCTCTGTTCTATTTTTACGTAAATAATTAGGTACCACGTTATTAATGTTTAATTAAAAATACGGATATTACATTATAATATTATTCTTGTATGGTTTATATAACTGCCCATGTCGTATCCACCGATGTAATGCGTTATTTTATGATTTGTTCAGCAGTTTTCGTCGCCTTTAGTGTTTGATGGTTTAAATATTTCTTGGAACATATTATAATATCCGTGTAGCGTTTATACTACATCCCCAAGAGTTTAAAAAATATAAACTCTGTTTTCACAAATTTTTTTTTTTTCAAGTTGTCATATCTGTTTTTGTGTAGTTTCCGCGAAACTGATAGTAGTATAAAACAATCAAAGACGTTTTATACAATAAAATGCAGTTACTACCGTCTTCGCGAGAACTACACAAAAAAGTTATGACAACTTGAAAAAAAAAATTGTAAAAACAGAAATACGACCTTCTTTGCTGCGGTGGGCGATATATACTTTAGTTTCTTATGTTCTTATATTTTATGATTTTATTTTCCTAAAGCAGAATTTTATTATCACGTTAATATAATATGAACTTTACCCAGTACTCCTCTATAATTGCGTTTATAAAACCGTATATTTTATTCATCGACATTTAATTTTATTATTATAGGTACTATATTTTCTCGGTATACAAGCAATTATGGTTTTCGACGTTTTATTAGAAATACAAAAATATTTCAAAGTATAGTTACGATGCGTTGTGACTCGTGAGGTACAGTATACATGCACAGGCGAAATTACGGGTCAGCCCAGTCAGACCATGGCCTGACCAGTGACCTAATACTGTTTGGATAACATAATATATTATATACTGACTATTAATACAATTTTAAATTTAAAGAAATAACATATTTCGTAATTAAATTTTCATATCTATCATTTGACCTGTCCTAAAGAATTTTTCTAATTTCGCCTATGCCTGTACTATGTACTATTTTCTGCATTTGTTTTGTAATAATATCTCTTATGACGTAATACTTCTTACTAATTTCAAATGATGTTGTTAAGTAGTCAGCATATAGTTTGTATAAACCAGGATCCGTTGTTGGCAAAGTTTTTTCTCAAAGATCATCGATTTGTGATTTCTTCCAAGAATTTTTAAAATCAAAACTTGGTGGGTATACGTTGATAATTGAAGTAGACATATTTTTTATTTTTGTTTTAATGCTTTAACAGCCATGATGGTCATTAGTCTTGTGTGTATTATGTAAAATTAAAATCTAAAATATGAAAGTGTTTATATTTATACTTAGATCGTATTATTGTATATGATCTAAGCATTTACATAATACATGCATAAGCATTTATTAATACACAATAAAATAGTCAAAAGTTTTTTACAACATTGACTTTGATTAAAAAAACTAGGATTTTTGCGCTGATGTCCTTCATGGCTTCATCAAAGACTTTTTCAAGGTATCTATAAGGTTCCCGTATTATTTAAATTCTGGGCTTTCTAGACACATTTTTTCTAATGTTTATAAGACCATCAAATTAATATTTTTCGACCAACTCTTCTGGTACTTTTAACACTGTAGTTGCAGCTTAGCTGCATATCTTATTATAGGGAGAAACCAATCAACATTGAAATAAAAAATATCGTTACAAATTATTATTTATACTCACGGGCTTATAATAAAATAGGTTTTATCATATTGTTATTAAAAAAGTTTGAAATATCACGTTTATTCAAATTTATTTATTACTGGTTTTGATGGAGTAATCGATATTGTATAAACACAGAACTAGTACGTAGTAGTGATGCAGTATTATATTATAATATATAGGTACACACATTACACATGTAGCATACTATATTTACCATAAATTGAATTGTAATATAACAACGTTTAAAAAATATTTTATCTGAGGTTGACACGCTTTGCTGGTGAACGTTAATTGGATTTTCATATATGATTGAAACATCATGTTGCAGTCTCGATAATAGTGTGCTTTGATCGTATAACAGACGTACATATTATTATACAATATATACAGCTTATAGGTTAGGTACCTAGAAGCATAATACCTCTATAAAGTTATTTTATACGTCAATTTGACAACATAATAATATGCACGGTTTTTCGTGAAAAATCGTCATTCGATAAATACCAAAGTCTCTATAAAACTTTGAATAATAGATTAAATAAATTGTAATATTATTTATTAACTAAATATCTCTATTATTATATTGAACTTTTAGTTTTTCACCCACGATTATTTTAAGTAAAATAAATAATAAATTGTCAAACGATCGAAATATTGTGTTATAGTCTCGATAGTATATGATATATCTACCTCTATAAAGTTATTTTATAAGTTATTTTTTTTCCAATGTTTCACTTGACATTGTAATAATATGCGTGGCTTTTCGTGAAAAATCGTAATTTAATAAAGTATACCAAAGTCTCCTCCGATGTATAAAACTTTAAATAATAGCTACCTAGTATGAATAAATATTGTAATATTATGTATTTGTTAATTATATATTATTATATATTATAGAACTTGTAGTATTTCATCTACGATTAATTTAGCTAGAATAAATAATAAATTGGATTCGAAAAAAAGTTTATTAATATTTATCAAAAATGTATATATACATATACTCGTATGTTATTGCATACCAAATGTATAGTATAATATAATAATATAACACTATGTGTACCTAAGCTGATTAGGTTGTGGTGTTGGAATAGCTTACCTGCAGTTACCTGTGGGCCGTCGTCCATTGTATTCGTGGGTTCGTATATTAATTTACAACAGGTGGTTTGTAAATTAAATAATTTGCTAAATCCTACATGCCGCGGTCGTATATGTTATTCTAATTAAAGGATTTTAAACCTTTTTTTTTAGGGGTGTTACTCGACTTGACCGTATTTTTTCAATTCTGCAGCGCGTTCTGTAACTCACAGATCAAAAATTATTGCGATGCAATAATAATATTATTAATTTACTATCCGTGTTAATATTGTTTCAGTCGATGGAACCAAAAATGATTAAGGAAGAAGCGATTGAACAACGGGATTCCAGTATCATCACAGACGATCCGGCGATAAATAACAACAATAACAAGGAATCCGCATTCAGAATTCACATTCGTAAGTACACTTTCGAGTTTATCTTGCGTATTGTTACTGCACCCCGCAGTATTGTTATTATTATAAGTTTTATACAGAGGGGATATAAAAAAATTTTTTATAAGGTTATGGTGTACACAGCTGTAGTACATGTACCTACGTTAAAATATATCATTTATAGGTTAGGTGTGTACTATACAGCGCACTCGTATAGTATAGCTTTAAACTAAAACTTGAACATCTGTCTGCGTCTAATCAGCTATTGGTAAAATCGGCAATCGTCAAGCTCAGTGATCGTGTCACGTTTCATGTGGTGTAGGTACCTATAGTTATTATATTTTTAATTTAAATTTGAGGATAGTTACGTTTGAAAAATTAATCACGAATGGAATTCTGCTTCAAATTTAATTTTTTAATTTTTTAATAGGTAAATACTGAAAATTAAAATTTTAATGTGACTTAAATCTATTTTGAAAACTTCAAAATAGCCAATTTTTTTAAGTTATGGTGTACACAGCTGTAGTACTTGTACGTTAAAATATATTATAATTAATAGGTTAGGCATGTACTATACAGCACTCGTATAGTATAGCTTTAAACTAAAACTTGAACATCTGTCTGCGTCTAATCAGCTATTGGTAAAATCGGCAATCGTCAAGCTCAGTGATCGTGTCACGTTTCACGTGGTGTAGGTACCTATAATTATTATACTTTTGATTTAAATTTGAGGATAGTTACGTGTGAAAAATTAATTATGAATGGAAATCTGCTTCATATTTAGTTTTTTAATTTTTTAATAGATTAATACTGAAAATAAAAATGTTTAGTATGATTTAAATGTATTTTGAAAATTTCAAAATAGCGAATTATTAAATCTGGTTTTTAGAAAACTTTTGACCGTGAAAACATTTGTCTAAGTCAAGTGGTTTATTTTTTATAATTTTTTTAAATATCAACAATTTTCAAAGTAAGACTCATTGATTTGAAAAGTAATAACTTTTCAAAACAATATTTAAAATTTGAAAAGTAGGTACTTATTTAAAAGTTCTCATAAATATTAAAAAATATTGACGTATGTGGAGCGCAAACATCTGTAAATTATGTAAAAAAAATTAATAATATTGATTAGAACAAAAGTTATTTAATTTGTCAGGTCTTTCTATCACGGCGGCCTGTATATAGTTGTATACAGGGTGATTCACCAAGGATTTATACCCTATTAATAATGAGTTCATTTAAGTTCTGATTTCTGGAATTTTAAATATACTCAAAGACCATTTTATTACATTTTTGAATTTCTATTTTTCCCCTTCCTTTATTAATGTAATTAACTTACTGCATAATTTTTTTAAACGAATTTACGTTGCAAAATCAAAATTAAAACTAGTTATTTTTTTTATTAATTTAGGATTGCATACTAAGGACAATAGGTCCATAATAATGAGTTTTAAAAATACGGTGATTAAAAATTGTGCTAGTTAATATTAGTTTATCTACATTAATAATTTATAAAAATGGTCCAAGTATAATAAATGCGTTCAGATCCATTATTATTACATCTGTTTTATACTTTTGTAAAACCACTTTTAAGGACTAGTATCCTTGGAGTAAAATTTTAAAAACTGAGAAACTACTCGTCCAAATTTTTAATTGGATACATCGATATTTTCAAGAAAAAAAAATACCAACCATTAATGAATAAAAATGTCTATCGTAAATCACGTATTTTTTTATTGTATCGATTTTTCTCACTCTCTCCCTAATTCACTTATAATTTCACGGGCCCAATTATTACTTACGAAAAGTTTTACTTCCCCAGAGTTTAATGGTGGGCTCACACACTCTCTCACTTTTTTATTATTACATTATATTCATATAATATGAAACTCGTAAAGCACTTAATCCACCTGATAGAAAATATGTGTAATATACTCGTGTAGAGTGCATAAATAATACTACTCATTATTATGTAAATCGTACAACACTTAAATTATAGGTAGGAAGGTAGGTATGTACTTAATTTCACGTTTTTAACATTGGATTTTATTTAAACCAATAAATTCATAGGCTATCGCTTATTGAACCACCCGAACTGTTAAATAAAGAGGATCATAGTATTTGAATAATGCATTGGTGGTCATGAGCTTGTCGGAAAGGTCCGAGTATACAAATGGGGATAAAAAAAATATATCCACGTATATAATAATATTATATATATGTTATAGGTTACATCGTCGTACATAAATATATTATTTATATAAATACGTTTGGTCGTTCTCATTTTTCATTTAGAATTAATCTAATATACCCTCTGGGAAATTGTGTTATAGTTCAGTATATTCACACGCATAAGACATATTATATGGTCAGGTACTATTATTTGATATAAGATCAATTTCTTATCTTATGAATTTTAAGCACTTGTAATATTTCAGCAGATCCAAAATATATTTATTGAAATATTGATGTGTATACTCTGTTAAATTATTGTTTAAATCGGAGTGAAAAATTTTAACTTCACATCGATATAAATTGTTTTTCCTGGTTTAAATTTTAAATAATATATTGATTTTATAATTTTATGATTTTCATATTGACGCACAATACTGATTTGATTGTGCTGTGATTTTGAACTTCATTTTTATTTTAATATCATTTAAACAAATATTTGATTTTTATATCACTTCATTTCTTAGACGATTCTTAACGATTTGTATCGGTATTTAAAATCTATTTTGAAATCGATTTCAAACTCTGGACTAAAAATCTGATAGTTTATTAGGTTTCTAAACATAAGTTTAAGACACCTTATGTCCCCGTTCGTACGTAAGTAGTTACTAGATAGTTACCAGTACATAGTTACGACTTATTGTCGATATTGAGATATTTATTTGCTCACTATTGTTCGTATTCACTCTATATTATACCTATAGTTACGATTGTTGTTTGTATTAACTATTAAGATGTTTGATTACGATTGTTGATATTAAGACAAGATAAATTACTTTTTGACTGCCTACCAGCTATTGTATAAGTATTTAATATACATTCATATACTATCCAAAAAATACTACCAAATTATTAAGGGAATCAATTTTTTTTTTGGAATTTAGTTTATTGCTTTAAATGAAAATACGTTTGAAAAACGGGATATAGGGATTTAGGGATATATAAACGGTCGCAGAGTGAGCTTTCTCAACTTGTTTAAATTTAAATGTGTTTTAATATTTTTTTTAGTTGGGTTTTACGCAATAGTAATTTAAAAAAATAACAAAATATAATATTGAAATCGTCGTGAAATCAATTGAAAAAAACAGTCACACCGCCGTATAGTAGGTTTTGAGTTTACTTAACCATCGGGAAGTCGCTGTAAATTACAGTCTGTATATAGATGAGCTGAATTTGAGTTTTATGGTTAACAATTGTGAAAAACGATTCTAAGCAGATAGGATATTTCATAATTTAATTATATTACTTACTTACTATCAGTAATTTATTTTTATATTATTAAAGAGGACGCTACCCATACATTTGTTGTCTCTGTATTACACACGCACGACATACCAATTTGTCGTTTACTAGTTTTAATAGTGTGCAGTTAATTTTGATACTAGAGTGAATTGACCTATTATAAAACTTTTAGGTAAGAACATTTTCTGTGCCTAAGCGTTGCCGATTTTCCGAAATTTTCATTTTCAAGCAAGTATTGGTATGTGAAATATCAAAAATGAAAAATGATCATATTTCGCTTGAAAATTAAAATATCGAATAAAATTCACCAACTATTAAGAACACTAAGCACAGATGATATTCTTACTTAAATTTTTGATAACATGTCAGTTCACTGCAATGTCAAGTATAACATCACACTATTAAAACTAGAGAACGAAAATTTGGTATGTCGTACGTGTGTATGACAAATGCATGGGTAGCATCCTCTTAATATACGGATAGATTTAACGTATCTTTATCAAAAACATCACATAGTATAATAATATTATTTTTATAATGTTACAAACATAATTTCAAAGTCAATAGATAAACGGCATGAATAGGTTCGTGGCTTAAAATTAGACTGAATATTTTGAAAAAATTAATTATGCATAGAAAACAATAATATTTAAGTGATAATAAATTTTTTCAACTTTTTAAGTTTCTACGATTAGTATTTTTTGATTTACAAGAAAATAACAAACATCGTTCTAGGAGAAATCACGGATGTTTGGTTAACCCCCTCCCCCCCTAAAAATGTAAAATCCATAAATAAATCATGTCATTAATCAGAAAATACTAATTTGAATTAATTTGCAAGACCTGCAATAAAAGGTGGTGAGGAATACTGAGCATGCTAAATATCAGTGGCGGATTAAGAATTTTTTATTTTTGAGGGCAGGCATTGTCTTTTCCAAGTCTTACGATTCTCATACTTAAAAACGGCCAAAAGTATTGACCTACATAAGTCGGCCTCTCTGTCCCCCCCCCTCTTAAATCCACCACTGCTCAGCGAATCACCCTGTATATACCAACGATGGAAACATGACGTCTACATGAAATATAATACCTATACATAATAATTATAAGAGAATCGATGTGATTTTCGAATTGAATATTGCCTATAATACGAGTATATAGAAACAAAAAAAAAACGATTTAATTTGTGTTATATTTAGTATTTACTCTCAGTGCGTAAACCGACGTGAAACGAATTTTTATTTATTATTTTTTATCGCGTTTCCATATACCATCGTACACAGAGTGCGAACTGCAGCGAATATTACATCTTAATATTAATAATAATAGCTTATAGGATTTATTATTGTTGGCGATGTAGATTTAAGTATATAATATATTATGATATTGTTGCTGCAGTGTGTGTTAAATGATTTCGCATAATTCTTTGAATTTCCCCCCGAAAAACGTGCAGTTTAAAGATATATAGAAACACATACTATATATAGCCATAGTACACGTACAGAATTATTATTTTATATAATATTATTATACTTTGGCAGAGGCCGCCGCCGCCGTCAATTGCATAAAAACGCGGAATAGCTGCTGCAGCTCGCAATATACGTATATATACAATTCGAGATATTAAGTGAGTGTAAGTTGTAAAACCGGCGCTGCGAACGAAAATTAAGTGTCAAGTTTTGTAATAAGGAAAAAAAAAATAATAATAATAATAATAAAAAAGCAAAATATTATTATTATATAAGGCAAATTGAAGCCAGCACGTCTGTTACACGCGCATACACCCCTCCGCTCTCCGACACCTGCGATTGACGTTCTTTAGTAAAATATGGCGCCATTCTTGGTCTCCTTCCAATAACTTTCACGCCACACCACCTCTCTCTCGCATTTATTAAAACCCGAAATTTATTATAATGTTCGGCCGATTGTAAACCCTTTTCCCCAGAAGTCCGACACCCTGCCGCAGCCACCGCTTGCAGCACATCGCCTCCGCCGTCGTTCCACGTGCCAAATATGATTTATATGAAATCCATACATATATATATATGTACAGGTCGTCCACTCGCCGTTATAGCTCCCTCCCGCCTTAGTGGTACAGATTTGGTACACTATATATTTATGTGCGTCGCGGTATATATTATATAAATACATAATATAGTTTGATATGGTATATAGTCGTTGTTGTGTCGGTGGTGGGGTGGCGGTGGTGGTGGCCAGGGTTATTAATTAAAGTTTAGAAAGTAATTCCGAAAGCGGAACCTTGCGGGGGCCCAACTTTGCCGCTTAAGTCCGACACGCATACTTAAATTATATATTATATAGTACACCTATTGACATTGTCCGCGGACTCGAACCACTGCAGCAAAGTTTTTACGTGTCACCCGACCAATAATAATAATAATAATTAGTAATTACCTACCTTTCTCACCGCACTATTTCGATCCGTTTTATCGAGTGTTTATATTATTATACTCGCCGTTATTTATTTTTTTTATTTTGTCGTTTCCGAGGGGGGGAATTGTAAAACCAATTGCGTGACGTGCGTCGGCGGTGCTTGTAGTCTGTCCCTTATAAGTTATATTATAGTTTACCGAACACCGTCGAAGTGATTTTTCGATATTTTTTCATAGTCGAAGTGATTTTTCGAATAATTTAACATTTATTATCGTGCCAATCAACCGCGTTTGCTCGGATTTTAATTAATCGAAAACACAAGGTGCAGATTGCAACCCGATCGATTACGGTTCATCTTTTTCACGACTCAATTGAGCACAGATTGAACCAAACGATAGGAATCCAAAAAATAACAAAAAAATACGATACGATTAAGCACAGTAATACTTGTAACGTTGTACGTTGCCGTTTTTACTAACTTAGTAACTAAATAGATGATTATTTCCTAATATCTCAACACAATATTGTCGTTTTTGTCCTTATAAATACCATAAAAATATATCATAATTAACTTTTCCAATTATTTCTGTATACAAAAACAAAACCGTGAAAAATTAACGGCGACTAACGGCTGATAGTTGAGTCAGAATGGTTGGTTGACAATCTAAAATCCAAGTACAACATAAAAGGGCATAGTAGTTTATTTCAAAAATATAATATATGTGTAAATAACAAATAATATCAGCATCGACCGATCAATAAGCACCAAAACTATTCAACTTTTTTCCAAAAATGACCTCAAAAGAGAAACCAAAAATACCATAAACCAACTTAAGGAATTTCACTTACCGAGAAACAACAAATTAAGGGAAATAGAACATACCGCATGGATAGATAGATTAACCCACTAAATTTAACCAGAAAACCGGGTGTAATACTGATGCGACTAAGGTAGAACACACTTGGCGTACCCACAAACATCTCGTGGATAAATCAGAGACCGAATCATACACTACTTGCGGTTCGGAAATTTCCGCCAAATATCTACTTTAGTAGAATGTCGTAAATTTAACGAGAAAAATCACAGCCTGTCCGAGAATGCCTCAACAACGAACCTCTAAAAATTTACAACTTACTTAGTATATAATATAGAGGCCAATGACCAATACTAAAATTAACAATTTTATTTTATTTACTGATATAACGCTCGATCGATTTGAATAATATATGGATAGAAATGATAGAATAAAGCATAATATACTACTATTATAGTTATAGACTGAAGAATATTTTGTAAATTTTAAGACAAAAATTGCAATACACAAGTGCCGCAGTCTCCGTGGTTGTGCGTTTGTTTGTTTATTTTCATTTTTAGCCAACAACGAAATAAACCATTACCTATATTATATATGATTGTACTTTTATTTTTATATACATTAATTGTTCAACAATACTCGAATATTTTTAGTTTACCTAATTAGTAGTTACATATTTTAAGTGCATTTTCATGCATGTGCATTGCCGTTGCCGCGGCATTACATTGGGGTAGGTACGTGGTATATTATGGTATTATGTGATGACACTGCACACATATATGTACAGTAACAAAAATGACGTCAATTTATAGTAAAATGTTCTCTTATTTGCGTTTCACGATAATTTAGAGTACCTATATAATATGCATAAATTACGTCAACGTTTGTTTGTACCTTGGCGATTATAATATCGTGTGGAAAAGCCACCCACTGCAATGACAACGCTCCTGTAATGTACACACGTCATATAATAATTAATTTGTATTTCGAAATTTTGATCGAGTTGTTAAAAAATAATTAAATAATAGCTTATAAAAGTTTATTTATTATTTGAATCCTGTAATGTTTAACTCTTTGCTAATTTATGAGAAATAAATACCAAGTGACAAACGTATAGCACGTTACTCTACATTTTCCATTGTGGATCATAAAATATATTAGGCATTGATAAGTAACCATTAATCGTGTATCATTTTCTATACCCATAACGGGAATTCGGTGATAACAAAACGTTAAGCAAAGTCGGTTAAAAAATAAACGTATTGTCTGTACCCAGTCCAAAACCATATCCATGTTAAAACGATTTTGAATCGACTAATAATATTATTAATTACATCAAACCTATCGCGTTTGGTTGCAAAACTACTGAGAGTAGCTTATGATGGATTTGTACATAAGCATTTTAGTTAGTCATTCTCTGCAGAGGAAAAATATCGATTAGCGTGAAATGGGTTTTTCATTGATTTTTAAATACATTTTTTTCCGATGAAGGATTTGTCGAAATTTAAAAATATGTTTTAAATGAGTTGGCAAAAACCCAAAACGTTAAAGATTTAACGAAATCAAACTGTCTTATTTCATTTTGTTCAATCTCTGCTGTCGTCTGTTCTCTTTTATAAACTCTTTTTTTTTCACTCATTTTTTTTTTTTGTTTTGAACACTACTCGTCAATTTAATGTACGTTTGTCAAATTGAACTCCAAGTAAAACATCAACGAAGTTGTATACCTATATTAGGATGGCTAGTGTAGAACGACATATTTAATTTAGTACGGTTTCGTTCGGTATATGGTCGAAACTACTAGCATTAAACTATGCCCGGTGAAATATAGTTTTCGAACATTTTACAATCCGAACATAACTTTTTATTGAAAACGGTCCAGAAATCCTTTCTTATTGCACATATAGGGCTGCTACTCTGCCACATCCCAATGAAGCAACCAACATGGTAATAACATATTTAGAAAATCATAATTATAATTATTATTATTATATTATAAACTAGCCGTCCCACCTGGCGTTTCCCGTGCCAAAGATAAGTTATTTTTATAAATAATTTTGTAAAAAAAAATACATTCCATATTTCTCCTAATTATAATTAAAGTAATATAATATGTAACAAATGTATGAGCGCAGAGCTAAACCCTTTAGCTACCTGTAGGGGCTTAAAAAATAAAATATCAATACTCCAAGTATCCAGGAATTTATTGGTATAACTTTCTATTGAAAACGGTCTAGAAATCCTTTCTTATTGCACATATAAAGCATTAGAGAAACAACATTCCAAATTAAAAATTCGTAAGTTTTGTCATTTTGTGAAAAACTAATAGTTGCAAATGCATTAAAACGGTGAAATTTTATATTTTACTGGAAATCGAGGGGGCACTAGTGTATTTTCGCCATCCAGATTTCCGAATTTTCCCGGGGATTTTCCTCACATTTTCTTTCGTACAAAAATAGTTCTGACAATATTATATGAAAAAAAAAAAATCAGCCAGTTCGATTACACCGTCGATGATAGCTAACATATACTTGCGGAATTTCAATTTCATTAATATTTATAAATAATACATTTAAAGGAATAGACATTTTAATTTAAATACGCTATACCTTTGTCGATAAAGCGAATAGATCAATATATATAAAAAAAAATGTATTTTACCGATTACAACTAAACGATCACAGAGTGATATCATTTACCAAACTATATATTTATCGTCATCGGCTGTCGTTGTATATCACAGACAATAGGACTCCTTTGTCACCTCAGGTGTGTGGCTCCAAGAGTTCCTACGTGTGACAAAAACCGAAACCACCGATGCGACGGTGTTGACCCCTGGGGGGGGGGGATTTCATTCGCGGGTATACAAAATATTCATCAGGTGGAATCTTAGTATATCACATTTAGGTGAATACATGACTTTCATTCGCGAGTATATTATACGACCAGTTTTTTTCGTGTAAACAATCATTGTTTTAACATACGGCTTGGGCAAATACAAAATTTGGCAATTTTTTGTTTTCCAACTTTATATACCTAGTGACTTAGCAGTTCCTGTAGTTGTAGTCTTTCAAAATGTTGGCGAAAAATATTGCTGCGTTGAATTATACTTGTGAAGTGTAAGACGCTATTCTATATTGTCGATGTAATTATAATAATACTAAATAAAAATAAAATTAAATTGTAATAATATAATTAATTATAAAACAAATGATTCGCGTCATACCATTATAATTCACAACCAATGGATACCATTAAGAAACAAAAAAAAAAAGTTTCAATTTTCACATTGAATCTCAAAGTCCTTATTACGAGTAATTATGACTTATGGGGACCTCTTTAAACTGCGAATTTTGGAAAATCCTTTCTCTATGTCATGAAAAGAAATTACTGACCAAATGTCATACTCGTAAGGTTCGGTGGTGCCAGCTAGTCGATGATGAGTTAGTCTGTCAGTCGGTCAGGACAAATTTTTTTTATATAATATATTAATACATTATTTATTCTATTCAAATTAAATTATGTTGTAGGTATTTATTATATTTTATCGGTAAAAATTTACAATTTAATTATTTTTTATTACCTAATACCTGAAATTTCCGTGCCGAGTGTACAACAAAAGAGTGTAATCGCTGGTTCAGTTCACATTTGCCCAAATATACCAAAATACGACATAAATAAGCGTCAATTTCAAACGACTGCGTGCGACAGACTATTGTATAGACTATACATAATAATATTTATTAATTTCTACTTTTATAGACTATCACACTATTGTTCGTAATGTGCGTTGCCTTTTCGACATTTTTGACTATTCTCTGCAGAATTCTCTGCATCAACAAAAAAAAAAACAATCATATATTATATACTACAAGTAGAATGCTTTAGATGTTTGTCTTCTCCGAGGAAAATATTGAGAAATTGTAGATACGTTTTTGGGTGTAGTGCAGTGGAAAAAATCTAGTAGTATAACATGCTACATTTTGTATGATATTAAATTTTTTATTGTTGAATTGCGTTTCTATGGCAATAAACAAAGCGTTACGAAAATCGGTTAGAAATAACATGTATAATATATTCTCTTATTTACCTACGGATTATTCTGTTCAATTAAAATTTGCATATTATAATATATTGTTTATATTATTACTTATTAGTAACATTGTTGCGTTAATCGCCCGGACGTGAATTTAGATATTTTCATTGTTTTATCATATATTTTATAATACGACAAAAATAAGTCAAAGCTCTGCAGAGATGAAGGATATTACACGCTCACCCCCTCCCCTCCCTCGGAGCAGAGCACTGCCGTGATATTATACCCACCTGTTTCCGTATTTCGTTCCGGACATGTTTATTTCGATTTCGTACAGCCGCTTACTTGACGGTGGTAATATTATGTCATGCCAGTAATATGTTTAATAAAGTTGTCTAATTTATTTTCAAATGTCGACCCAAAAAATGTATTTGACTAATTAAATAAGTTTTCAAAGACGTTTTATATAAATTGCGCATCTCGGTGCTACTTTATTTGCCCCCACCCTCCTCTCAAATATATATAAATTAGAAAATGATTATGTTTGATCTGGAAACATGACCATGACACTATCGGGACATATAGTGCTTTACCGTTCTTCGTTAAGAGGACGCTCTATTTTAGAACATTAGTTGTTTCCGTGGTACGACGTATCAAATGTTCGTTCACTAGTTTCAATAATGTGCTGTTAGTTTTGATATTATAGTGAACTGACCTATATTATCATACGTTTTGGTAAGAGCATTATCTGTGGTTAAAAGTAATAAGTGATTTTTTAGATATTTTATATTTTCAAGCGATATATGTGGGTTTGTGAAATATTATCACAAATTCAAAATGCTCATATCTTGCTTGAAAATTAAAATATCGAATAAAAGTCGACGCTTAATCATAACATGTGATATTCTTACTTAAATGTTTGATAACATGTCTGTTCACTGTAATGTCAAGTATAACATTACACTATTGAAACTTGTGGACGAAAATTTGGTATGTCGTACGTTTATAAGACGGAAAAAACAAACGTATACAGGTCGCTTAAATAATAGTTCATCGATGATAGCGCAAGTGATAACCGGGAAATAAAAAAAAACATTTTTTCAAACAACTTTATTAAGACATTAATTGATACAAAAAAATATGAACAAAAATGTGCGCATGTATAGTATAAAAAAGGAGTCACACCTAGTAGACGAGCCATCCGTATGTTTAGAGTGGTTTTAAAGTACGCGATAAACACATTTTTTTTGCATTTCTGTTGCTATATAATCATATTTTGTGTACAACAAGTTTTATGAAAAATATTCGTTGTGCGCACATGCGGATAGCTTAGTTTTTAAACATTATAAGCCTTAAAATGTATACCTTAGTATTTAAGGCACCTATACGTGCGTATTTGTACTCTTTTCACGGGGTGTACGGTAAATCATCAAATGGTAAATGGGTATATATGCACTAAAAAATACCACTGGTCATAATATACAATATTATGTAGTTAAAGGTGTCCAAGTGCTGGGTATACTCGTTTAATATGATATATTATCTACGCGGAAATAATATGTACCTACGCCAAATATTGTCATTTCGTCACATGCGTTAACAGCTGCTGCACATCCGTGTATAAGTGCTCAACAGAAAATCGTCGAGACCTGCACACAAAAGCGGTGTGTACGAACGAATCGATTTTGTTCTAACGATTTCACTAATAATTGTTATTATTTTGTGCCCATAAACCAAAGCTGAGCAAGTAAATGATATTTTTAACTCAGTTAGTTATTATTTTTTCAATTAAATAAAATATTAAGTTAATATACATTTTTAATACACCAATTGAGTTTAAAATTAAGTTGACAGTTACCATTAACTTAACTTCGATTAATAAGTTAAGTTAATGATAATAACAAAAAAATGCATTTATGAGGTATTTTTTAATAAAATAGATTCACTTGAATAGTAATCATCATTCATAGGTTTATTACTATTCAAACAATCTATGATAGTCATTATTGTACTAATAAAAAATAATTGACAACTAATGAGTAATGAATAGGTATTATGATTTATGAATATAATTCGCGGCATATCGTGAGCTATTGATGTCTTTATACGGGTGACTAATGTTACTCCTATATTAATATTTATAAGTATCTAATTGATAAAATATATTAGTTTTTATCTTTAAATAAAAATACAAAGTTCTTTGTAAATATATCTGATTTTTTTTCTATATTCTACGAACTTATAATTATTATTATAAACCGAAAACTCGCAATAAACAAAATATTTTCTGGATAATATGAAAATTAAAAATTAACTTAATTAGGAAAATAAAAAAATAATATGAGTTAATTTTAAGTTAACGAGAGGCAAATGAGTTAAGTTGAAGTTAAGTTAATTAAAACACCAAACTAATAAGTTAATAAGTTAAAATCATCTTAACTTTTAACTTAACTTCTAACTTATGAACTCGTTATTACCCAGCCTTGCAAAAAACTACCAGGACGGGGTGTAATTTCTTCGTACACGTCCGTCGCGTATAGTACGAGTCGTAAGTTAATATTGTATTTATTGTATATATAGGTCGGTACTTATAATAATAATAATTGTGAATAGAGTTCGATAATATTAATAATTATGATATTTATTTATTAATTCGTATGGCTTTAAATGAATCAACAACATTATATAATCATAACGATGTGTAAAGTGATATAAACAATAATATACATAATGAAAATATCAACTATAACGGTATAATCAACGTGTGATTGAACGGTTTACAATAAAAATATAAAATTAGTATTATTTAAATACAATAACGGTAACAATAAATGTACCATAAACAGGTTGTAGAATTGCTCCTAAGCTCTTGATCCATCCCATCACCATTGCCTCTGGCGTTATATTATTTCACGAATCCCCTCGATGTCCTGGCTAAATTACCACCCCTTGCATTTCATGATAGTAATATGTTTCATTGTTTGTTCTTCCTCGCTCAAACAGTCGCACGCTGGTCTTTAAGTCTCTATTTGTGTATCATGGAGACTTACGATATTACGACATTAATGCATTTTAATATTAAAATATAAAAAAGCGGGTAAGTGGATGTCACTCTGCTGTACAGTAGGTAACAAGTGGATCCATGTATAATGAATTGCATTAAACTTGGATTCAATGATATAATATCATAGCATTACTAGGAATATCATTGTACAAGAAAAACGATTCTGAGCGGAGACGGTTTGTCAGTCTGGATATTTTATATTGTCATTATTTATTTCAGACTGTAAATTGAATTATTATTATAATATAATAATTTTTTTATTCGTTTCTATGGTGATAAACAATAAGGCATTAGAAACTAAAATCTCATTTTTAGCAGTTTTTCGTAATTTGTCGTTGGTTTTTCCCGTGACATTAAATAACTGTTGAGAAAATCGAAAAATTACCTCTCTAACGGTACCACCTTGATCCAATTCGCTAAAAAATAAGGTATACTTTATGTTTAAATCGGCGCACTTCTCCTGGTAGACATTTTGTGTACAGGATAAAAAAAAATAAAAATAAACACCATTCTAAAACCACTAGCTTCCTCGCTCCGCTCAAAATCTAAAATAATTACCTAGCAATAATTTCACTAGCATTATTTTGTTGCCGACGTTGCAACAGATTATTGTTTGCTGATGAATTACCTGACGAAATTGTTCCGTTACTCGAATGGTCCGAAGAATATTATATAAGAAGAAAAGATAGTCGATCACCACAATTTCCTCTAGAAATCTGGAATTTATATCAAAGGATGTTCACAAATCAAAACAGTACGAATAACCACGCTGAAGCTTCTAATGGATGTGTAACTAATTCAACATATTGCCATATTAGTCATTTATAAATTGCCTTAAAAAAATGTAATCAGGAAGACCGAAGAGACGTTTTTTTTATGAACAATTTGCAGTCAGAAGTCCACCGAAAACATCCACCGCCTTTTTTTTGAGCCAGTGTGTCGGCCATTTGATTTGGTTTTGATCCATCCCGTTGCTTCTGCAGATGTTATACTTGAAACCCCTCGATGCTCCGGTGACTTACAATATATTTACGGTATAAAACGCATTAATATAAATTTCAATATTAAAACATAAATATGATGGGAGGTAGCTTAGGTTACGACGCGTGTAAGCTGTAACGTCCGCACGATGAAAGCGCTATTGCACATTTATACTATTTCCGCATATTCCGCGTGTGGTTAACACGTAGTTACCACAATTGAATGGTTGAATATTTTCAAACATTTAACCGAGGTGTTCACTATTAAATGTGGTCATTGATGAATGGGTAGAGTAATAATTCAACCAAACAATATTATTTAATATGGCTAGTAACACGACAGTTCTAGACACAGAGTGAAATAATAATAATAATATTATTTTTGCAATCATATATATTTTGTATGGAAAACAAAAATTTCGCCATGCGGCGCTCTACGTATTTTCTTTCGTAAAAACGCAACCGCCGCCGCGGAAAACGGCCAGTTTTCAATTTCGTATTTAATTTTTTCTCTCTCATATTTTATTGTTGTCATTAGAATAATAATATTTATTCAAGGCGAGAGTAAAAATAATTACAAACGTTGCGTCAATAAAACGATATCTGTGTGGACGGCATAACGTCGAGAATTATTATTCGAAGGGATATCCAAGCCGACGTAGTTATGCAAATATTATATTATATTGTGACATTCCGGTTGTGGACTTCCAGACGCGGTTTTTCGGCGGTTTCGAAATCAGTATTATTGGTTTCGGAATTGTTTTTTAATTTTCAATAAAACAAAATAGGAAGAATAACGAACAAAAAAATAAACGTCGTATATATTAATTAACCGAATTCCGCGGCGGCGGCGGCGGCGTGCTTGGAAATAAATTGGAAAAGTTCAGCTGTGCACACTGCAGCAGCACGCACCGCACGATCGTCGTCGTCGGCCATATAATATATCGCGGGACTTCTGTGATGGAGGCGGGTGGCGGGTGGCGGCTGGCCTGGCGCCAGAGGGTCTGCAGTGCAGCTCTGCTTGGCGAATAATCAATTCGCTATTTAGATGACACTCGACAAACCGTCGAGTTCCAAATATTAAATACACACCAAGTCTCATCCTTCCCCCCAAAAAAAAGCCCAACCACCGCCCCCACCGCGGATTTTCCTCCACCCTCACCCCTCCGCCTGCACCTCCAACGAGACGTGTTTAATCTTGATAGATGACGTTCCAGCAGCAGCAGCTCGCGTGTACATAATATATTATCATATCGTTTTTACGCCGCCGCCGCCGCGTGTATACGATATTATTATAATATTCTATTCTATTCTTTTTCTCTCCGCAATTTTATATAATATAAGTGTACAGTTTTGTTCTCACCGATTGTTAAAGTATAATAACATAAATGTTTTGAAAAACTATAGTCTCGCACTACCCTCCTCGAATACGCTACGTGAGTGCAAAAACACAATATTATATTATATGCACACAGTTCTGATCGTGACAAAATAGATATAGGTATAGGTGTCATTATCACGGTCGTAATAGTTTTTTTCGACATCGCCTTCACCTCCATCCCATATTGTAGTTCTCCACATCCAATTGGTTGGTTTGTATCTATGTTATCTATATAAATTAAATACCACTCACTCGTTCATCGCTATGTCTCAAAAACTACAAAACGTGCCAACTCGACATTTGGAATAGCTGTTGTTCTTCGATAATGATCTAGATGTGCAATAGGAAAGGATTTTCCAATACTCGCATTTTAATAAATACAGAAGCGATCACTATAGCATTACCCAGCGTTTCTCAACCTGCAGTACGCGTACCACTAGCGGTAGATCTTCCCGTATAGCGAAATTGGAATGGATTAAACATTATTTGGTTTATTCGATATCGATAATAATATAAAAAATGATTGTACATGTTTCATTTTCTTTTTGTGTGCATTCATAGTGCTTTCATTGTCATCATTTTTAAGTTCCTAATAAAATAAAATTTCATACATGTAAAAATAACGTATGCTTTTTTGATGAGCAAACCCGAACAGACTCGCTTAGATTTTGTCCACTAGCCAATCTAATAATATTAAAGACTAACGATGTAAACGCCTTGCAGCGTATTAAATGTTGAATGTGTCGTTTAAGCACAAGTTCGGTGGTGAACTTAAGACCAAGATCTACGCATCACTATCAACAGTTACGCACAGAATGTTGAACCACCGGAGATTGGATCCTGGCAAATGTAAAAACAGTTTCACTTAGAAATATTAAGTGACAAACCCAGTGCACCAATAACCAATCAGAAAACCTATCGAGGTCGGCTCGCAGCAAACGGCAACCATAGGAAAACATGAAAAAATGTAGATAGGTATCATCGCAGTTTTTTGATTCGCATCTCCCATTCTTTACTTGGCCTGTATCGTAGTTCTCCATTTATAATATTGGATGTCAATCGCATATACATACGTTTTCTGAACTTCACGCGGCTTCATATCCGTGTACAATATTTTTTGTTGTTGTGGCAAATCATATTATATATAGTAATGTTATATACGCTATATTATAGGTATTATCGGCGTCAGTGTACCTATACCTTCGTGAAATGATTCGACCTAGATGGTCATCTACAACAAAGTCGCGGATTGTATTTGCTATATTTTTAACGTAGTTTAAATTATTTACTCTCTAAACCTTTCTGACATCTCTGAGATTTTTGTCGAGTTCAATTGATCAGTTTTTGAGTATATAAGCTACACACATACATATTTTGATTTTAAGATAGTTTCTTTACTCGAGGCCATAAGCACGGAAATTTGATGCATGGTTGTACCTGATCTGACCATTTATAAACATAAAAAAAGTTTCAATTTTCACCACGAATCTCAAGATCCTTGATTGAACACCTCTTTAGGGACACATGCAGTTTACCGTCTATCCGTTAGAGTTCTATATTATCACGTTTAAATTAGGTAAAACTTATTTAAGTAAAATTTAATAACAATCATAATATAGGTACAAGTTCGATAATTATTTTTCCGCTCCGTCCAGAAACATTTTTTTCCATTAAGTGGTCAATAATTTAGTACATTCTATCTGTTATAGTGCCATTGCAATCGCTGATTATAGTCAATAATATGATAAATAAGAGTTCCATTTTTAATTTTTTTATCGATTAAAGTAAAATATATTTTGCGTCTTAACAATGATTATTGTTAATAACAGAAATTATAATCATATAATTATGATATAATTGTCATGAAAAATATTGAAGTTCAGGTCACTCCGCCTTGTTAGCTAAAAATTAAATGTTAAAGGACCCCGCGATTTAATTATGTATGATAACTGATAAAGGGTTTTATAGATAGATACGTTCTGAGTAATTTGAATACTAAAATTTAACGTACCCTATGATTATAAACTAATCTGAACATCGCACATATTTTTTTCCTCTGATGGTTGTGTATGTTCCATGTACATCTGAAAGGTTTTTCCCATTACAGTGTTTCCGGCATTCAAGTGAGAGTTGAAAAAATTTGATAAATATATTATATTTTCAGCTAATACATTTCCGTGCACATTCTCTCAACTGCATGAATCCGATGGTTCGGAAACATTATTGGGAACCGTTTATTTCGGGGGAATGATATCCCTCAATTGTTTTTCCTTCCAATATTTTGCATTCCCTATATAAAATTCTCCAGACTTGGGTAAGATACTTTTAAAAAGTATTTGGAATAAATTCTCGAATACTTATGGAAAATAGTATTCAGAATATGTATTCAAATACTTCATAAAAATAGTATTTCCGAATAAAATGTTTTAAATACTTCAATAGTATTCCAAATATTTTTTAATTTTTGTTATAAATATTAAACCAGTGATACTTTTGCCAACATATATATTTTAATAATCCTAAATATAATATAATTTAAATTGTCAATACTTGTTTTAAAATTTGAAAATTTGTATAATATTGTAAAAATGTCCAGAAAAACGAGACAACAATTTATTATTATTGTAAAAATAGGTATTTTTTTTATACGAATTAAATACTTTTAAAAATATTCTAAATACTTAAAATGTATTCCGAATAATGTATTTGGAATACTCTATTCAGGAATACTACCCAAGACTGCAATTCTCTTCAGGCACCCAATTTTGAAATATATTCGGGTGGGTATCTCTATAATTCTAATTGTGCTCAGTCTTATATTATATTCTAATTACAATACAAAACAAAGCTTTGAAAACAATGGCGGGGATTTCAAAAAAATAATAATAATATCAATTCTGTTGTATCTGTAAAACGAACTATTGCCATCGTAGGATTAAGTCAAAACGTGTTATTTCGTCCTGTCTATCCTACAATAATGGTAAGTAGGTAGATAGGTATAATTTTCGATACTAGGAAATGGTATGAATACAATATTATTATATTATCGTTTGTGGGGGGAAGGGTTTCAAAGCAAATTCCGACTACTACCAACCCTGCACATTCAACCGCGGTTAAACTTTTGATCCCATAATCATATTATTAAGATCGCGATAAAATCCCGTGTTCTCCTCGTCGCTGACGGGCAATTTCGCAGTGGTTGTAGAGTGCACGAAACGAGCGCGTTTGTAATTTGTATATTATTATAATATTGTACTATCTGCAGACCGATGCCTACCTGACCGTGGGAGATAATTCGGACGAGCCGGTGGGCGAAAGCGCCGAAGGGGGTACAGGGTTCAATTGGGGGTGGGTGGGAAGGGCGGTTGCGGCAATAAAACCATGCGGGCGTTATCGCGTGGCAGCGTTTGCAGCGCGAGACAATTCCCAGTGATAAACGTGGCTGTGGGGGCTAAACTTGGCAATAAGCACCGCCGTGATTTTTAATGGCCCCGCCGAGACCTACGCGGTGATAAATACGAGATGAAAAAAAAAAATCAACAAGACAACAATACGGGGTGTAACAAGAGGGTGGAAGACCGCTGACGACTAATAATAATACGAAATAACTTTTGTTCTAATGAATATTTTTTAAATTTTTTTTTTTTTTTTTTGTTTGTATCATTCAAAGATGCAAGCGCGCGCTACTATGGTACGACAATATTACATTAATAACATACAATAACATTTTTATTTCTTAATAATACTGAAAATGAAAAATTTTAATTCTGATATTCATTTTTTTGAGCCTATTTCTCGATGCTTTTCAGAAAAATTACGATTGTTTAAACAATTATTATTCATAAGTCATTTAGTTAACTTTTTTAAATTTTTCGAAACCTTATTATTTTCGTTATATTGTTAAGTTGATCCAGTCGTAAAACTCAGTTTAAATTCCAAAAGTATAAACGTTTTTAAAAATATTTTATGAACAATTTTTAATAGGAACTTTTCAAATTAATAAATCTTATTTCGCAAAAATTTGACATTTAAAAATGTCATTAAAAATAAACCACTTGACTTTTTTTTGTAATCAGTTTTCCTAAAAACTAGATTTAAAAATTTTTTTCAGTATTAAAATGTATATTATACGCGTGAAGCCCACGAGTCAATCAATTATATATATACAATAAAATAATTTTAAAGTATCAAAACAAAAGTCATTTTATTTGTCGGGACTTCCTGTTCACCTATATATTGAACGTTTCGGTGACAAACTGTTTCTTTCAACGCGCGGTGGAACATAAATAATAATACAATAATAACAATAGGTAAAAATATATATTATGCAGCTAAATCAATTTTTTTATTTCCGATTATTAATAATACATTATCGACCGTTTTTAATAATACCAGCTAGGCGGTGATTCATTGATGTGTCACACTATCATTATTTCGATAAGTTCAAAGTTTTTTTACGATATATTATTTTTACATAAATTGTAGTAATTTCGGGAAAACGAAATTTTTTTTACAGTTTTTATCTTTACGATTTTTATTCTTCCATCGAATAACAACAAAACTTTTTTAATTTAATATTTTTTCTTTTTTCAAAAATGTATTAGATTATTGGCATCAATTAATATCATAATTTAGCGTAAACCGGGGTTTTCTCGACCTGTAGTAACCGAATAAAACCTCCTCTTATAAAAAAAAAAAACGAAATGGTTTATTATTGGCATTGAATATTATATTTTGGCTTATAACAATAATATAAATAATAATTATTATTATTGTACATACGTTCATTTTCTTTTTGTGCTATTATATTGTCATAATTTTGAAGTTCCTAATAAAATAAAATTCCATACATGTAAATTAACGAGCTGTAGCTATGATTGCATGTTTATAATTATTTAGTATTATGTTGATATAGTCAACGACAATAATATTATTATGTGTTTATGATTCTTATGACTTGGCCTTACAGCTTAATAATCGTTGTGTTTATGTATAAGAAACGATGGTGCAACGGTGGAGAGGTGGCTTTTGTAATTATTAATTATTATTATTGTCATATTAATAGGTGTTATAATAATTGTTTTAATCGAGACAATTATAGGCGACGAGTGAATAAAATACATTAAATTATTATTACGGTTGTATTATGCTTCGCTCAAAAACTCACCGAAATTATGTACCGAGTGATCTATTTAAGTGTCTACACCTTAAGTGTTCTAAACGGTTGTATATATTTACGTATCACCTACAGTTTGAACATTTTCATGCGCCATCCCATCAAATATCATTTTTTTTTTGATTTTCAAAAACGTATACCTACGAGTCTTGTTAAGAATAATTTTCAAATGTACCTATTAAAAAACGTAAGAATTTAAACTATATTTGGTGTCATTTGTATTCGAATATAAGTATAAATACATTTTAAAAGTATTCTAAGTACTCTTTGCAAGTTCTTTTTATATATATTTTTATTTTATGATTAGAACGTTTTTACCTTTATCACAAAATGTGTATGCTTAAAATTATTAATAAATATTTAAATTAAATACCTAATTAATATACTCATATTACTTTATTGATTTTTCATCAAGTATTTATGGTAATTGAAATGAAAAAAGTCTGAATTTTGAAAACTTCAAGAATTTGTGTTAAATAGGAAAATAATATAAATGTAACTCAGTAATGATGAGCAGGTGGGTAATTTAGCTAGCTTTAATATAAAATATTAATGAGAGAGAGATTTGATATCACACCTAAGTGGTTAACGATTTGAATCCATAAAAACGTTGGCGTGAACAGTCCCAAAATTTCTATTTTTTACCTTTTCTCCTAAACTATGATGGCTAGAAAGTCGGTTGATAACTCATTAAAAAGGGATTATCAAGTAGATACAAAATGTGGAATTAAATATTTTTGAAAAAAAACTATTTAATTTTTCACAGTTAAAAAAAAAGTTATTTTTTTCTAGATTTTCATTTCAGAACTTTATCTCCAATCGTTAATTCACTACAAATCTGTAAAGCTGAAAAATATCAAAAAACGCCCAATAAAATGGGTTTGATTATTTTTAAGGGTCTGTAGTGAGTTAACTAGTAAAGATAAAGTTCTAAAAACCACCACTGCACTTATCCTAGCCAATCCAACAAGATTCTAAACAACAAAATCCTCTTTCCGTTTCGAAGATCTATCTCACTAAAAAAATGATTTTTTGTGGGGCTGTTCACGCCGACATTTCACTGGATTCAATTTTTTATACCGCTTGGGTGAGATATCAGATAATAAATTTCTAAAAATTAAAAATCAAGAAAGTCTACATTCCAATCTCTGACTTGACAAGCGTTTTTTAAATTAGTTCAATAATTTCAAATGTCACATACCTAATGTATTGGCAAGTTCGACTTCAGCAAGGTAGATATTATGCATTTTAAGTATTGCATGTCATCAGCGTATTTGATGAAATCTTAAAAATTATCTTGGTTGCAAAATAAAATTTTATTTTAAGATCAATTTTTAAAATTGTAATATATGCAAAATAAAAATATTACAAAATTATATTTAGTTTTGCAAGAATTCTGGAATTAATCACAATGAAAAATAATTTGAAAGTATTTAAAATACACATGCCAATAAATATTTGAATTACCAAAAAAGTATTTGAATACTTAACAAGACTAAATCATAGGCATGCGCAGACTTCAGTAACAGATGTGGCTTCTATTTTTTTCTCCTCGTCAGCCCGAGCAACCCTCCCTAAAAAAAGGATACACTCTAAAAAATAAATAAATAAAATATAGGTACTCGGACAAAAAAAAATTTAAAGCATATTTTAATGTGATAATACTTATTTCCGAATTCCAGCAATTAGGTGGAAAATACTTTAGGGGATAGTCTTTTTTGGCCCAGTTTTTGGTGTGAAATAAATAAAAAAAAAAATTGCACCCACCTACAATGTATGATCATCATTGAAATGATGTGCATTTTAATTAAAATCGTTAAAAAAGTGGTTCCCAAATTTATTTTTCTGGAGTTGAACTTTTTTGAAACAAATTCAACTGTGGTGTGCCCTGCTGTGCAGAATATACATTACAAAACATATAAATATTAAAATATTAAACGAACACTAATAATATTATTGTCGTTGATAATCAATTTTTATCATTTTATTAAACATAATACAATATATAGGTATAGCTAAGCGTTCTAAGCATTCGCAGCCAACCCAAATTGAATACATTTTTTATAACTATAAGAAATATTATGAAAAATATTTTAAAACGGGAAAAATTGTTTAAACAATGAATATCGTAACATTGTTACTATAATAAGATATTAAAGACTGATAGTCTTTGCAAAAATGTTTGTAATTGTCAGGTTTTAATATTGACAGGTGGAGTCAGAGATCAGATTCTGCTTGATAGTTGATACCGGTTGCGGTATAATTTGGTTATAATCGCTGTGTAAGCCGAAAATCGTGACTCTCATTTTGTATAAGATTCAATTCGAAATTAACAAAAATTTATTTCAATAAAACATTGTAAATAATTTCTTGTGAGTCGTAGTGGTACCTATGGTGCACAGTTTGGGAACCACTGCGGTAAAATATAATATTATAGGGAGGTACGTAGCAAACCATAAAATGTAATTTTATATAATTTACGGTCTCCGTTTAAGATTATTATTCGTCAAAAGTATAGATGGATACTTACTATGTTCGGTTGTCCGTCGTACAAAGTTATATTCTACGTACCCGGATACCTGAAATTTTTAAAACAGATTCGAATTATTATTATTTATTTATTTACAGAAAAAGCTACATTTACAAAATAATTTTTATATGCATACATTTTGAAAGGTTTACATTAAAAACTAATCATAGTGAATGACATTAAAATACATTTTAGATTCTGAGCGGAGCGAGGAAGCTAGTGGTTTTAAAATGGTGTTTATTTTTTTTTCCTGTGTACAAAATGTTTACCAGAAGGAGTGCTTTAATTTTCACCTATAGTACCCAATCTTTTAGAAAATTGGATCAAGGTGGTACGTTGGAGAGGTCATTTTTCTCAATAGTTATTTAATGCCACGGGAAAAACCACCGACAAATTATGAAAAACCACTAAAAATGGGATTTTAATTACTAATGCTTTGTTTATCATCATAGAAACGAATAGAAAATTATAATATTACATTATTAATTCAACTTACAGACTATAATAAATAATAACAATATAAAATATCCAGACTGACAAATCATCTCCACTCAGAATCGTTTTTCTTGTACAATAATATTATATCATTGAATCCAAGTTTAATACAATTCATTATACATGGATCCACTTGTAACCTACTGTACAGCAGAGCTACATCCACTTATCCGCTTTTTTATCACATCTGCACGCATTAATTGGTTTTCCCCTACAAACCTTTTTAAATATTTCGAAATTGAAGTATAACAACAGTCTACCTTTTTACTTTTAATTGCCTACCATTTTCTACCATGGTGCAATGTGAAAACATTACACATGTTACACCGTGTAACAGAGAGACTTGACAAAAAAAAATTATGCCACTTAAACGTATGAAAAAAATTGTTAAAACTATATGATTAGTAAATAATTTAAGAAATATACTCATGTCAGCAAATACCCAAAAAAAAAAAATTTGAAAAAAAGTTATTACGTTCCAAATTAATTTAATCAAAAAAATATTGATATTTTAAAAAATTCTAAAAAATAAACTACTTGACTAAGGTAAATTTTTTTACGATCAAACTGTTCTCATAATCAGATTCACAAAAATTGGCTATTTTGAATATATCCAAAAAAATTTAAGTTAAACTCAAAATTTTTTATTTTCAATGCTAAAAATAAAAATAATTTTTGTATAATATATGTGTAACGCAAGTCACTATAAACTATACATAAAAGAAAAAACAATTTTAAATATTGATTAACACAAAATTTACTCCAAAAGTCAGTTATATCTGTTACATCCTGTATATACCTACATAAATACAATATGTATAATATAAAAATATATCTAAGACCAAAAACAAATTTGCAAACATAATACACAATAATATATAATATAGTGTTTTAATATTAATTATTCCTTTATACTCGTATTAATACCGTGATTTATGGTTAAGCTATTTTGTCCACCACTCTTGAGGAAATTATTTTTGAACGATTTATTGACATTATTGTCGTGGAACTGTAGAAGGCAGCGTTTCTGAACCTGTGATACGTGTTGCGATCACAATTATAGTAGTACGCAAAGGAAATCCCCTTAAAAAAATGTACCCACCTAATGGATCATTATTTACATTAAATATTATTTGGTTTGTTTCATACAGTGAAACCTCTAAACAGCGGCACTCTTTGTTGCCGAAATTTTGTGCGTTATTGGAAGGTGTCCGTTCTTATGAGGCCTCACTGTATTAATAATAATATAAACAATAATTGAACATAATATATCATTTTCTTTTTGTTTCTTTTTTGCTTATAATATTGTCATTGCTTAAAATTTTTAAGTTCCTCATAAAATAAGATTCCATGCTTGTAAATTGTAAAATAACGTACATGAAAATGTTTAAACCATGTAGTTTGGTGGGCAGATAGAAAAGGATTGAGAATCGCGATTGGATAATTAACAATAAGGGGGTGCACTGTACGTGGAGTCCGGATCCTCCTCAACATTTTTCCACGATATGCATTTTTTTTAAATAATACACTTAATAATATGAAATTTAAAAAAAACTTAATATTGTATTAAGAAAATGTGAACTCTCACAAAAATGGGAACAATCCTGAACGATAAAATCTTACATAAGGAAGTGCACAATAATATTCATTATGGTATACCAGTATACCACTAGCTAATACTTGAGCGGTAGAGATTTCCAACCACGGTTGTCGCTTCGCATGGTCGATCGGCGATGACCTACATCGAAACGACTAAACAGACATATTTTATTAAATTATTATAAAAAACTGCGAATATGGTGCAATGCTGGTTGTTTCTGGTGGTGCTTGTGGAATAAATTACTAATCGGTGTTTCTTCAACCACCTGCCGAATTATGCAACACATTGCTATTTTGTCGCACGGAAATACACAGACCTCGCAAAACTGCTCGACACATTCGAATAGATCAAATCGTCTTTCTGAAACTGCGGAAGACCTTTTCAAGAAGATCTATTTCCATTCCTTATCTCCGCAAGATTCAGTCATATGTCTTGGCATGCACACGTACTGATTTTTGTTGTAGTATTTGCAAGACACGCTGCTTATTATTGTTTCTGATCCTAATGAACTTACGTGTATGCATACACGAGAAAAACTTCAATTTTTATTACGGTATAATCGATGTAGAGAATTAACATAGAATTATTATTTATCGATGGACGCCTGTATAGACACTCGATTTTGACAAGAATGGAGTTATTGCTTAGAGTCGCAGTGGTCGGCAATTAAATTCTTCCGCGGCGGTCCAGATAATTTGAAAAAAAAAATTTCGAGGGCCAGAAAAAACTTAAATATTAGTCAATATAATGCGTTTATTTTTGTGTATGAAATACAGTTTAAGATATTTAAAGCTAGTTATTTAATATTATATAACATTAGCCAGTTTTTAAATTTGGTACTCTTGGCGAGAACATTACTAATGCGCTGCAGTGTTTTCAAGGTGGAGATCAGCTATATGATCTCGATCGATATATATTCTTTAAAAACGTAATTTTAAAGAGCGAAGTTTCACACAATATGTATGTGGAGCCTAAATGAGAATAGATCAAATTATATTATCTATTGCGTGCGGAAAACCAGCATTAAAAAAAACACATTCTTGGAGGTCCAGTCGATTCCCTTCCACGTGCTAGATTTTGCCCTTGGGCCGCCCATTGCCTACTCCTGGGCCTTATAGTTGCCTGTATATGGGGGCAGAATATTTCTGAGGTACCTTATATTTTTATGTTTCGCAATAAAGTTCGCGTTTGGTGCGTTTTTCCGCATTCACTCACATACATATCGCATCCCATTGACCGAGACGCGATTGAGCATAAAACACCTTTTTTGCGACACGATTGAGCAAAATTGTTGGCGTATCAAAGGAAATTGAATTACAAAAGAAAACCTACACGATTGAGCATAAAAAACTCAGTAACGTTGCCATTTTTCAATTTTGAACTGAACATTTATTATTGGTACATCTCCATCTTAAAAAATTATCTTTTTTTCGTTCTCCAATTAATTTATATTTGTATGAATTCACTAGGGCCAATTCTTTGCCTCTTTCTGATAAAATAATTGTTATACCCATAATAAAAAAAAATAAAACTAGGTATACGCACTTATATGAAACGCTCTTAATATGTGACACGACTATAGGTGATCCGCGAAGATTTTGGAAATTTACAATTTTGGAATTGTATCTTAATCACCTTATATTTTCCACCAATGCTAAATGTTTAAAACGTCGTGGAACTTTATTGCTCCGGAACTGATTTATTAATCGATATCATTGTCGATAAATGTGGGGGTTCGGCTCACGGCTCTCGTCTGATATCATAATAATTGCGTGAAAATAATAAATTACAAAATGTTGGCAACGTGAATGTGGCGACATGGCATAAAATATTCTATGCTCAATCGTGGTGCTAAAAAGGTATATGCTCAATCGTTTTATGCTCAATCGTGCATTATACCGATCCCATTTGTCGTGCAGTGTTCGAAACGCGACAACGATTGTTGTAAAGTGGGTACACCGCCTATATATTATATATCATATACCTATCTTAAGGCTATAACCTACACGACATAGGTGTATATATATATTATACATTATATAATGGTATCTGGATATGTTATTAATGTTGAAGGATGACGGGAACGGTGGCAGCAGCTTGCGCTTGCCGGAGGCGGCGAGGGGGTTGCAAATGGATAGCGAGGGATTAGGCGCGGGGTATATATAGGGTTATTTCACGCGATGTGATGGAGCTCAGGTGCACGTTAACGGTATCGGTCGACCGGTCACAGCTTAACTTTAACTTCCCAGATGCAACCAATTTTTACAGGAATCGATTAGGAACTTCTGTTGCACGGCGGCGGTGGCGGAAATGGTACAATATGCACCGATATATATATATTTATATTCCAAACGGTAATATAAATTATTATGGGTCGTAAAGTCAACGGATTTACGCTAATTTCGCGATAGACGAAATCGGAGTAGTAGCCGTCGTAGTCGCGAACAGCTGTGCGCCAATTCGTTTTTAAATATATCGCCTATTGCACGTTATTACAACGCGTATCGTAATAATACATAATATATTGGTTAAACCTACCTCTCATTCTCCGACAAACCGAGAAAATATGTAAATTTGTACGTACAGAAATTAAACTATCCTCTTGACATTATTTTAATTTTTTTTTATTGACCGATAATTGATGCATATCATTTTTTCGATTATCTATCCTCCTTTAAGCTAAGCTCGTGTTGGAGACAGATAGTTACAGAACTTTAAAATAGATTATTGGGGATTATAAAACTAATGAAAAAAATATATATACAGTTAAGTAGGTAATATTATTTAGTATATATTATAAAAAATAAAAGATATACCTACTAAAAATTATAGTTTAAAAATAATTCAGCACAACGCGAAACATAAACGAATAATCGATTTACATTAAAATATGAGAAAAAATATTAACATAGCATATAGTGCAGTACAATATTACAATCAAGTTCATGGTAAGCTGCTTAATAACCAATTATTTACTAATCAATTTTTAGACTCTGAATGGAGCGAGAAAGCTGGTGGTTTTACAATGGTGTTTTTTAAAAAAAATTGTTTATCCTGTCTACAACATTTCTACCGTAAGGAGTGCTTTGATTTCAACATAAAGTATCTTATCTTTTAGAAAATTGGATCAAAATGGTAATTTAAAGATGTCATTTTTTGATTTTCTCAATAGTTATTTAATGCCACAGGAAAAATCACTGACAAAATTACGAAATACTGCTAAAAACGGGATTTTAATTTCTAACGCTTTCTTTATCACCATAGAAACGAATAAAAATAATAATATTATAAGGACTACGCTGACCGCTCAGAATCGTTTTTGGTATACAATGGTATATCATTGTTTTCAAATATAACACATCCATTACAACTACTGTACAGCAGAGTGGTACCCACTTATCCACTTTTTTTTAATTTAAAAATAATATTTGTGGATACTTGAAACTTTTAAAGTATATCATAGTTTATACACACAATAACATTTTCAAACACATGCATAAATAATTAATCCAACCAACAGTATTACTAGTTGTAAAAGAAATTAACATATAATAATAATTTCTGTTCTTCAAATGACATCATTCATTATTTTTGAATTATTTAGTGGATTATTTTTTTGTTAATGTTAATATTGGTACCCAATTTATATTACGAATGATTATTAGTTCTTAAAAAAGTTATAAAAACAATTTGAATAGATGTTTTATTGGATCTAGTATATTATGTTACACTAGGAAATTCTTACAAATTGTAAATTTTGATGGATTATTATTAATTAATAATTACAGTTATTTTAAAATCATTATTCGATTTTCTCAATAATTATTTAATGCCAGTGGAAAAACTACCGACAAATTACAAAAAACCGCGAAAAATTATATTTTAATATGATTTGATATCATTGAATTAAAGTTTAATACAATCCATTATACATGGATCCACTTGTAACCTACTGTACAGTAAAGCGACATCCACTTGCCCACTTTTTTATATTTTAATATTAAAATGCATCAATGAGTCTTATGTCGTAATATTCTAAGTATGATACACATGATACACAAATAGAGACTTAAAGACCAACGTGCGATCTTTTAATAAGAATATTTATGATATAATGTAATGAGTGTTTTTGTGTTATCAAAAATTAAGTCAATGTAGGCCGCTAAAAACGTCAGTAGTGGAAGCCTTTTACCAAAATAAAATAAAATGTATACATTTAAAAAAAAAATAGACTATAAATAACATGCGATATGTGCATCATCGTGAACGATATTATTTGTACTTTTGCTGCACGTGATCAAGTGGGTTACCGCGGTGTAGTGGGTGTGCGTACATTATATATCATTACATATTATATATTTAGTTTTTATGATTTGTCACTCGATGCGATTTTTATCCGCATATCATATTGTATTTACGTTGGAAAACGGCTGAAAGAGAGCTTATATGTATAATATATATTATATGGCAACATCGGTCGTGTTATCATATAAAAACACACTGGGCTACGTCAACAATAATATGTTTACCAGTGCCATTAGAAAAATAAACAAACGCCGTGATCCGTGTCAAGTCCTGCGAACGACTACTAGGCACGTATCCGTCCTTATCTCTATAAATGCACTTTCCCCCGCAACCCGCGGATCAACAACTCCGCGCGCGCAGCTCGAATCCCCCACCCACCACCACCCACCGGGGGGGCCGCCGCCGCGGGATGAATTCCTCCGTTAATTTCGACTTCAAACTTTGGACGGGCCGACTGACAGTGCGCGGTGGCGATGACGGAGACGTGGAGAAAATCGTGGCCCGCGGTGGGCGAGGTGGAGACGAAGAGATGAGCGAGAGAGAGCGACGAAAAACAGGCGACAAGGCGAATATGTTGTGAAATTACGAAAGAGAGAGATAAAACGAACGGGTGTGAAAGACGAGGGGCGTAGAACGAGTGTGAGTGTGGAAGAACACTCCAAGTTCGAAAATTCAAAACTAATATTATTTTGAATAATTAAATATTATGTTTTTGACAATATCATCCGCGAGTGATCACATAACGATAACTGATAAGTAGGTATAGAGAATAATAATAATAATAATACATCCAACACTTTATTTGAATCAATAATATATTGCATACAAGGGAGTGGGGGGTAATATGGTAATGCTTCACTACCGCCTCAAAAATACCAAAACTCTATAATCAGGGAGGGTCATGGATCAAAAAATAACTTAAATATTCGTGAAAATGTTCGTAAATACTACTTGACCAAATAACACTAATTTTTATTGCTTATAAAAAATGCTTACGTTATTTTACATTGATGGAATTTTATTTTATAAGGAAATCATGACAATATAAGCATTCATTAATGCGCCAAAAAAAAATCAAAATGTTAAGTAAAATTATTATTTATAATAATGTATTATTATATTTAATGTCAATAATGATCCATCACAATTTTTTTTTTTTTTGAAATTGGGAGATTATGTTATTTACGTACCACCTGTGTGCTTTCCGCGGGTCAAAGAACGAAGGTCTACAGAGTATTGCGAAGGCATTCCGATTTGGATCGGCTTGTACAATTTTAGATTAGTAGATGGCCTCTACTACCGCTGCAAAAATGCCAAAATCGATTATCAGGGTGAGGGGGAGGGGGGAGTTGTGAATAAAAACAAAATTGGAAATATCCATAAAAATACCACCTGACCAAAAAAATGTATTATATTCTTTTGCTTATCAAAAATGTACACGATATTTTATACATGAACGGAATTAGATTATAATGGGAACATCAAAATTATGATAACACAACGCACAATAAGAAAAGAAAAATATTATGTATGATTATAATTTTAATAGAGTGATTATAATGTAGAGCGTTATTATTAGAGTGAATTTATATATTATCAAATTTAAAGTTAAGAACAATATCTGTGTTCTTGAGTTGGCTTTTTTACGATATTACAATTTGTATGCGAGTATTATGAGTAAGTAAATTCTTACAAATTAAATGCTACTATCTCGCTTTAAAATTGAAATACTGTCAAATAAACTCAAGTAAGAACACAGAAAATGTTCTGAACTTGAAGTTAGTTTTGCAAAAATGTCAAAACTCGATAATCAGGGGGGTTGCGAATGAAAACAAAATTGAAAATATCTGTGAAAATTTTCATATCATATCTACCATTTTACCAAATAACATACGTTTTTATTTTGCTTATCAAAAATGTATATGTTATTTTTTTTTTTGATAAGGGGAGATTATGTCCTTTGCGTACCACCTGTGGGATTTCCGCGTACCACTACTACAATGATATGGTACGTGTCCACAATTCGAGAAACACCGTTTGTCTAGAATATTGCGACGACGACGACGTTCCGATTCGGATCGGTTTGTACAATTTTAGATTGTCCGGGACGGCCCCACCGTCTGCAGTACCGATAAAAACGGAAGTTCTTATATATATTCGATGGGTAGGACACATTTATAGCTGCAGACCTTTGGCCCACATGGCGCACACCTGGGTTCTGTTTCTTAACGTGTGAGCGTATATTTATAGTCTCGCGAGAACTTTCCGACGGACCCTGCAAGACGAGCGCCTATGAATATATTATAATATTGTTCGATTCATATTATAACAAAAACATTTTTTTTTTATTTCCAAATGCATATTGTGTGATATACCATATCGATTAAATATTCGGCGCCAGTGGCGTAGACAGGAATTTTCATAGGTCGGGGGGGGGGGGGGAATATATATACCCCAAAAAACTAGCTAATTTTTGTATAATAAAAAAAAAATGATTTAATTTTTTCTACACGATGTTAAATTTAATTTTAATCTACGATATAAGTATATAATGTCTATTTTTCTAAATGTATGTGACATAATATCAATTTCTTCGGGCGTAATAGGAACTTCTCGGTGAATTGGTAATAATGTTAATCCATTTTATCGAGTCTGAAAAGTAAATACATAAATAGTTTTATACTAACCTTAAAGACGAAAAATAACCATTTTTATATTTACTTAAGTATGTTTTCAGTCTTTTAAAATATGAAAAAGTTCTTTCGGGGGCTGATGCGGACACCGGTAAAGTATTTTAAGTACTATTACGTGGTCTGATATGTGTCGGATTAGCGAGATTATACTGTAGTTTCAAATAGAAACACCCCTTTATCACTTTTAATTATTCAGCAGGCATGGCGTGACATAATATATCTTAGGAATTCAAAACGTTTAAGTTTGTTGAACAAATTATTTGAACTAGACATTACGGTGGCGGCGGTATGAATAAAATCTCATATACGATTTGATACATTTAACGCGAGCCACTAATATTAGTTCGAAAACCCCTAACGTTTTTAGAAATACATAGTTCTTTAGTAAAATTATTATTTCAAAACAATTTTTTTAGAAAAAACCACTTTAAGATGATCTTGTGACAGTACGAACTTCTATTTTTCAAATAGAATCTCTCCTTTATCACTTTTAATTATTCAGCAGACATGGCGTGACAAAATATGTCTTTGGGAATCAAAACGTTTAAGTTTGGCGAACAAATTATTTGGACTAGACATTGCGGCGGTATGAATAAAATCTCTTATACGACGTGGATTAACTAGAAGATAAGAATGGACAATTTTTAAAAACAAACGAGTGGGATTTCCTTCGGGTATTCGTTTATAGGACTCAAACGCCGTAATTGTAGGGTTTTCGAAGTTTTCCGAGAAATCGTTTACGAAACGTGAAATATCATATTCTGAAGGTTTCCTCATCGCTAACGTTTTAAGTCGACGGGCCGTGGGTGTTGGGGATAAGTATTATAATAATACCATAATATATTGTATTAAGTTGAATATATACAGGGTGATACATTTAACGTGAATCACCAATATTAATTCCAAAAACCCTAACGTTTTTAGAAATAGTTCTTCGACACAATTATTTTAAAACAATGTATTTGCAAAATAATTTACAATATGTCTTAACATTTTTTTTATTGTTAATGCTAAAAAATAAAATTGAAATATTGTCATTTCATTATTTTTTTTTTTACTCTTTCGACTATTTTAAATCGTTATTACATTATGTTATATTTTTTAATCGCATGTTTTTATTATTTATTCTGGAGTATTTCGATTAATAAAAATCAAATTTCAGACAAGTAGTTAACAAGTTTATATTTTAAGTACTGATATAAGTAGTGGACCAACATTTTGCGGGGTGACCCAGCTGTACCACTCCACTCAGCTCACCTAAACTTCAAATATATTTTAACTCACAGCTTTTTAAGCACCGATAAGTTCAGCGAGAAAATCAGTTATCATCGTAAAAAGAAAAATTTAAAAAAATCAATAATAATGAAAAATATCAAAATTGTAAAAAATATATTTTCGAAAACGTTAATAGTTTTCGAAACTTATACGTTGAATGGATCACCCGGTATATGTGATGTACTTACGTATGTGATAAGCGTGGGTTGTGGGTTAAAAGTTTAAGGTGTTTTCGGTCGACGGTCGGAGGTGAAAAGCAGGGGGCGTCGAGTGTTGTTTGTCGAATAATCTTAACGTATATATACGCTCGCACAAACACCTGTGCACAACGCGATATGGATAAGGATTTCCCGTGAGTTTTCGTTTAAAGCGATGTCTGCAGCGGACGAACGCCGGCGAGGAGAAATTAAAATTTTAATATTAGACGTAAATAAATTGTTGTGTGGCCCACACTTGCGTCATGTATTCTTGTAAGTGTAACAAAAAATTCGCACCTCTAGAATAACTGCACTTTCACAACTCAAAACGTATAGTGTAAAATGAGAAAAAGCGATTTGAACTATGAAGTTTGCAAGAACTGCAGAGATACAGTTTTAAAGAGTTCTTTACATGTGCATTTGAAACTAAAAATGTAAATACTTACAAAGTAAAAACAAATACTTTAGATTATGACGTTATTGAATATTAAGAAATACACTCTTAAACCCAAAAACTTATGACTTCTTACGATTATTTATATGTCAATGCGTAACTACAATATATGACTCCCATATTTTGAGGTGTGACAGTAAACAATTTCTATTTTAAAATACAAGACTGAGTACGGCTGTAATATCACAATTATTTATGAAATGCAATACCACCACAACACTAAATATTATTGCTGTTTTCCACTCAATATATTATTATCAGAAGAAAATTAGTTTTTATTTAGTGCAAGAACACGACCAAACGAAATAAGGCAGTCTTGAATTTTGACTTTGGCGATCAATTTGATGAATTAAATAACTTATAAGCTGTTGAAAGTAAATTTGGCTCTGATTCAATAAAAATTATCTAAAAATTGATCAATTCAATACAGACGCATCGTTTTGGTGGCAAAATGAAAAATATTATTGAATGTGGCGTCCTTGCATTCAATACAACTAATTTTTACCCTAATTTAAATGATGCTTAAACTTTTTCGAGACAATATCTTGGACAAATCAATATGCCATACCCTCAAAAATATTACTATTTATAATTTTTGTAATAGGTGATTTTACTCTGAGATTACTAAAAAACATACAAAAGATATGAATACATTTGCCAGAGAAAGAAATCAAACAGTGCGCTGATACCCTCTTAATTACTCGTTTGATTAGAATGGCCACACAAATTTTTTTAGTAAAAAATAATTTACCGGTGAAAAAAAATTGGTAAACAATTACTTGGTACATTTTTAGCACTCGCGTCTCTAAAATGTATTATTTAAACGACGGGGAGTAAACGTCGCGAGTATTGCATCAGAATATTATAACAAACCGCGTACTCGCAGAGTCCCGAAAATATTGAAATCATAAAATATTGAAAATTTTTGGTATTTTTTAAAACTTTACAGTGCAATTTTTATTGGTAAATTACAAGGAATTTTTCTCGTCCAATACCCAAGCCGTTTGGGTTGCATAGACAGGGGGATTTACCTCCCTATTTACGCTCGATATTTCATAACACTATCGTATTTGTATATTTTGTTAATGCGCTGTCTCACGATTTATATATAACAATATTATTATGTAATAATATCTCAGACCGGCGAAACGTCGCGAGCGTATCTCGCCGGAATACAACCGAACCGCGTGGGCTCGGGGCCCCGAAAAGTTCTTCGGGGCGAATGTGCATGTCACCTCCACCCACACCCACCCGCCAACCCCGCACCGACGTATATTTTCTCCTTTACCGCGCGAGCAAAACCCACGTCACGACCGCCACCCCCGCCGCCGCTGCACAGCACATCAACCGCAGGAGTTGCAGCCGAAACTAATAACTCGCAGAAACGACGGCGAGACGGCGGTGGCGCGGTGTGTTTATGTGTATGACACAACAGAATTCCGCTAATGGACGTGTCACGAACACTCGGACACGTACTGGGCGGGCAAAGCCGGCGTGGCTTTTGGTATGGCTGGTATACACACACACACACATATATATGTATTTATATATTATACGAGCTCACCCACACCACCCACACGTGTATGATGTATACAAGCGATCGCGAGCGGCGGCGGCTTTTGTATGTGCGGGGCTGTAGGGCAGCGGTGCTTAAAAAAGTTTTTTAAAAAAAAAATTAAATAAACGGTGTTATAGGTCGTACCTGATAATAATACCATACGAACGGCGCGAACGCATATTTATTTATTCGTTTGTTCGATTTAATTTCACGTCGTTACGGTCGAATAACGATTGGAGGGGGGGGGAGATGGGGGTCTGAGCGTTATTGGTGTAACAGCATGGCGGTGCCAGATTATTATTGCAGTCTGGGTGGGCCAAGCCGGGGCCACTGATTTAAAAGGAGGGCCAGTGGCCTAACCAAATTCACCTTACCTATCTGGTGGTAACAACTTACAATTACAGTTCAATAAAAAATATAGGTCACTATCGAGTGCAAATACCATCTAATTTTTAAAACTTCGATGTTACTGAGTAAAGCCATAATAGGTATATCCACCGATTTGCAACACTTGTTGAGAAAAATATAACATACACATTTTAAAAATTACAATATTACATCATACAGGGTGGGCCACAGTGTGTAATGATAATAATATGTTCTTCACTTATACAGCGAGACAGTTACGATAGTATAATATTAGGTATTATGTTCACATGTGGAACGCGTTGAATATTTGTATAATGTTATAGTGATGGTCAACGATATAGTTTTGTGGATCGTTCCAATTTTGGCGATATTATTGTACATCGTTAGCTACCGTAAGTAATGTACGATATCGATATCGTGTCGAAAATATCGTAAATATTTTTGAACTATTTAAATATCGCCTGTTATTAGTAATTATTGAAATTAATAATCAATATAAATAAATATTGAACAAATAGTTTTATTATTTATTAGTTCAAAAATTTGCTTTACACTGCCGATTGAAGATAAGAATGAATAACTACACTATTGATATTGTTATCCGTCACTATAAGAATATAATTATATTATTAAATTGTAATGTAAAAACATAGTAATATAATGTTTAACTGTTTACTTTAATTTGTGTATCGATTCCTTTTCGTTTAGGTAAATCAAAAATCAAATCCAAAGACGCTGGCTTCTCGTCGACGTCCACTAGCGATTCGTCGGGCGAACACTTGCTGAGCCCCACTCACCCGTTACCGACGCGAATCGACGTCGAATCCGAAAGTACGTATATTATTGAGTTTTATAATCTTGCAGAGCGATAAATTAATATTATCTTTAAGTGATTTGTTGATATTTTAAAATTTGTTTTGATACCTGCAGCCATTTTATGAAATTTTATTTTTTGAATCGACTTTTTCCTCTAGAAATTTCTTTTTAAATATTAAATGGATTTTTTGGTCAATCGTAATCACATTTTACGTATATATTGCGGTGTAGTTGATAGTGGACTTTGTCTGCTATCTCCTATCCAGTGCTAGAACTTGGGGGAGGGGATGCGCAGTGGACGGACTTCCTCCTACAATTTTTTTTACGCACCCCAAAATAATTGTTGATATTAGAGTTTATTATTTGTCCATATTGGCTTAGATTGTATGATTGTTTGATCGAATATACATGTGGACTAGTGTTGAAATGCGTCGGAACTGAGTACTACCTATATCACGAATAATTATTATTTTTATTTTCTGCAGCAACCGCGGTTTCCTAAATATGAATTTTAAAATTTTTTTTTCAAGTTACTATATGCAATGTAATTGGAAAAAAACTGTGTGTATATAAAATCTACATTCACTAACATATAATAACAAATAATAGTAATATACTTAGAATTTAAATACATTATGCTGTTGAAATGTAGTATTTAAAATGTAGGCAGTGTGGGGGACTTTGCTCCTATATCGGCCCCCACCTTTCAACCTAACTTAAAAGGCATCTTGTTAAGATAATACTCACTAACTTCTATTCTTTTCTAAAATAAATAACGTACAATAAACATAGTGTTCACTACAATAAAAATAAAGTTTTTTAAATACACCGTATAAGCACGCAGTTGATTTATAACAGTAACTATATATTATATAATTATTATTATAATTTCATATTAAAGCGTTTTTGTATGTACTTTTTAATGGATGTAATCAATTTATTAAATAAAATATGATATAATTAACTTTTTGACGTGACTTATCGTGTGTGGAACGTGGGGTAGTTATTCGTCATGTATAATTTTCATGAATAATTTTCTCGGTTCTCCGCTGCAGTTTACATTAATAGGGGTTGCTATCCATATTTTATGGCATTTACTATTAAAAAAATGATTCTCACAAAATTAGTGATACGATTAATATCAGTTTGTAATATTAAAAGTACGTAAGTTGAAATCTAATTGATCGGATTGCCAATGCACAAACGTACAAGCTCTGATCGTATAGTCAAGAAAGTATCCTGGTCAGCATTTCGTAAAGATAATATTTTAATAGTATTATGATAACGTTATAGTAATATTATTCGTGATTATAATGTTATAATAATATTGTTAAACAAAAAATTGCTGTCTGGGTATAACATATCCTATTGAACATGGTGAAATTCACTCATCCCCATTTCTTCCTTTAATGCGGCGTTTCTCAATCTGTGGTACACAGAAAGCTTATATAGGTGGAACGCGAAGAAAGTCGGCCTTTAAAAAAAATTCGAAATGGATTCACATTAAAATATATTAGTTGGTTTGTTTGATATTAAAAATAAAATAAATAATAAATGAACATATTTCATTTTATTTTTGTGCATTAAATGCTTATAATGTTGAAGTTCCTACTAAAACAAAATTCCATACGTCATGTAAAATAACGCAGGACACATCATCTTTGATAAGCAAAAAAAATGTTGTTAATTTGTCAAGTGGTACATGAAAAAGTTTAAACTTTGTAGGTGGTACGCAGATATTAAAAGTTTGAAAACCACAGCTTTGATTGGTAATGAATAAATTCAAGTTCTGATTTTTAGAATTTTCCAATTTTCAATTTTATGGGACCATATTTTAAAATTCTTGAGATTGGACGTACCTACTATTTCAGCAGTGTCTTGTAGCAAACTGAAGTTTTTCAAATGATAACCTTTCATTTGTATTCCAAATAATTAAGTGCATCGGTTTTTTGAAATTTTTGGTATACCTAATTCAAAAATCGAAAGATTATAGTTTTTCAATTATTAAAATATGTGTATTAGTTGTAATATCATTGTGGATCTATTATTATTATGATTATACTTGGACCATTTTTTTAAATGATAAATGTTGATTGTTTAATTTTAATTAGGTACTAAAATTTTCTAATCGACAAAGCCCCCATCTTCAAAAAACGTGTAATTGTGGACATATTCTACTCAGTGCACATAGTTTTAAACAATACTAAATAATTTACTGTAAAAAAGGGAGGTTCTTGTTTGAAAAACAAGAATTTGCATCTCCATCGCAAGACACTTTGGATCTGAGTAGTACGAAAAATCTCAAGAGTTTGAAAATAATAAAATATATGGTCTTAAAGTATATTTTAAAAATACCAAAAATATATTTAATAGAAGAATTTTGAAGTATTGTGGGAGGGAAAAGGGATGATCATGCTTGCTGCAAGTGAACCACACTGAACAATATTTTTTCTAGCTGCTAATAATTGTGTGAACGAATCAAAAAGGTCATCAATAACTGTACATATAGGTAAACGTTTTCTTCTATCGCCCACTTAGGTTCGAGTCCGCCGTCCGACACGTTCAGAAATCACTCCAAACTCAAAAGGTTTCTTACCACCCTAGTACAGTTCAGTGGACAGATATCGCCGCAGACTAGTGAACGAGTTAAGGGTCAGATATTCACCCTAGTGGTAAGTACCCAAAAGAATATTGCATACCTATCACGTTGTTTTATAAATTTATAGAAAATAATCTAAGAAAGTTTAAAAAATAATATGTTCAGATTTTAAGTCAACACTTGTTTCGATTCTTGTTACGCTGTATAATAATAATATTTTAGTTGATCGCGTTCTTATATATTTACTCGAACTTTAAATGTCGATAAAATTTTTATTTATTTATTATACTGTGTGCAATATAACTCTGATCCAATAATAATAAATTTAAAAATGAGATAAGTAGCTATATAATTTAAATTTTTAGTTGTTAATATTATCGGTGGAAATTTAAGGATGTAGAGAGTCGGGAAATTAATTCATTTTAGAACTCAATTTGTCTTAAATACAATGCTCGGAGCAGCACTTTGACCTATATACTGGATGATTCATTGAACGTGGGATACTCATTTGTTCAAAAATATTTATGTTTTTGAAAATATTTTTTTTTCATAGTTTCAAGTGTCAAGTATTTATACGAAACAACATTTTTATTAAAAATAATTATGCTTTTAATATTTTTATTCTAATCAACTTTTAAGAAACTTACTTTTTTGAAATACAACGTACAGTTTTGATTTCATCTTCGAATATTTATAATATTACTCGTCCTAAATTGTGATTTTATGTATCGAAATACATGCTTAGGAAAAATGTGCTGCTTTGGAATATGAAATTAAAACAGAATAATATTGTAATATTAAAACACTTGAAACATTTTAAGGATAAAAAATATTTAGAAACCATGTAAAAAAAATGTTTCAAAAACATTTATACTTTTTTAAATAATGAGTTGTTTAGTCAACTGGCAGATAAAACCCTATTCGTTTAATTATTAATAATAATAATTAATGCGATCAAAATATAATTTATAATTTATTTATTTATTCACCCGTTTGTCGTTATTTCCACAGAACAATTTGATAAGTGTTGAAGAATTTCATCATATTATACAAGAAATGACAAACTTCCCGTTACGACCATTCGTACTGCCGTTTTTAAGGACTCACCTGCCTTCGCTACAACGTGATCTGCAGTTAATGGCCCGTAACAACAAACAGGTAAACACGTCATTGCAAGTAAAATATTATGTTAAAACAAAATACACATAAACAGTGACTGATCAATCATATTTTCATAAATGGATGAAATAATACAAAATATTTTTTCTAGTGTTAATTAGGTATTATTATAATATTATACCCTTTCAAAAAATGCATTTGAGAACGAAAAACTCTAAAAATAATTTCCTATAGAAATTCAACCGGAATCGATCCAGGATTTCTTCGAAAATTCGTAAATCATTTTTATTGCCTTATGTTGTTTTAATGTAATTTTATTTTCGAAGTATTTCTAGAAATAGGTTACAACTTGAGAATGACCTTCAAAAAAAAAATAATGCACTTAAACGTCAAAAACCTGGAAAAACGGAAACATGCCCCAAAAAAAGTTTGTTGTTAGCACACAGTGTGTACTTGAAACACGTATTTTGTATCTTGGAAAGCATATCGTCCTAATTATTATAATATATGACTTAGTATGATCAGAGTAGAGTTTTTTTATCAAATAAAATTGCATGATAACATTTCGTTATCCAATATACCTACTGTACAGCAGAGGTTGCCAAACAGTTCATCTTCAGAGTAAAATTGATAGATCATATTTAAGATTATAGATGTAGAGCACACTTTTAAGTTTTATATACAAAGTATATATCAGGACTTGAAACCGAAAATATTTTTTTCGATTTCGGTTTCGGTTTTGGTTATCGGTATTTATTTTTTCCTATTTCGGTTTTGGTTTCAGATATTGGTATTGATTTTTTCCGATTTTGGTTTCGGTTTTGGATACCGGTATTAGTTTTTTTCGATTTCGGTTTCGGTTTCTGATATCGGTATTGTTTTTTTCCGATTTCGATTTCAGTTTCAATATCGGTTTCAAATCCAAGATTATTATTATATTATTATAATAATTTATAATGACATACATACTCGCGTACTTGCCAATCGCCACACATCGCGTGGCGTACGATTTAACGTTTGGTTGTCCCACAAGTAGATAGAATAATAATATATTATATATAATTGATTATAAATACATACTATAAAATATAAATGTCTAATTATGACGTATAAAGTTAGCCTCTCCACTTCATAACACAACTTCCAAATGATTTGCAACCTAATTTTTTTGATTTGTAACCAATTTTTTAGAATTTGTAACTTCACCGTTTATAAATTAAAACTATTTTTTAATTAGCCATTTGTAATTATTTGAAAAAATATATTCAACAGTATTTTACATTTAATTTGAAAATGTCGATGGCTTAGTGCACACGTCTTGTTATAAGTCAATTTTTTTACTCTGAATGCCTACGAAATAAGTAATAACTTTAATGATCGCAGGTAGATGGTATTATCCAAATGCCAATCACAATATGATCGCCAGTGTGATTTGTGGTGCTACGGGAAGGGACACATTTTTCAGTCAATGGCTTTTAAGGAAACCCAGACAATTATGTTATAAACTATAAGTATTTATAAGTTTATAACATAAATATTAATACCTAATTTATAAGTATACTATACAGTATACAGTACTATATATACTCAGTATCTCATAATTTATTGTTTGCGTCGTGGCGATTGTGTTAATTTAATGTAGGCACATGGTTATTTCTGATCGTCTGTGGCGACAGAAAAACACGACAGCTTATAACATTATAGTTATATAATAATACTGTTGTTGTTTTAAAAATTTTACTATGGCGTATTTCTGCGTATACTGTTCTAGACGAATTTATTAATCTATTTAGTATTTGCCAACATAATATAATATTATATAATATTTATATTGTGTATAATAGGCATTTATAGTTTATACTAGGTACAGTAGTACGTATAATATTTTGTATACCCGTGAAATTACCTATGAAAACATAGGGTTCCCGAAGACGACGACTACAACTGCAGCAGTGCAGCTATACCTTCAATCTTCATAATATATATTATATTATAAATATTAAAAATTAATTATAATGAAATATATTAGGTACCATTAATAGTTTTTCCGATTTCGGTTTTGATTTCGGATATCGGTATTTATTTTTTCCGATTTCGGTTTTGATTACCGGTATTGGTTTTTTTCGATTTCGGTTTTTAACAGTTTTAACCGGCATTCAAAACCGGTATCGAATATTGGTTTCAAGCTCTGGTATATATTATATTAAGTAAGTAGCAAGCATGTTACTAGATATGTTTACTGTGCGAGGAATATTGAGGAATCATAGATATGTTTTTGTGTCTAATGCAGTGGAAAAATATCTAGTAGGTAGGTAGCATGTTACATTTTGTTAGGAACTTAATATAATTTAATTTACTTTTTATTTATATTGTTGATTTACGTTTTATGGAAGTAAACGCTTAGCGTTACAAAAATCGGCACGGTGAAACTTGGTTAGAAAAAAAAAAATTTGTACCCAGCCCAAAAACATATCTATGATACAGGTACGGTAAAAACACTGCCGATCACCCCTACGTCGCGCTCCATTAAACTGAGAACTTCCGGTCGTAATCGCCCAAAGAAAGTATAGTGGTCGATCACCTGCAGAAAACCAAAAAAGTTTAAAGGATCTCACTTGATGGAAGAGGTCGACGACCCCGTGGTATACAGCAGTACATAATATATAGGGTAGGTACAATATACATTTGACGATATTTTATGTATCGTTTTAATATCGACAGAAAAAATTGCACTCTTTACTAATACGCGCAACTTTAAATGAATCGTCTGGAAACTTTTTTCTTATTTTAAAACTTTAACCGTTAGTTTTTAACTAATAAGAAAATACAAACTGTGTTTCTCGCTGCAGCGTTTCGCTTGAATCGTTATTTCCACGTTTTTTAGTTCCGACCAACCATTTGGTACATAACTTATGCGCCGGGCACGTGTTTAAGCGGAATATTGTTAATCGCAGCGACAAAGGTTTATAATAATAATATTATGCTTTCATAATAATAATAATAATAATTTGCAAGCCATCTGTCAACACAATTTTTGGAAGTCGTCTGCAGCAGGCTGATAGTTACACGGGTACAAAACGAATATCGGATAATTCAAAAGGGAATAATTGTTATAATATATTATGTTAAACGCACTCGCACGTACAAGCCGTACCTGACGAGATATATGTAAAGAAAATACTTTCTTTTAATATCACTATTATAATCTTAGATCATATACTATGGATGGAGCTATCCTTATATTGCCATAGCACCGAATTGTGTCCAACATCATCCCCACCACCTTCAAAATTTCACGGTACAAGATACTAATGCGCATGCCCGAAAGTCAGTAATCAGTATCAAAAATGCCAACTTATAACACATTTTTAATAACTATAGTAACTACTATTCTGATTTCTGTACAATGTCCATGCATAAAAAATACTAATTAACATTTTAACAATATTTATTAACCTTACATTTACCTTTACTTTTTACAATAGTACACAATATTTAAATTAAATAAAACTTAGTCCAAATTCTAATAAATAAATAATGATAATCACTAGAGCTCGGATGTTTATGACTTAGCATATTTTTTTCGCGCAGCCAGAATTACACTGGAATGAGATATAAATTTGATTCTTGAAGTCTATATTAGAAATAGGCAAACTTTTTTTGCATATTTTTGCATATTTTACATTTTTGAGCATATAAATGCATATATTGCTAATTTCTAGATTTAGTGGCATTTAAAATATTTAAATATAATATAAACATAACACTTTTTAGTACCTAATATGTATTTTAGTTTATATATTTATATTTATAGTATTTTATTTCTTTTATGTATTTTGCAATTAAGTTATTTTAAAATCATTTAAAACAAAAGTTATTCTGAATCACTATTATCCCATTTTTTTGTAATTGTTTAAAATAGATATAATATTTAGTATACATTTAATAGTGCTCATAATTTATTTTGAGTTAATATTAACACCTTTTTTGCATATATTTTTTCATTTTTATTGAAATATTCATATTTGTTGAAAAATAGATATATTTTTGATATATTTAAAGGCATATTGTAACATATTTTGAAATTTTGAAATGCATATTTTAATCACACTTTGGTCATTAACATCAGAGCTCTAATAATCACATTTGAAAATTAATCTAAATTATATAAATATATACAATTAGTAATTAGTTAGTACTTGCCACTTGGTAGCAAATTTAATAAGTTGACAAAATTCAAAAGTTTGATTTTAAACGTTTTAATATTTAAATTCAACGTGATCAGTAAGTTAACAGTATGACACTATGACAGTATCATTCACATATATTTCTGAGCATGCGCATTAGTGTCGTGTACCGTGAAATGTTGAAGGTGGTGGGGATGATTTGAACACAATTCGGTATACGGATAGCTTCATCCATAGTATATGATCTAAGATTATAATCAGCTAACATTGATAATATGATAAAGTGATAATATTGTCATATTGATAATAATAATAATATATAAAGATGTCTGTTAACCAAGAAAATTGATTTTAACATCGTTTTTTTAAATTTTGACAATAGTAACATAAATTGTTGTTTCTTTCGTTTTACAGGTAAATTTGTAATTTTGTAAATAATGTAAATACTAAGTAATAAATAACTTTTGTTTTACAGAGAAACAAAGTGTGTACTATTATTATATGAAAAAACAATATTTACATTATAAAAAAAACAATGTTAAAATCAATTTTCTTGGTTAACAGAAATCCTTATATATTATTATTATCAATATTACAATATTATCACTTTATCATATTATCAATGTTAGATTATAATAGTGATATTAAAAGAAAGTATTTTCTTTACATATATAATATATATTTCTTGATGTGACATTTCCCCCTGCAGGACAGCTCGAGGCATATTTCCGGATATTATTATTAATGAATCGCTCGCGATAGCCATACCTATATATATATCGCGGTATCATTCGCGTTCGACCCGTTTTCTGCAGTGATGTTTCCATATAACTTCGGGGGCGGACCGGCCATTTTTGGTCCAGGGTGAAAAATTAATTAGGGGAGCGTATCTTAGTAAAATTAGAATAGAGTACAATAAGAGTTAAATTTAAGAAAGGGCCCGAAAATGATAATCGGGGCTTTTGTTATAAATACGAACGGGGGCCCGGGGCAAGCCCGGATTAATGGGGGTCCAGGGGGACCATGGTCCCCGGGTCTCGTAGTTAGAATTTATTTTGGGGTCTTAGATTTGTCCATTACTTTTTTCGTTACAGGCTATAACAGTAAGTCCTCAACAAAAAAATTCAATGAATATTCAGCGAGGAAAAAAGCTTGTAAATTATAATTTATAAATTAAGTGATTCATTATTTATTGCTATGTACCTAATATCTATGTATATTTATTATAACAGGTACCTAATATTAAATAAAATATAAATATTTTTTTTTTCGTACAGGAGCCTGATTTAAAACTTTGGCCCCCTGTTTTAATTCGTGCTTGGCCCGGGGTACAATCTGGCTTATAGTACCCTGGAAAAGACCGCTCCTGCATATAAGTACGACTCGTTTATTTTTTGATATTTTGTTCGTCTTGAAATCGAATTCTCGTGAAAATATATATCAGCGGTTTTAAATATATTTTTTTTTTTTTTTTTTTTTATTAATAGAAAAGCCTCGATAACGTGACCATTGGCTTATTTTTACATCAATGAAGACTTAGATTAAATTAAATTAAGTTGTACAGTTCAGTTTCTTTTAAAAATAAAATTATATTTTGGATGGATTTTTCGTCAGGGCCCAGTGCGTCGTGAAGGTGTTTGGGTATGTTGAGTTTTTGGCGTGCCTCTTTTGTGTCTCTGCATTCGGTGATGATATGTTTGATTGAAGTTGTAATTCCGCATGTAAGGCATATTTTTGGTGGCTCTTTTTTCATGAGGTGGCCATGTGTGTGATGCGTATGGCCTATTCTGAGGCGATTAAGTACGACTTCCTCTCTTCTTTTGAGTGACATAGGGTTATTCCATTTTTCGATGGTTCTTTTTATCTCATTTAATTTACTATTCATTTTGAGCCATTCTTTTTGCCAGATATTTTTGATTTGGTTGTATATAATTTTTTTAGTATCTTTGTCGGATTTAATATTCCACACAGTTAGTTGGAGTGGGTTATTGGCTTTTTCCTTGGCAAGTAAGTCGGCTCTTTCATTACCAGGTATTCCGCAGTGCCCGGGGATCCATGCGAAGATTAGGTTATCGTTAAATTTATTAGTCAAGTTAATTATTTTATTAGTTATAACATTATTGTTATTAATATTACTAAGACTAGCTAGAGTGCTCATGGAGTCTGTCAAAATTATGAACTTATTATTATGCAGATTGGCACTTATTATATAGGAAAGTGCTTTATATATAGCTAGTGCCTCAGCCGTTTTAAATATATTATTTTCGCGTCGAGATCAACAAATAATTATTCAAATAATAATAATTTAGTAATTTATACAATATATAAGTTTCTGTCTATAAACATAAATACGAAGTTCTTTGTAAACATATCTTATTTTTTTCCTGATAATATTTTCTATATTCTGCGAACTTATAATAATATTATTACAAACCGTAAACTCGTAATGAACAAAATATTTTTCTGGATAGTATGAAAATTTAAAATTAACTCAATTGGGAAAATAAAAATAAATGAGTTGATTTTAAGTTAACGTAGAGGCAAATGGGTTAAGTTAAAGTTAAGTTAATTAAATCACCAAATTAGTAAGTTAAGTTAACAAATTAAAATCAACTTAACTTTTAACTTAACTTCCAACTTATTAACTCGTTAATGCCCAGCCTTGATAATTTATTATAGTGAATTGTTTGAACGATATTGTATGAATAAAAAATTAAAAAGCATCTAAAATCATCTAAAATCATCTAAACTGACAATATTTTTTTTTACAACCCAACACGTCTCTGTGCCGAATGGAGATTATTATTAGGTACCTGATTCGGTTAGGTCAGGTTTGACCTGATTTGGTATTTAACATTTAACAACGAATCATAGAAAATTCCTCCAAAACTCATTTCACTTTATTTTAAAAATACATCTTTAAGTTTCTTGTTACACATTTTAAAATTTTAACATAATATAGAGACTGTTTATTTGTTTTGTATTTTTTATTTTACATTATGTGAAATCGCGATAATGCTTCGATAAACGGCTAAAACTGACGGAATGATCACACAACATGGCGTGTTATGTATGTTAAAACATTAATAAATTAACAAATCGATGGGATGTGCTCGTTCTGCAAGCTTTAAGTACAATAACAATAATAGCTATGAAAATAATAATAATGTGTAATAAATTATTTGCATTGTATTAATTATTATTAAAAAATCATATTAATATATTATCGTCTAAATTGACAATATTATTTTTACAATCCAAAATATCTGTGCCGAATGGAGATTGTTATTATCAGATTTGGTATTTAACGTCTCAAACAACGAGTAGTAGAAAACTTCTCCAAAACTTATTTCGCTTTATTTTTAAAATACGTCATTATAACTTTCATAATACAGTTTTCGATATATTTTAATCAATAGAATCTGTTTATTTGTTTTGTATATTTTTTTTTTCCAAATTTCATATCGTCATAATGTTTCGATAAATGGCTAAAACTGACAGAATGACAATAGGACATAGCGTGTTATATATTAGGTAAAAAAATTATTATATAAATAAAAAAAAAAAATAATAAATCGGTCGTGCTTGTTTCGTAAACGTTGAGCACAATAATAATAATAATAATAATAATAATAATGTGTAATACAATTTTTGCATATGTATGAATAAAAAATTAAAAAACATCTAAATATGATATTACTTTACAGTCCAATATATTATATTTGTGTGCCAAATGGAAATTATTATTACAATCTGTTTTTGGTATCTATTTAATGTTTCAAACGACAAATCGTAGGAAACTTCTCCAAAATGTATTTCACTTTATTTCAAAAAAAACTTTTTTAATTCTATGTTTCATAATAATCTAACTAATCGCCCAGGACACGTATTATATTTTAATGAATAGAAACTGTTTATTTTTTCGTACATTTTATTTTCAATAATAATTATTATGTCATAACGTTTCAACAAATGGCTAAAACTGACAGAATGACAATAAAACATAATAGGTAAAAAATAATTAAATCAGACGCGATCGTTCCGCAAACTATAAGTAATACAATATTATTACCATATTGATTAATTATAATATTTACAATCCAAAATATTAGTGTGCTAAATGGAGATTATTATTATCTGTTTTGGTACCTAACGTTTCAAACGTCGAATCGCATAAGACTTCTCCAAAATGTATTTCACTTTATTAAAAAAAAAACCCTTTTTAACTTTCTGTTTCATAATAACCCAGGACACATATTTTAATAAATAGAAACTGTTTAATTTGTTTTAAATAATGTCATAATATTTCAATCAACGCCCAATGGCTAAAATTGACAGCATGACAATACAATACAACTACAGCGTGTTACATAATGGGTAAAACAAAATAATTAAAAAATAATAAGTCAAGCGTGCTCGTTCTGCAAACTTTAAGTAAAACAATAACAATAATAATATTGATAATAACGTGTTATAAAATGTTTGCACATGGTATATGTGTATATGATAAAAAAAAAATTAAAAACCCCTAAATATAATATTATATCATCGTCTAAACTGACAAGATTATTTTTAAAACCTAATATATCCGTGTGCCGAATTGACATCATTATTATTTGTTTTGGTACCTATTTAACGTTTCAAACAACAAATCGTAGGAAACTTCTCTAAGACTTACTTTACGAGTACCTACTTTATGTATTAGTTGATACCCGGGTCATTATATATCACGGTATTCTGATAATCTCATTACCAGATACCATTTTTTAAAAACAATGTATTATACATTTTTACCAAATTACTAAATTTTTTTAATAATAAACTTTTAGCAAAAAATTAAATGGTTTTCAAAATATGAAAAAAATAAGAAAGACAACATTTTTGAGAAACTTGTCAGCCAATAAGCTCCTCGTGGTGTTCCTTGGGTTAGGCTTGACTAAATACTGAAAATAATATAATATATAATGACCTGGGAATCAACTCGTATGCAGCCAAATGTTAGAATCGAACAAAGTTTGAGTCATACAGAGTTGGTTCGTTTAACGGGTGACGAAGTATAACACAAATCTTTGACACGGGAAACGCCGAGCGGGAAAGCTAGCTAGCAATATTGCAAATAGCGGTAGCGATCATTCGGCGGTGGACCGCACTTTTCCGGGGGAGAGTCTTAATTTATTATATTATTACGTGTGTATAGATGAAATTTTCGATCTCGCGACGGGTCGCAGTGTGCGACAGCCACTACATTCGGGCACACGATGTGACGGTATTGTTATTATTATTATTATTATTATTGTCATCGTTATAAAGACTGACGAACGGCCGGAGGAGAAGGGAGAAAATATAGAAAAAAAAAATAAGAAATCCCGTCAAAAATGAACCTCTAATGTGTACGGCAGTCGTGATGTCTCGCGTCCATTACCCGAGGCCGCCCCGCATGTGTTGCCGCAACAGCCGTCGCACGGGCTGCGTCTAATGAATTCCGTCCGAACGGTCAGCGCGTTGCATGGGTGGGTACCGCGGTGGGTTAGGGGGGTGCACGTCGTGTGTGTCGCTCAAACGACTCCGCCGGAGCAGTGGCGGCGGTGCTTAAAACCGTACGCAATTTTCACGCGTATTCGCGGGGGCGTAAACGGGGTGGCCGTCGGAGGAGGGTGAGCAGACAGGGGGTGGAAATTATTATGGCTTTTTTCGTCGACGCGCTCGAGGTCAACGTTTTTTGTGTTTTCGCGTTCGATTTCTCGTTTCGTTGGCGCGTACTATGTTATATATATATATATATATATCATATCGTCATGTACCACCCTATGTATGTACCTATACCACATTTTTACTACACCGCCGCAGTAGGTAGGTACGGCATAAAACAGCGTGAAATTATTTATTTCTACGGAATCCAGGTTTTGACGGTTTCGCGGGGTTCATAACGCCGCCATAATAATATCATATCACGCCGAAACGCGTTAAATCACCGAAAAACGTCAAATGCATTCGGGAAATAATTTTGAAGCAACAACACACAATAATAACCGCCTTAACATTATTTTTATTATAATTATTATTAACATTTCCAAACGGATTCCGTTCGCGGTTTTGTGTTTCCATTCGGCGCGATGATATATTATAATATGCCTGTAGTAAAACCTCGTCGGTTAAAGAAAAACGGCTATTTTTACTAAGCGTGCGGGTACACGACGTGGTAACCTAACCTGACCTGACCTAACGCGGTAGAAATACCCGTTCTGAAAACTCGTGTAGGTTGTATAATATGTACAGGGTGTCGCCTTGGGGGTGATTCGTCGAGCATTCTCGACACCATTTCCAAGTGCGCATTTGGAACCCACACACACATTCAAATGCTTAGATTGCTTATACCGTTCAAGGAATATGTTTTGAGACGACGTCGACTTGTGTTTTTCTAGTATATTGTTGCGAGCAGATGATTTTTCTGTTGATGTATCTAATTCGAAATTCGAACGAGTAGTTTCTGATTTATTAAAACGTATGTGCACACTAGGTAAGGATAATGTATAATCATTGAAAATATTAAAAATATTATTACCGTTAGTACACAAAGTTATGAATATTCAAAAACTTCTGGTTTCGAATAATCGTCAAAGTCATCTGCTTAAAAATCTACAGGGAAAATTGCTATTTTCATTAGAAAAAAATAAGTTTGAATAGCCACACATCTCAGTTGTATAAATAATAGATAACCTATTTATTTGAAAATTTCAAAAATCAAAATTTGAGCTTAAGCTTGTTATTCAAGGAAAACTGAATAGTATAACTACATAGTAGGTACCTAACAATGGTTATTATTTCTATTCTATTCTTTGAGCAGCATAGTTGTCATAAAAACAATGTTAAACAAAAAATATATATAATTCGATTGTCAAAAATATTTCCGTGATTATTTAAAATGAATTGTTGATCAACATGTTAGTCATCGTTTTTATTTTAAAGAAGACCAAGGAAAGAGTGAAAAGTTATTATTTTTATTAAAAATGTATAAATTATACAAATTGTATGCTTTAAGTCGCTCACGGTGTCGATGTAATTTTATCTACAAAAATATGTACGCTTTATGGAAAATTGATACGTTTCTGTAGAATCGACCAAATTTGATAATATATTTTTTTAACTAATAGATGACAATATTTTATAGGGAGCGTTTAACACTGTTTTTCAAAATTTTAAACTTGAACTTTATAATATGTTTTCAAAAAATAATACACTAGCATACACTTAAATCTTTTTTATAAATTATATTATACCGCCATTATTTGAAATAAAATAAAAAGTCGTAGTTCAGCGTGGCTTGTAGGAAGATAAAACGTCTTATTCAGATAAAACAATTGCTATCCATATCCGACAATTTTACATGGCCTGAGAATTATTCCTGTGAAGTAATTTTTTTTCGGTATAATACAGTGTCGGGCAGTAGATTAGTTGTTGAATAGAATTATAATTAAGGTGGCAACTAAAATATAAAATATAATTTTCAAATTTCATAGAATTGCGGTAAATCAAAAACCTTAATAACAAAATATGACTAACCCTCAAGTATGCATCATTATGCAAAATTAAGTTTCGTCCAAGCAATCAATTTGGTTTGAAACGCACACATTTCAAACCCTGGTAGTTGTGTATATTATGTCAGCAATAATTATGAGTAATTAGACAAAGCATACTATTCTGGCTCTACCTACTGATTATGTAACACTTTGCATGATGAACTTTAGTCTAACAACAATAACGGGTTTATAATATTCTCCGCTTTATTGTGCATGGCTCTTTGAATCGTCAGAACCCACTGCCGCCGCACTCTGTATATAAATCTGTAAATTGGCCCGCCAACTGCAAAAGGTTGAACCAACCCAACGTAAAACTTATAGTGATGTAAATTTTGATAAACATTTTTTTTTTTTTGTAAACACTTTCGTGAAAAGTTTCAATTAGTTGAAAATGTTATAAAACTTCTCGTATTAATGTCTTATCAAATTAATACCTTGATATTATGCGGTTATAGTAAGGGCTCGGAATTTTTCGGGCTATAAGATTTATCGCTGAGCAAGCTTGAAATTGATTTCACGACACTACGAAAAAATTAATAAAAGTTTATAGTGCTTATTTTTGCATACTAAGTGATTATGTGAAGGTTTGTGGTCTTAGTTTTACCATTATTTAGTGTTTAGTTGTTGATTAATGATAATTGATGAGTTTATAAACCAATTTGGCAATAAAAAAAAATTAAATACATTATGATGTATAATTTATTATTTTGAAAGTTTTCACTAGGCATTATTGTTTCGGGTTTTTCAAATCCCTAGTTGACATGCGATTTATCGTTTTATTAATATTTAGTTAATAAAATTTAAAATTTAAAATATACTACTTAAGTTATTAGTTATTAAAAATTACATTTTACCCATTTTTAACACAAGACCACAAGCCCCCTCCCTCCTGCCGTACTGCTTTTTATATTTATAATAATGCAATGTAATTCTAACACAAATATGTTTTTAGGCTGGGTGCAGATGTTTTTAAACGATTTCTTTAAACGATTTTGCGTAACGCTTTGTCTATCTATCGCCATAGAAACGAACAAAATGTAAAAATGACCTAATTCTCACAATAGATATATTATAATTTATATTCTACAGTTAATGGTTACTTGTTAATACATAGTTTCGATTCATACATTTTCTTTGGAGTGGAAAATATCCAGTAGCGTGCTACGTTTATATAACACGATTACCAGTTTATAAAAAACGACGAATTTTATAAAATATGAAAATATTTTTTAGTAAAATATCTTTATTTATGAAAATTGTGAGTGGAAAAAAAATTCCATATTTTTTAACCATATAAGTGCATTCATTTTTAATACTGTTCATGTGCATCAAGTTCTGAGCCCTAGTTATAGTATATTAAACCAAAACATAGTTATTTTTAAAATTGTGCACAGTGTACTTGTATTTCCATATTAAATGGCATTTTATAATCAAAAAATATATTGTCCTGTTTATTTATTTGGGGCCGCCGCACACCTAAATCCTCTCCCGGCAGACGGCACTAATCCGCGAAATGATCAGATTACATTGTACATTTTTTAAACTCAAACCACCCCCCCCCTCCCCAGCACTTTTGCTTTTTATATTTACAATAATATAATGTGATTTTAACACAAATTTGTTTTTGGGCTGGGTGCAGATATTTTTATTTTCTAACGCTTTGTCTATCGCTATAGAAACGATCAAAATGTAAGAATTACCTAATAATAGATATATTATAATTTAGATTATACAGTTAATGGTTAGGTACTTGTTAATACATATTTACGATTCATGAATTTTCTTTGGAGTGGAAAATATCCAGTAGCGTGCTACTCGTTTTTATCATACGATCACCACTCTATAAAACAACGAATTTTATAGAATTTTATATAATATAATATGTATGAGTATAGTTTAAAAAATTTGAAAACTTTTACCTCATATAAATTTCCTATCAAATAAACCACTTGAAATTATAAATCGTTATGGTATATATTATCTTAATCTACATAATTAAAATACATATTTAAAACTGTGTACTAGTATTACCATTTAACCATTTTAATATTATTCTATTGAACATACCTAATAATATAGGAAACACAAAATACTAATAAATCTATCGTGGTAATAAATGTGCAATTTTATCTACATATTATTAAAAATGTCATATTTTTACTTTAGTGTAAATGTTCAGTGTATAAACGTTTTCCTATATTAATTGATTTTTCAATTTTATTTTATTCATTTTTTGAGTAGTTACCACTATTCTCCCGACCAACTTCTTTTCATGAGTAGAAAAGTCTCACAACTGTTTATAATTGATAAATATATTTTATTCAACATGTAGGTTAGCCTACATAATACTTAATAATGTTAGTTCATATTCACAGTTGTTCGATTCCTAATTAAATAATAAACATTTAGCTAACATTTATATCAACCGTACAGCCTCAAAAATTCATTATGCTCTGAAAAAAAATCAAATTTTCAAAGAAAGTTGATATTTTTCGAAAAATTTCATTGATAAAACAAATAAGTTTCAGTTGAAAATTTTCAAGCTTACATAAGCTCTCGTAAGACGAAACTTTTAATTATATCTAATCCGTCGTTGTTGCAGACGTTAAGCCAATACCTGAAACAGCACGAGAACGCGTACTTGGACAGAGATTCGCAGGCCACCGAACCGTCGGAGATCTTCCACCAGGTGGAGCGTGTCCCGCCGCCGTCACCGATGCCGCGCGAGAACAACAACAACAACGGAACCAACGCCAACCACAACGGCAGCAACAACAACAATAACAACAATGGCGGCGGCAGCGGAAACGGCCACAAGCGGCCGTACCCGTTGGCCGCCGACGGATACTACGAGACCGGTTACGCGGCCGACATGGAGTATCAGCAGCAGCCGTGCGTCAAGCGGCCGAACCTAGGGTACGCCATGCCATTCATGTACCAGCACCCGCACATCCACCCACAGGAACCGCCGCCGCCGCCGCCACTGCCGCCGTCGCACCCGTATAACATACTGCCACTGCTGCACATCCGCGAGGTGGAGGACCACAAGGGCCACGTGGAGGACGAATGGAAGAACATTCACGTGGTAAGTGCGTTCCGTACGGTTACGTTGCAGTGGCGCACGCAGGGGTAGGGTTCTAGGTTAACCCCCCTGAAATTTCTTTTTTCTGGTTCCAATGCACTTATTATCACCATCGCCTCCTCATACGTGCACCTTCACAGGAAACCGACGACACGCCTTGAGTAGTATAGAAACGGCAAAATCAAGAATTCGAAAAATTGGTTTTGAGATCGTTTAAAATTGTTTAAGATCAGAGTAAAGGAAAAAAATAGGTGTGGTCGGTGAATCACCCTGTATACAATGTACAACATTTAGAGCTTCTGTGGAACGGGTTAAACATAATCGATGCGTCTGAAATTCTTTCGTTATGGTTTTTTTTCTGATTCATGGGGTGGGGGATGAATTGGAAAAAAAATAACTTCGAAAATAAGGACCACCTTTCTAGTGTCCATAAACCTTACTGTTTATTCTTATTGGTCTACTTTTTACAACCGAATCGTCAGTGGCGGATAGGCCCATCGGGAATTCGGGATTTTCCCGGTAGGCCCTATCGTGTGTTGGTGTATGGGGAGGCTAAGACCATTTATCAAGTACTGAACCTTGTGTGATGAAGATTGAAAATAATGTTAATAAAGATGCAAATTGACTAATTTAATATTTTTGACCACTCTACAAGAAAAATACCATAAACAATATTTATTTTTGTTCCTTGTATCGACCGTATCATTAGGAATATTGCGATCTATTTTTAGATTAGAGTTATAGAAAACCGTATTTAATACCGGTAGATTATAGATGTACCACGATGTAAACAACATGGTATGATCGCAGAAGTCCAGATTTGGTCCAAGTCCACGCAATACGTCACTTGCTTACCCATATTATCATATTTTCATTAAATTATTATTACTATACACTACTCTACGCGTCACGTGCTTATCGAAGTATCTGACCGTCAAAACGTTACGATAATATACCTTGTTTTTATATCATGAGCTGTACTATTATAATGTACCAATGCGGCATGTTATACGCTTTTATAGTTTTTTTTTTCAAAACGTGTGGTTTTTAACGCCCATTTCGAAACTGTTTGATTTTTATTGCGAAAACCATTATTTTGGAAATTATAGTCATCCAAAGTTTGCGATTTTACGTTTATAGGTACGCACTATTTTAATGCTGCGCGGAGGAACTCGTGTTTGGTGTTTTTTTGGATTTTTTTGTCCGAGTGCAGCGCAACGAGCGAGTGGCAACGGTAGCACATTATGTGATTTTTAACAACTTTGTTTAATTCCGAGGCCTTTAGTCCGAGCGATATTCAACTCTACGTATTTTTGTTGAAAAAAATATAGTTTTTGAAGTTTTTCATCAATAACTTCAAAACGAAGTTTGTCCGGGCATTTATTTTTACATTCTTAAAAAGCACCCTTAAATAAAAAAAAAAATGAAAAAAACCGAAAAGCTGCTAAACCAGAATCGTTCCTAAACCTGTACTAAGAGTACCTAAATTACTTATTATATAGTTTTGTATCTTAATAAAATGTCACTCGCGACTTATTTTTTGGGGGGGCCTTGTTCAAATTACTTCCCAGTAAAAAAATGTAAGCCTATCCGCCACTGCACATCGTAAAACGATGATATACGCTCAGCAGATGATTATAACATTGTTTTAAATGAATATAACGCTGTTTTCCCGGAAACTCGTTCGCCGTATAGAAAAGCGCGGTCCGCGTGTAAGACGACTTTAATTTAGTTTTTTACATTTCAATCACCCCTCGTCGCCTGCGCTTGTGTATACGCAATGGGTGGTTTGTACGAACGGTTATACACATTATAACAAACAACTACCCCAACTGATTTTATATTATGTCATGTAATATATTCACGAGACCGTAGGGGTAAGGAAAAATGTACCGTCGTATCGTTTACAGCTGACGTCAGAACGCGCGCGTTTTGTTTCACATCTATTGACTTTGTGATCTCACGGGGTTATGTCCACCACCCCCCCCCCCCATCGTCCCACAAATCCCCCTTATTTGTGTCTTCTAGCACCACTATTCATTTAAATGTATTATTTATTTATTTATTTAATATAATTTCAACGCCCGGCGGTAATTTTACAAAGATACTAGTACGCAGCAAAAAGATTACATTATATACATAAAGTAATTTTGGTACAATAACAACACCTAAGTTATATAATATGAGTAGTAGAGTGAAAATAAGTAACATAAAGCATCGCGTGTAAAAGAAAACCAGAGAAAAAAAAAGAAACTCATAAGATTTAGTTTAATTTAACCAAGATTTTTCCTTTTGATCGGTTACTAAGTCCAGAAGTCCAATAGACTGCTGGTGTCTACATTTATTGGACGCATTGCTCTTTGAATCGGATCACATTACATAAATATTTAGTTTTCCTAGTGTAGATTTCGAATATTTGATTATTTCGAGATTTGAGCCTCGGTACTTACGTGAAATGAGACCCTATTAAGTAGGCGGCCATTAAGTATTATCTCAAGGGTTGGGTTTTTATAGCATTTGCATACCTATTTCTTATAAAATGCTTAAGAGATAGCCGAGTAAGCTTACGATTTGTTTCACTTAACTGAAATCAGACATTTGATTTTTCATATTTTAAGATTTTTTTATAGTTTAGAGCTATTTCTGGATTTTTTAAGATTTTTTCGCATTTCCACCCATTTTACAATCAAAATTACTGATCATATTTTATAAAATAATGCATTTCAATAAACTTTTTTTTTCATTATTATCTAATTTTAAAAGAAAATTTCGATTGAGTAAAATAGACCGACTACACAAGAACGCATGATTTTGTATTAGGTGTTTGGTTTTAATTTTAAACTTTTGTCATTTGCTGATTTTGATGGGTCCGTTTTTTGGCATTTACGGCTGCGATTATCGTCATTATAGGTGAAAAATGGTCTATCATATTAAAAACTAATCATACCAATGTCGGTTATATGCGCACTTTTACGTTTTATAAGACGTATTATTTACCTATACGAGGGAATAAAAAAAATTGTCTTCTGTAAAAGAAGAAATTGTCGTTCGTATTTATTATAAGACGCGTAGCATGGTATTGGATAATTTTACTCTGCGAGAAAAATTGAGGAATAATAGATTAAATGTTTTTGAATTTAATGCAGTGGAAAAATAATATCTATGTGGTCAACACCTATTACCTGTGGGTATTACATTTATATTTATATTTCTAACGCTTAACTGTTTATCACCATAGAAACGAATAAAAAATAATAACATCATAATATTATCAATCCAACTTACAGGCCATAATAAATATAATAACAATATAAAATATCCACACTGACAAACAGTCTCCGCTCAGAATCGTTTTTCTTATACAATGATGTTATATCGTTGGATTCAAGTTTAACACAATCCATTATACACTGACCCAAATGTAACCTACTGTACGGTAGAGCGACATCCGCTTACCCGCTTTTTGCATATTATTTTGTTGCATATCATTAGCGCGTGTCTAGCGATATATTTTAAAGTAACATTTTTGCAATTTTAGGTGCTATAAAATCTCCCAACCGTTGATTGTTACTTATCCCCTCCTCTCTCCCCCCGGGCACGCCGCTGAATCTCATTTTATAGTATATATTTATTGATAAATAATTATTGTATTTACGTTTCGTTTAATACGATATCGCGTGTGCTGGATTATATAGATGTTGAACTGTATACTGAGCATGGTGGAGAAGACGAAAAAAGCGCTGGGTATACTCCAGGAGCGCGGAATGACCGAGACGAGTTTTCCGGACTGGAACCGGAAGAAAACGACCGAAGAAATTCTGGCGCACACGGTGCGGCACACGGAAGAAAAGATTGAAATCATCAAAAAGAAAGCTGGTAAGAAATATGTTTAAGCTCGCGAAATGGGCGTTTTCGTTTTAACTCCCCCCCCCCTCCATGACGATATGTCGTTATTGCTTTGCGTTCGTTTCATTAGTATATTATAATATTATTAAGTATTGTTATTATTTAAGAAATATTGTATTATACTGTCGTTGAATTTATTATAATAATTGTCACGTTTTAATTTTCTGTTATTTATCGATTTGTGTACATATAATATAATATTAAATAAATAAGAACCCTCGGTCGAATCACGCTTAACATAATAACAATGGTGGGGACCTAAACACTCGTTTTCTCGAGAACACGATGTGGATTATAAAATGTATTGAATAAATGTGTTATTTATATTTTTGTAGATTCCTACACTTACTATCTGCATTTGTTGTTGTTGCATTATACTTTTAAGCAAACGTTACTTTTTAAAATATTTTTTTTTCTTCAAAAAACCTGTCTACATAAGCTAAGTAACATAATAACAATAATAATAATAATATGCATATTTTATTACTTAAATTTGTCCAACGACAAAATAATGAACACACATTATAATTTATAATTTTAAATACTTATAATTAACTAAAACGAAATGCATGTAAATATATAATATAAAATATATAACGATAAATTTCGAAAACGGAACCTGGCGTGATTTTTATCTGCAGGTTACGCTTGTAACTTGATATTTGGTTACTTGTGTCGTAGATTTTTTTTATTGATGATAATGATAGGGATAGAGAATGAGAAAAAAAAAGTAATATAGAGAGCTAGTAAAAAAAGTGGGAAGGAGATCTTGTGTGTATACATAGGTACTGATCTTCTCTTTCACCACATTTGGCGTAGGTTTGGGTGCTTGAAGGTTATATACTTGTACTCTAGATTTTTTTTTTCGGTGACAACGATTGAGATAGAGACTAGTGGGTGAGTGAAAAAAAGAGAGATGTGTGTGTGGAGAGAGAGAGGGCCCAAGCGCGAGCCCGGGCTGAGAGTTTTGCAGAGTTGATCGAATATTTGATTTTTTTGTCTTACCGAATTGTGGAAGCAATATGGATTTGATGGTGGCAAATGCTGTTCCACAACTTAACTGGTGCACGAGGGAAGGCTTTTCTGTCGCCACATTTTGCGTCGGTGTGTTATCTACTTGCAAGTTACTGGTATTCTACTGGTTTCTGGTAGAGATAGCTAAGAGTGAAAATAGAGAAGGATAGAGAGACTGATCCAAGAGTCTCGCTAAGTTTATCAAATATTTGTTTTTATCGTCAGCATAGATAGATATAAATACCGAGAATTGTGTAAGCAATATGGATTTGATGGCGCGAGTGCTGTTCCCCAACTGGTTCTCGGGAGAGGGCTTTTTTTCGCCACATTTGCCGTCGGTGTGTTACTTTGTCGGATATTTGTTTTATTTTTTACTAGTGATAATGATAGAGATAGATTGTGAAAAAGTGAAAAGAGTGAGAGAGAGAGAGAGAGAGAGGAGAGGGAGAGAGAGTCTCGCCGAGTTGATCGAATATTTGATTTTCTCGTCTATATAGATAAGTATAAGTACCGAATTGTGTAAGCAATATGGATTTGATGGCGCAAGTGCTGTCCCACAACTGGTGCACGAGGGAGAGTTTTTCTTTCGCCACATTTGGCGTCGGTGTGTCGGCCCAAGCAGTGACTTACGTCGCGTATCTCGATTTGTTATTTGTTACTTTTTTGCAAAACACTATTATATTATATTGAAATTTGGACATGGCGCGTCTTATAAAGAAATATTCTTAAAAAATGTATAATTTTACAAATCAAACACGTTAAGTATTATTATTGAAAGAAAATAATTTTTTATCGATTAATGTATAGAAATAATACATCACGACTCAAAACCACTGTTCTTTTAATCATTATGCATATGTATATTATATATATTATAATTTTTTTTTATTATAAAAACCGATAATATTTCGTAACAATGAAAACCCATATCGTACCTTATAAGTTTATTGTGTAAATATCAAATAAAAATATATATTTCGTTCTTTTTGTCAAACGTGAAAATACAAAACAACTGCTGAGGTAATGTTTATTACATTATAAATGATCGATTTTGTAAATATAAAACCGTAGAATAATATATAATTTATAATATAATCATACAATATTGTACCTAAATAATAATAATAATAATAATGACAATACATTGTTTTAATATATATAGTTGACATGCAGTTATTAATATAGTAAAATGTTTACGTAAAATTGTGTATAAATTATTCATTTATTTTTATTTTTTTCAAATTTCTTCGAATACGAAAAACAGTTTGATACGTTATGTATGTTCTTCACCTTTCCCGGGTTATGGACCCCTTTCAAGTATAAATAAAGAGCGGTCGGTAATTGGGCCACATTTTATCCACCTGTTTCGTATAAAATATTTGCTCACAAATTACTACCCGGATGTTGGGCCACAAATGAAATCTATATTTTTAAATGTACCCGGAGATTGGGGCACAAATGTGTAGCATAAAAATATAACGCTTATTAACTAATTGTTATTTTTTTTCTGATTCATAAAAATACGTGGAGGGAAAATAGTATCGTCACAAATATATAAGTGTCAAAATCGAAAGATGTTGTTAATTTATTGTTCTGTGGCATCTCAATTCCGAGCCATTTGCCTAGGTATTTCAGAAATCTTATTTTTATATCCTTTACTTAAGACTACAGCCAAATTTTTCGTCCCCGTTATTGTACAACGGGAAATCTACATCCTTCAATTATTTCTGTCAGCCCATATACCTGTGATTAATTCCTTCTTGTAATCCTTAAATCGATAGTAACTCTTGTTGGTTTAAAACGTAAACCATGATCAGAGCAATAAAGGATAATTGATTTTAATGTTTTCATATAAGTGTTTTTTACTTGACTTGAAGTAGATAAAATACTAAAGGAACATATGAATTATCTTTATACCCAACTATATGAATAGAAAATAACTAATATACTAATATAACTAATATTTGCACAGTATTCAAAAGCGAAGTCGACATAAATAGATTCTAACGAAAATGGGAAATTTAAATTTTTAATAAGCAATTTATATGACATATTAATTTAGTGGTCCAATTACCGGATAAAATAATAAAAAATCGTTGAAAATAGTGGCCCAATTACCGTTTTGAAAAATTCCCGGGCGCCCTAAATAAGTATAAAAGCGGACCCCCCCCCCTTCCCCCGAAAGTGCCTATATTATTATATACAAATATGATAATCTGCAAATAATATAAATTCAACTTATCGACTACCAAAATATTAATAATAATAATATGATTAATATGATACAAAAGGCTAACAAACCGTCTCCGTTCAGAATCGTTGTTCGTGTACAATGATATTATATTATATCGTTGAATTCAAATTCAACGCCATCCATTACTGCAGTGACCCACTTGTAACCTATATCTACTGTACAGCAGAGCGTCACCCACTTTTTATTATTTAACCTCAATTTCACATATATTTATTACCGCTTCGTTGGTAAATCTATCGATAATTTTTTTTACGTAAACTCTCTCCATCTCTGATTAATTTATGTGAGAATATAATATTATCTTGCAATCTCGTCAAAATTTGACCTTCGATCACTCGTAAAAAAATTATGTAGTTGTAAATCAGACTTTTTTTTAGTTTCCAGGGAGAAAAACTTATCAGGACGATAAGCATTCATTTCGAATCGAGCCTTGGGTGTTAAAATTCAAAATGTTACGAATGTATACGTATCTATATTTACATATGTTTGTGATTACGACGAATCATATAAATATTTGAACTTTAAACGCTTATAATTAATTGTTATTTCAAAATTTTGTAACCACATGTATTTTCAATATTTTATTTAATCAGATCAACTAATAAGGAACTTTGCGTTAAACGATCAAATTTTTTTTTTTTTATAAGCTTCAGCGATTATATCTTCCACAAATCGAAGAAAAGAAACTATAAAAAATTTAGAAAATTTAAAATGTCTATAAATAGCACAAACAAAGTCAAAATAAGAGTACAATTTAAATGTACGATGTACAAATAATATCATGTCCAAAAAATGTTGTTTGAATAAATTTAATATTTGGTGAGAAATTAAAGTACTTACCAATTTTCGAATTACGTTCAAAAAAACTAAAAAAGATTTTGTCGAAAACTTCTGCAGGTCTTGCGTAGTAGAAATCACACGGATTTTCGGATTGTTTGATGCGTACTGTGAATTCTTTACTTTTGAACCCCAAAGTACCTACGAATAACCAGATCAGATTTGTTACCACGGGGACTACCCCCAAAGTGGAAAATCGAAACATTTTTACTACTCCAGAAGTAAAAAAAAAAATTAATTATCAAAATAATAAAAGCCACATCGATGTAAGACCGATGCATTTGACGTTCAGCTCAGTGTCTAACATTAAATTATATTTTATTTGATAAAACAATATTATAATTTCAGAGCAAATTGTATATGTTTTTATCTTACGCAATAAAATGTTATCATTGAGCATTTAATTTTTTCACAACGCGTATTATTGTGAAAATATTGTACGAACTTCACAATGATTGTCATTCTTCGTTTATTTCTTAACCAACGTTCAAATTGTTCGTCGAACCAAATTTTTGATTAAAATATTATTAATTACGTATATATTATATACAGGGTGATCCACCGAGCATGCTCGTCCGGGCTTTTCTTCAATGACGCAGTTATTCAAAATTTTGTTTTTTTGGAATTTATATAAACATACCTACTCTAAAACCACTATATTTTCAAATACTTGAGATTTTTTGTACTATCTCCTTGAGGATCTATTTATAGCCTGTGGATATACGAACTTCTGTTTTTCAACCGAGAACCTCCCTTTTCGACTGTAAATTATACAGTGGATAGTTTTTCAGAATAATTTGACGCATCAGAATCAAAACTTGTACCTACTAAAAGTTTTTTATGTATTTGACTTTGTGTTCTAATAAGAATAAAAGGTTATTATTATGTATGCATATAATGCATGTTTTATTCTATCGACATATTAATAGTTTGTAAAAATGGCCCAAGTATGATAAATACTAATTCCGAAATACGTCTATTTTATGTTTTTGTTGAATCATCTTTAAGGACTGTTAACCTTAGTGCGAACACTGTAATAACTGAGAAACCGCATAGGCACCTCCATTCGAATTAGGCATATCAAAATTTTCAAAAGAGCTATCCAATAAATAATTAACAGTGAAAAAAGGATGGTTCTCATTTGAAAAACAGGAGGTTGTAGATGAAAGGTCCTGTAAAATTCAAGAATTTGAAAAAATCGTTGTTGAGTAACCTATACCTGGGTTGTTATGTTTAAAACCCTGCAATGTTGTAAAAATGTTTATAACACGAATTTAAAACAGTGTAAAAGCCAAGTGAATAATTTTTTTTTTTTGTTTTATTTTAATAATAATAGATATCCTTCAGAAAAAAAGTTAAAGTATTAAATAATTGTATCCATTACCATCCTTAGTTTTAATTTTTTTTTTAATTTATTGAATAAATTACAAATTTAAAATGTTTTTACTTAATAATTAATATATACATAACATAAAGTCCACGTAAAACATCCATTCATAAAATAAGTAATAAATAAACAGTGAAACATATTATACTAGTAGGTACACGGCATATTGACATATAAGTAACTTACATATTATTAAACTAATATTAAGTTATTTTATAAAATAAACTATTTAAATCTCCAACAATTTATTTTGTTTTAAACAGAAAAGACAGTTTGAAACAAAAAATACAGATTTTTTTCAAATTAAAAAAATACATCAACTCTTACCCAGTCTTGGGTATTATTTTGAAAAGAGCATTCCAAATACAGTATTTGGAATACTTTTCCAACAGTATTCTGAATAAATATTTAGAATATTTTTTTTAAGTATTTTATTCATATGAAAAAATACCTATTATTTACAATAATAATTGTTTTCTTGTTTTTCTGGACATTATTACAATATTATACACATTTAAAAATTTTAAATCAAGTATCAACAACTTAAATTATATTATATTTAGAATTATTAAAGTATAAATGTTGGCAAAAGTATAACTGGTTTAATATTTAAAACAAAAATTAAAAAATATTTTAAAAGTATTTGGAATACTTTTGAAGTATTTAAAATACTTTATTTGGAAAAATATTTTTCATAAGTACCTAGCCTATTCGAGTATTAATTCAAATACTTTTTAAAAGTATTTTACCCAAGTCTGCAGTACGACCTATACGCATTTAAAAATTCAAAAAAAAAATTAGGTTTTGAATGAAATCAATATTAAAGAGAAAAAATGGGGACGAGCACGCCAGGCGAATCGCCCTGTAGATTATATATTATTAGAAACAACTGTCGCCAATAATTGATTCCGTTTATACCTACACAGATTTCAAGAATATTAAAAACATCGTTACTCAAGTTAATCGTTAATCATTTGTAGCCGCATGGTATTCAAAAATATAATAATACAATAGTACGCCTAACCTAACCTAAGTAATATTATTTTTGTCGTTGTCTTTCACATTTATGTTTTTATAGCCAAACATTTTTGTGTTTTCTATAAATATGCCATATTTCATGTTCGAAACTTCCCGCGACGAATTCCCGTGGATTTACCCAATCTTAATCTGCATTAAAAAATGTTCACACGGTCGTATAAAATACTCAAATACAGGTCTAAAATTATATTCGCAGTCTCAATAAGTATTTTATTTCTTGTAACCAATAGCGACCCGCCAAAGTAAACAAAAATATATTTTTATACATTTTTATTCCCTACTAGCTGATTAATCGGGCATGTTTGTTAATTTGTATCATTATTTTTTGTCAATATATATATGTATAATATACTATACTAATATAATTAACCTAACCTAACCTAACCTGACAAAAAAACTGTGATTGTTCAACTTCTTTCTGGTGTAACTCACTGCGGTCTTGTTAAGAATACTTTTCAAATGTATTCAGAATACGTATTCAAATACTTTCTTTTAAAAGTATTTAAATATAAATACAAATACCTTTTAAAAGTATTCAAAATACTTACATAAATACTTTTTTTTTAAGTTCAATTAATGAATAATGAATAATTAATAATTAAATCAATTCAATAACAAGCCGACTAACAATACTACCCATGCCATGAAGTACTATTATTGAATAGTTTCTTTAATCAAACCAACCAAACCCTCTTATGTATCTCTCCATCTATTGTGTTTATTGTAAAAATATTTTATAAAAATTGTACAAATTAAAATAAATATGATAAAAAAAAGTTCAATAACATTAGAACCAAAACTTGTATTTAAATTATAAACTACTACCACCTATTAAATAAGAAGAAAGATATTTAAAGAATCAAGATAAATGCCAATCCAACCAGTGGTGGTCAGTGTCTTGTATGCCATGGTATAATATATGGGAGTGAGGAGCCGACGGAATTTCAATGTTTAGTAATTCTGTTATCCACTTGTATTTTGGTGAAACCTTAAATTATTTAAATTAACTAAACCTTAGTTTATTTATAAATTATCAGAAGTCAGAAAAATTTTGAAATAATATTATAGAAACAAAATTTAAAATAGTACATTCCGAAACATTAGTATTTGGAATTTGGATTAGACCACGAGAATTTAAAAAAAAGTATTTAAATACAAGTATTCGAATACTTAACAAGACTGAGTAAGTGCAACTCAGCCACCCTGGTAGGCAATATGCGAAAATTCGATTTGATGCGCATGCTTGTACCTGATCTGCTCGATTGACCAATGGCTACCAATAATAAATAAATACTATTTCTATTAATTATTTCTCCTATTACCAATAGCAACCATTTATAAACAAATATATTCATCGTAAATCTCAAAATTCCCGTTTGAGCTCTTCTATTAATTGGTCGTTATGTTATAGCCTATAGCCTTCCTCAATGAATGGACTATCCAACAAAAAAATAAACCAGCATAGTTCCTGAGATTAGCGCGTTCAAATACACAAACTTTTTACTGGGGAATTTATTGGGGAATCTCTTATTTACCTTTCGTCACGACAAAATGTAGCCTATTCTCTCATAAAATGTCTAATCTATCTCTGTACCAAATTTCATAGCAATCGCGAACGAACGGTTTAGGAGCATTCCTATAAAGACACAAACATTCATTTTCACATAATATAATATAGATTAATAAATTGTTTGTGATTATTACTTACATTAACATCATGAACTATTTAGGTTTCTTTCGTTTTATTCAAAGTTATACAATCAATTGATACAAAATCCTAACCTAACCTAACCGTACTAATACCGAAAGAATAAAAAAAACCAAACATTCGTTTCTATAGATAGAGAATACAAATAAAACAAAATGGGTAAGTGGATGTTTCTTTACTGTACAGTAGGTTACAAGTGGGTCAATGTATAATGGATTGTATTAAACTTGAATTCAATAATATAGTATCATTGTATAAGAAAAACGATTCTGAGCGGAGACGGTTTTTCAGTCTGGATATTTTATATTGTTATTGTTTATTATAGCCCATAATAAGTTGAATTAATATTATAATATTGTTTATTCGTTTTTATAGTGATAAACAAAGCGTTAGAAATTAAAATCCCATTTTTAGCGGTTTTTCGCGTGGCATTAAACAACTATTGAGAAAATTGAAAAATGACCCCTCTAAAGTACCATCTTGATCCAATTTGCTAAATTAAAAGATACTATATTTTTGAAATCGAAGTACTCCTTATGGTAGAAATTTGTATACAAAATGAAAAAAAAAACCATTGCAAAACCACTACCTATCTAGCTTTCTCGCTCCGCTCAGAATCTAAAAGTAAAAACAATGTAAAAATTGGTCCACCGTGGTCCGAACTCAATAAATTCCATACTAAAATACACAGGTTTATCGCATTAATAATCATAATTATTCATATTATTATTAAAACCAATAGCAAACATTTATAAACAAAAATATCCATCTAAATCTCAAATTCCCTCTTTGAGAACCTCCCCGTGTTGGGAAATTTCTTATTTACTTTTTTCACTTCAAAATGTAGCCCATATTCTCGTCGAAAGTCTTATCTATCTCTGTTCCAAATTTCATTGCAATCGCGGACGAACGGTTTATGAGCATTCCTATAAAAGACACAAACATTCGTTTCCATAATATAATATAATATAGATTAATAATTGTTTGTGATTATTACCTACGTGTTAACATGATTGACTATTTAGGTTTCTTTCGTTTTGTTAATTTTTTTGTAGAGGATTCGATGAACGAGATACGACATCAGGCCATGATAGAGCTGCAAAAGCTCGTGTTGGCCGCCGAAAACAAAATGATCGAATTGGTGGCCGCGGAGAGGACGAAAATGAGCGGTAACTGCAGGAGCTCAGCGGCCGCGGCCAGTCTGCAGATATCGCCGTCGCTGATTTCGCAGTACAACGTAAGTCGCGTGCGATTTGTCGGATCGAAATCGGTCTGTTCGGACGAGACGACAATTTTATGTTATGCGCTTGTCACAATAATACATATTATCACATTGATTACCGGTCTTAGCTGCCCAAGTAGTATTCCGAAAAAATAGTATTCGGAACACTTTTTAAATACTTTTCCCAAAAGTATTCCGAATATTTATGGAATACTTTACAAAGATATTTTGTCGCTATAAAAAATTACTATTTACTTACAATAATGTTGTTTTCCTCGTTTTTCTGAAAATTTTTAAAATAATATTATACTTATATTTGTATATCAATTCAAGTGATGAAGAACTTTAATGATATTGTATTATTTAGAACCATTAAACTATATAATATAATATTATGTTGGCGGTAAATTCAAATTTTCCCGACGAAAAGTAGGTACCACTGATTTAATATTCAAAAACTGAAAGGTATACGAAATATTTTGTTCGGAATACTATTTTTACGAAGTATTCGAATACATATTCCGAATACTTTTTTTTCATAAGTATTCGAGTATAGGTATTTATTCCAAATAATTTTTAAAAACGTTTTACCCGAGTGTGTAGCTATCACGTACTGATTTTTTTGTATAAATATTAATATTAATAATTAGAAACATCGCATGTTTCTCGTCCAAATAATACATTCAATTATAAAAACTAAAACTTCATAAAAAGTAACAAAAATTCAAACATATTTTAACACAGACATTGAATATTTACTATATGAAAAATATGATTGTTTAACAAACTCGAACCTAACCAAGCTAGGCTTTAGCTATCAAAATGCCCATGAATGTGTTTTTTTAATGTAGGTATTCTTCATTTCTTATTTGTCTTAAATTATTTATGTAACAATATGGCTAATATTAAGGGTTCTCAAAAAATATCTTGAATAATTTATAAATTTTTTTGGTGGAATATGGTGATAACGGGTGAGGGTAATTTTGGTGGAAAACGGACTGCCCCCTGCAAGGCCCCCAACTACAGTTTACAATGCACGACTGCTAATGAACCACTAAAAAGTAATTTTCCAGGGCTGGTACGAAATTCCAATCCGTCCACGCTATATCGGGTAGAAAATAATTATGCTCGTCGACATTTTGTACAAGTAGTTTATTAGTTATTAGTATATTTTAGTGCATATAGTGATGAGGGGTGGACCAACATTTTTCAGAGTTCCTACCCCGGTACCTACTCCACTCGTCTTAACTGAAAATACTATTCGTCCATGCATCGAAGAATTCCAGAAAAATATTTTGCTTTAGAATAAGGAACTAAAAACGATAGTTGTCTTTGAAAAAATTTAAAAAAAAAGCTTTACAAACGATAACGATAAAAAAATAGTAAAAAATATATTTTCAAAAACGTTCATAGTTTTTTTTTTATTTCTTAATCTAATATATCTAATCCGAACACTAATTGTAACAAATGAAAACAGTCTTAAAAAAAAAAGAAAAAAAAAACGAGCAATTTGCCTTTCCCGGCGCCAGTTGGGTACATATTATAATAATAATAATAATAATAACAATAACTACAAAAATGTTGGGCACCTAACACCTTACAAAAAGGTACCTACGTGTTTAATACGCTTAAATTTCACGCGTCGCACCTGTGTGCGCGTGTTTGACAATTGTTTAAAAAAAAAAAAAACGAACAATACGAAACGTGTGCGGTATATAACACACATTAGGTTAGGTTATACGAAAAAGTACACGAGCAAGTTTTCTTCGAATTTTTATTTGTTTTCGACATATCGCATATGTTAACCGCGGTTCTGGACGCGTTACCCTCCATATACCGGACACTCTCGGTCGGTCACTAACGCTATTCGTACGTGTCCGTTAACGGAGGTTTCGTCGTATAGCAGCGCAGCCAGTAGGTCCAATCACACATGCTGATAATTTCGTTACCGTCTTCTTTCGTCGAATTTTAATTATTATTAACCCTTTTGACATTATTTCCCCCAATAAATATATTATTTATGTGTACGAAATCTGTAAAGACTTGGGCTGACCGATATTTAAACCAACCCCCCCCCCTTCCTCCCCTATTTCATAATACTGGCTGCGCCACCGATCGCTATATAGGTAGTAGCCAGTACAATCGTTGTGCGCATAGACGCAAATAGGTGGGGGGGCATAACCCTCCCCTCTAGATTTTCTATAGCCCCTCAAAAACTAATGATTTCATTACTATAATCTAAAAGCATCATAAGAGTATCAAGTATAGACCTGATGAGCTACAGCCCCCCCCCCACCCTCCAAAGTTTTTTTTTATCGCGGCCACCGCGGGGAAAGCTGTTGAGAAAGTGGTGTGTATAATATTAATATACCAGACTTCTCCTTCTCCTACTTCAACCCTCCCATAAATTTCTATTGGATATATATACCGTTTCAAAATATTATTGTAATACTGTGCAGACTTTACACATGCCCCGTGCACCATATAAGCGTAGATGTGTGTGTGTGTGTGTGTATTTATCCTACCGCGTTGTTACCATCTGGTCCGGAGTCGCACGCGCAGACTCCTCTCTCGGTGGTCTTTCCGCGTGTATACAGGGCGCTTTCCCGTTTTCTCTTCAATATATTATACCCCGTCACGTCGGAAAACGGAAAAGCCTGGTGCATCGCTCTGTACACACCCATTCACGCGTACATGTCTATATCAGTTACGTACACTCGTAACATTATAATGTAAATAGACATAATATAGTATATTATATAATATATATGCGTGTGACGGCCCGAGTAAACGCAAACCTTCGCGTACACTGCACACGTGGAACCCCCAAAATAAACTTTTTGTTATTATTATTAATATTATTTCGTTTTAGTCTCGTGGTAGCTGGTAACAATAATAATGTGTAGTGAAATCAGCGATATCGGGTACGAAATAATATTCTCGTTTAGGTACGATATATATATACAGGGTGATTTATTAATCACACTCGCCTTTATTAACTGCATGCCTATTGTGCATATATTAAAACTTTGGTTTTTGAAATTTTTGAACTGACGTCTTTTCAAAGACCATGATATTATTTTCGAATTCTTGAAATTTTTTTGTACCACTTGACGATGATCTTGTGACTGTACAAACTTCTGTTTTACAAATAGGACCCCCCCCTTCCCCTTTTTCGGTTTTAATTATAAAGCAGATATTTATTTTTTTTTTTCGAGAATTTTGATGTACCCTTCTAAATCAAAATTCGAGAGAGTATAGTTTTTGAGTTATATGACTTTGTGTACTAAGGATAATATAATGTGTCTAATAGACATTGGTAATTTTCTATGGTTAAGTAGAAAATTAGATTATGGAGGTATAGACGATTTGAAAAAGTTAGTAATTACTATTGATCTATCAATGTAAATTATTCGCGATTCATGTATGATAAATACTATACTTACGTCATATTGTAACATTACAAAATGTAGTTTTTATAAAACCGTTTTTAAGGATTTTAATACCTATTAAAACTGCCCATTGTAAGAAAACCATCTGCTAAAAAAAATTGCAGTAAAAAATGGAAGGGTCATCGTTTGAAAATGGGAGTGAGCATACTTAAAAAATAACCATTTTTATCAAGGCTGGGCATTAACGAGTTTATAAGTTAAAGTTAAGTTAATTTTTTTTATGATTATTAACTTAAGGAATGTTTGAATTAACTTTAAATTAACTTGAGTTAATTTTACATTTAAACAAGTTAAGTTAATTTCAATTTTAATTATTATGGAATATATTTTCATATTCGTATAAAATATAAATACCTATAATATTATTAAATTACGAATATTATCAATGCCCGTTATTTTTCGCCATCGTCGCCAGTTATATTCATATTATTATAAACTATTTTATATATTATTATTATATTATACTTATTACGAATTAATAATTTTATAGAAGGTAGCGTGGACAGTCTACGGTTCTTAGTAATACCGTGTTTATTTTTGGATAATTTATTATTAATTCGACGTTTTCGCCGATAACCAGCATTCCGATTTCCAGCGGCGTGGACGCGCAAATTGATGGTACATACGAGTATTTTAACAAGAAATTTTTTTTTAAGTAACTTGAGTTAAAAAGTTAATATTAAATTTTGGTTAACTTTTAACTTAGTTCAATTGATAAAACATTTTGAATTAACTTTTAACTATTAACTTGATTTAGATTTTAGTTTAACCTAACTTAACTCAGTTAAAAAATATCATTAACTTGCCCAGCCTTGATTTTTATTATTATAATTTATAGGTGTACACGGCAAACGAGTTGCGTAACAAACGATTCCAATAACAGCTGATTGAATATGATATTCTGTCGCATTATCACTTGAGTATAATTATAATCTGGTTATAAGCCGGTGGTTCTTAACAAGTGGTCTATCTACACCTCTAAGGGTCCGTGGATGAATACTAGGGTGGGGGAGGGTCCAAAGAGTGGATGAGAATATTTTGTTTTTTTTTTTAAATAACACAAAAAACAAATAAACCATTAGAAACCGAACAATTTAGAAACTAAATGTTTATACAGTGAACTTTATTTAATGTTTACATTTTATTACTTTCGTGAATTTTGGCGGTATAGTTGGTTCATATTTCGGTGTGAAAGCAGACCCGTATTCTGCCACTCGAAGGACAACAACGGGACAAATCGTAAGTGAGACCGCAAACGTGAAACTGAAACTCGTAGGTATACATGTATCTGAAACTCGTTTATTATCTAGGTACCATGTATTATCTAAGTACATTTTAGTAATTAGTATTAAAATGATTAAGACCAAAAATATACTGTTTATTTTTGGGGGGTCTGTTGATATACTTTAAAATTCTGAACATTCGTCAATTTAAACATATGTGATAAAAACGGATTACGCGTGCTCAATCACCCTGTATATACGTCATATCGATTGTACTATATTAATAAAAAATGTCTCGTAATCAATCATGTGACGTAAGCATGACGCGTATAGCAGGTACTATATGGTATAATATACGAAAGTAGTAATGCAATAAAATTTTTCGAAAATATAGTTTTTAACTATATATATACCGAGTGATTAGTTTATCATTGAACGCACTCATTATCTCGAAAAGTATAAATGTTTTTAAAAAAAAAATTTTACTCTATGTCTTATAGTCTTTAAAAACGACACTTTTTAAAAAAGTTCTTATAGTTCTGATATCGGAAATATAAAAACGATGTTGCACATTAAATGTTTTCATTTTTATTGCGTGGACACTTTGTCGCTTAGCTTAGAGTACAGTCTGAGTGGTTCTTATACCCTTGCAAAACAGTTTTTCCTATATGTCTTACAAAATTTGTAATACGGAGACAATACACGTCATGTGGGTGTACCTAGCGTCTTCTTAACAACCATATACAGACTATTTGTTTCATTGCTATTTACATAATATTAATGTATACGAATTTAAAACTAATGTTTATTACAGTATTAGGGCTTATGGGGGTGTGGGGGACGAAGACCCCCATGGATCTGTGTAACATAAATTATTCCAACGCCCCTTAAATTAACACCCAATTATGTGCGCCTATGCTATGCCTTAGAGAATCACTAAATATGGTATAAAAATATGCTTTAAAAAAAAAACCATATTACCTACCTATCTGTTGGATAAAACCTTTTTATTCTAATATCTAGATAATATTTTCAAAATTTTAAATTGTAATTATTTTAATAAAAATCTTTTATATTGGGTAACAAATAGTTGATAATTTTCTTTTCCGATTTTTTTTTCTCCTTACACCGGGTTTTTGTGAATCACGCATGTGGTGTATCAGTAAGTAAAAATACGAGTGATGGCGAGGAAAACTAACACTAATTTAAAAAAAATTATATCTCGTATTTCTATGAAACAAATTTTCATATTAATAAGCTATGCTTTGAATGGTTATTTAAAAACATGCAAACTCTTAGCCCTACTTATAACTCATAAGATACTCATCTCAAATTCGTTTATTATGTATCAAAATTGGTGTTTGAAGTATGAAATATTTCACAAAAAGGTGAAACATTGAAATTTTTTTAACACAAATAAAAACACAATTTATTTATTTTTTTAACACAATGTTCAGTGTTCTAAATTCTCATGTCTTATACGTCAAATGAACCACGGTTCTTAATCTGCAGGTTGAAACACGCCTAGTCGAACGATTCCGGTCGGTTTGTCGAGCGAACGCAGTAAAAACACAGTTTTCGACAAGGTGGAAAATCAAGCTAAGTAGACTTAGGCGGTCGGGTCAGGTTATTATAATGTTGAATAGATATAGGGCGGCAGATCTCCAAACCGCTGACTACTCGCGTGGGTATATTGCAATATTAATTCCGGCGGGGGCCGATCGATAGATTTCACTGATTTTGACACGGGCACGACCTTTGTGCAAAACCATATTGATATGTCAATTATTATAACATTATAATATAATTATGTTTCATCGCGACCGTTCCGGTAGTGTATACAGGGCGATTCTTTTATCATTGAACACTCGATATTTCAAAGTGTAAATGTTTTACATAGTTTCAAGTCGTTATTACGAAACAACGTTTTAATTAAAAAATTATATTTTTAAATATTTTTTTAATTTCTTTACTTTCTTGAATGACTTTTCAACTTAACATTTTAATTTCATTTTCCAAGTACATAAACACATTCGATACATAAAAATTGTATTTAATCCTTGATTTATGACTTATGAGTTATTAAGTTTTGATGAGCGGTGTGGAGAAATGTTTGTCTACTACTCTGCTCATCTAAACTTTAAATACTTATAACTCATAAACTACTCGCCCTAAATTTGATTTTTATGTTTCGAAATACTAACACAAATATTCTGCTTTGGAATATGAAATTAAAACTCTATGTTATCATTCAAAAAATTCAAAAGCTTAAAAAACTGTAAAGATAAAAAATATTTGAAAATATAATTTTTTAGTAAAAACGTTGTTTCGTAAACGACTTGAAACTATGCGAAATAATATTTTCAAAAATATTCACATTTTTTGAAATAATTAGTGTTCAGTGATAAAAGAATCGCCCTGTGTACACTCTGTTCTACGCGATATATACCGAGTGATCCATCTGACTGTTTTTGAACTTTTTTTTTTATCGTTTTTGAAAATACCTTTAACCGTAATATGATATATGTTTTTAAGTTGGCTGCAGATATTATTTTATTCTAACCGATTTCGCGTAACGTTTAGTTTATCGCCATAGAAACTAATAAAACGTAAAAATTACCTAATTCCCACTATAGGTATATATATTATATTATACAGTTAACAGTTACCTACTTATATTAACTATACATAATTATGATTCAAAAATTTTCTTCTAAGTGGAAAATATCGAGAGCGTGCTAGTATGACTTGAAACTGTATGGTAAAATAAATGTTTTGAAAAACGTTTGTATTTTCCGAAATAATGAGTGTGCCTTAAGTTTAGCGACTTCGTACGTAGTTACAAACATATGGGTTAAGACTTAAACAGTACTGCACTAACAGTGTATAATACTAATATTACGTTTAAATACTTCAGTTGACAGTTATATTGTACATATAATTTAGGGCACAAAATAATCTTATAATACGACACTCGACTCCACTACACCCGGCTTGGGTGTACTCGGTGCACGCTTCCGAAGCAAATAGTCTCATTTTTCGTGACCGGTCTTCGGGCCATTTTATTAGTATTTCATGTAATGTATTTGACGTAGGTAAATTTGTTTTTTGAATATTTTATACCTAAAGCATCAATTAAATTGTACCATTTTGGTCACGCGGCGTTATAGATAGGCAAATCAGTTACACCACCGTTGTGAACATTAATACTTCCGATTCATTTACAGTCATACCTAGAGATAATTTATCTATGAATTTCTTGGGTTGTGCGGTTGTTCGTACATCAGTTAAATGTCTATTATTTAATTAGGAATTAAACGACTGTGAATATGTTAATGTAAATGGTTAAATAAAACATATTTATCAACTATAAATAGTTGTGACTATTGTTGTGTGGTTGTAAAATTGTGGAAATAACTCAAACAATAAAAAAAACCAACTAATGTAGGAAAACGGTTATACACTCAACATTTAAACTGAAGAAAAATGATTAAACTTTTAATAATAGATAAAAATGAATATGTTTTATCACCTCGATAAATTTATTTTGTATTTCCTATATTATTATGTTCAATAGAATAATATTAAAATGGTTTAATGGCAGTACAAATACACAGATTTGAATATGTATTTTATCTATGTATTTCGAGCGACTTATTTGATAGGAAATTAATATGAGAAATTAAACAATTTTAATAGTTTTCAAACTTTTAAAAAATGTACAAGCTCCACACTCATACATATTATATTACTATATTATAATTATTAATTAGAAGAAAAAATGGAGTTTAAATGTTTTTACAAATATAATTTTTAAGACAACTAAAATTAAAATCGAATACTTGTGAACGAAATTACAATAATTACTTTTATTAAAATCTAACCCTCGTACCAAAATCAATAACAAATATGTTTTATTTATTATTTATGAATACGCCTCTGTTTCTGAAAAAAACTATTACATTTTATAATATTTAAAGTACATTACAAATAAAATTGTTTACAAAATATTTTTAATATATTTTATTAATGGATTAAGTTATTGTATTAGAAAGCGTTTAATTAATATTAAAATATGAAGTATGCACATTTTTAATTTTTGTACTTAGTACTTTTTTTCCCAAAACTTGTTAAAAAAAAAGTAGACACCTATACCACTGTGAGTACGCATTAGTGAATAGTTACTAAAAAATTGACAATTTCAAGTTATACATATAAGTATATAACTATGTTTTCTTATGGTAAAAATAGCATTCTTTACAATGCGCTATAGTAAGTGGTGTTGTGAAGGGTACACCCACCTTCTAATTTTATATTTATGCTTGTACCCTTAACGAAAATCGCAGTACGCAGGTTAGGCGTAGCCCCCCCCCCAAAGTTATTTTTGACAATGATTAAGGCGTATAGCCAAAAACTTATTTAGGACTTAAATTCAAATCATGCCTAAGTGCGTATTATTTTTTGAAATTACTGTAATGTACAAACATATGTTTAAAATTTACAAAGATATGTACCTACAATCTACATAATATATATTATATGTAATTATAATTATTGTAGTTCTCAATTTTGGTTCGGGGAATTTGCTGTTTTTTTTAATTTTTATTGAATACTAATTTTACTCGAGTATAATGAGTATACCATACTAATTTGTTAACATTACAATAAATAAAAATTATTTATAAATGTTTTTTATATTTAAATATATTTACTAAAAGTACTACATTTAAAATACAATATTTATTTTTTTATTTTTACTTTTTCGTTTTTACTTTTACATTCTAATAGTTATTTTGAAGTAAATATTAAAATACAATATTAGTGTATGGTAATTAAAAAAAAAGTTGCTTAATTAATGAAAACAGCTGTCAATAGTATTCAAACGTTATACACTTAAAATAAGAATATAATACCAAAATTTCAAAAATATTATTTTTTTTTCATCAATGATTTAAGATAATATTAAAAACACAATTTTCTCGAAATCGTCAATTTTTGGATGCTACGCTATAAATAATAATATGTGCTCACAGTGCGAATTATTATAGTAATAATTTTTGTTTATCACAAAATTTACCCATCGAAAACGTCTGATATGACAATGCACGATATGAAAAACAGTGTACCCGAACCACATTAAATTGTTTTTCGTATCAGTTCGAGTAACCGCTAACCGCGAATTAGTGTAATATTCAAATGCACCGAAACTGTTCCCCATCATAACAATAAATGTGTGTGCGTGTTGTGCGCAGAGCTGTTGGAACTGCGGCCGGAAGGCGAACGAGACGTGCAGCGGGTGCAACACGGCGCAGTATTGCAGTTCGTTCTGTCAGCACAAGGACTGGGAGACGCATCACCAGACGTGTTGCGTGCACTCGGCCGCGGCGGCCACCGCGGCCACCGTCGACGCGGCCTCGTCGCCCGGCAAGAGACACCACCATCAGCCGCCACCGCCGCCGCCGTCGTCATCATCGTCAGCCGTAGCCGCGGCCACTTCGTCATCGGCGGCAGACGATCTGTCCGCAAACCGAGCGCAATCAGTGGTCGCCGCCGTCGCCGCCGCCACGCCGTCGTTGTCGTCGTCGTCGTCGCTTAAGGCAGACGAACACGCGTCGATCGCCACTGCCACTGTAGCGGCGCCGGCGGTGGCGGCAACCACGACGAATACCGCCACGACCACTTCGACCACTACCACGACGACGACCACCGCGGCCGCCGGATCGAAACAACAACAACAATAGCAACTCGGCGGCGGCGACGTGGACGACGACGGCGACGAAGACTGCGATCCAGCCGCCGGACCCGCCTCCTCCCGTCGCCGTCACCGACGCCGCCACCATCACCACCACCATCATCACCGCCAAAACCTGCACCGCAGACGAGTCGAAGCGGGCCTTCTGGCCTGCAGCCCCACCGGTCTCGCACCGCGCGGGGAATACTACCTGCAGTAGGGGTGATGGAACCACGACCGGGGTTTAGAAACCACTAACTAGGTATATATAAGATTATGTTATAACCAAGATTTCCGAGGAGAAAACTTCGACGCGTTAGGTTAGTATATTATATAGTTTTCCGTACCGACTGATGTCGGAGTCCGAGTCCGATACGGGTCCGCGGTACGTTTCGTCGGTAAACCGCTGCACGTCTAAACTTTTCGAACCGATACGTATCGGTGCGCTCCAACTATTTCTTACACGAAAATCATGATTATGTACGCAGCACGCCCGTCAAACCCATAAATTAAGGATTTCGTGTACTCCACTCTCTCCGACGAATGATTAATATATGTGATATCTAGGTTATTGCATTAAAAAACCCACTTAATTGATTTCATTATTACATTAAAATATATTAAAAATTGCATCGAAAAAAATTATTTATAATCAATAAAATCTAATATATTAATAAGCAATAATAATAAAAATTGAATACGTATGAATATTACTGATAATATATTTTATTGAGGGACAAGTTTTTATCTTAACGACCTAAATTCGATGATCGCTCTATATATAGAAATATTACTAAAATAATAAGTATTGCAACAATTATAGAAATTTGTTTACTGCTGCGTTTACCAACTCTTATTTTATAATATATTAAGTTATATTATAAACTTAAATGTAAACTAAAGTCATGAAAAATAGTTGAAATTGCAATAAAATTTAAAAAGTCACAAAATTGCATTTATTGTAATATAATATTTTTTGTTTAAATTAAGGGTTTAACGAAACATATTTTAAGCTCACTCTGCAATAAATGTAAGCATATATACAAAAAACATTCAAACGCAACAACTTCACCGCCCTAAATTGATATCATTCAAGTAGACCGAAGGTCGATATTATGCCGAAACGATTTTCGATTGATTGAAAAAAAAATTAAAACCTTTTCAATTTTTATCGCTTGAAGTTTTTTCTCAGTTTTATATATTTGGAATATTATTATATTATTATCGACCTTATTCATTTAGGTGTGACGAATTCCACTCATATCGCTTTTAACGAGAAAACTATAAGTTGGGTAATGGGTATGTAACAGGACAAGTGTAACAAGTAGACCTAACAAATTAAATAACTTTTGTTCTAATCAAACACTTTTTATATTTATAATTTATTGACAGTTGCGTTACATGTATAATATAACATTTTTTACTATCATTTTTTAATACAGAAAAAAAATTAAAATCAGAATAATTATTTTTTTGAAAATTCAAAATATATTTAGTAAAATAGTAAATTTGTGAATCTAATTTTAAGAAAACTTGATCGTAAAAATATTTATGTATGACGGGTGGTCTATTTTGTTATGATTGTATAAAAAAAATGTCAAAATGTTTTGAAGTAAGACTCATCAATTTGAAAAGTAATAACTTTCTTAAAAAAAATTACAAGTCCCTATTTAAAAATTCTCATAAAATATTTTTAAAAAAGTTTTTACTTTTTGAATTCAACATTTTTTCACGACTAGATCAATACTTTATTTAGCAAAGATAATGAGATTTAACAGTTAAAAGTTTTCTAAAAATCAGATTTACGAATTGGTTATTTTGAATTATTCAAAAGGAATTTAAATCAGAATTTATATTTTTACCATCAGTATAGGAACTTGCATATGTCCGTGTAGGAACTAACGCGTATGTAATTGTTTACGTGCTATTCTCGTGTAGGTAATTACTATTCCCAATTTACTTAGGTAGGTCGATTAATGCACGTTAGGACTGAATAATATTATGAGGTAGTCGCATAATATAGTCGTCACGATTATTACTGTTTATTATTCTTGTTAAAATTCTTCGACATTTCAATATGTAGGTGCATACAATTTTTTCTACGACTCAAACTTTTTTGCAACAGTTTAAGTAACGACATTATTGTGGTTTCGGTTACTTAAACGGTTTCGTTTCAAATTGTTGCCTATATTATAGGTATAGGTGCTCTAAGACTTCTATAGAGCGATTTTCTAGGTGATGATGACAATTTAAAGCGAATTTGACGATTCCTGTATAATATAGATGCGTAGGTAATTTCGTAAACGGAAACTGGGTTATAAAATATATTAATAATCATTAATCAATATAAGTATATAACTCATAGTTGGCCGATAAAGTTCCTCGCAAGGGCGAAATTTTCCCGTAAAAAGTCGTTAATAACATTTCAAGACTCTATCCGACTAGACCAATATTATAAATACTTAAACCATTAATATCGATAAAATACGATTTATAAAATAACGATCAATATTGTAATAATTGAAAGTCACGAAAGCATCAGTTTTGGAATATTTATATTGTTTTCTGATTGCAGGCAATGAACTTCGTCAGCATTCAATACACTACCGAGCCAAACAAGTTACTTGAAATGACCAGAGTATAACAAAAAACAGTATTATATAGGTACTCTACAATATACAGTGGACCATCGACAATTCGAACGTCTAAAACTTACAGGTCAAATTGTGGACGACTCGGAGGAATGCTTCACTTGCCTACCATGCATTTCAATTTGTACATACAATTTTTTCTCTAACTCGTGTTTTCGATAAAACGAATTTTTTTTTTTTTTTTTTCGTCCCCTATGCCGATCCGAGTTATCGATGTTTCCCCGTACGCATAGAAAACCTCGACCGAGCAACAATTTTTTTTTCATGCCTACCTAGGCACTTGTCGGTGTTGAAACCATATTATTGTAAATAAGAACAAACCGTTTCGAGCACGTCTGTTGAGTTTCCAAGCGTAAAATAGAGGTAACCCGTACCCCTAACTAGAATGATTATTATTATTATTAAAAAAAAAAAAAAAACTTTATCGTATAAATTAAATAATATTATCGTGTATTATTTTATTTACTAAAATGTAGTATATAATATTATACCTGTAGAGCACAGATAAGACGCATAAAACATTATCTTGTGTCGTTGTTGTACCTGTCGGCATAACAGTGCATATATTATAGGACCATAGCGTACTATACGGGCAAACGTAAATTGCGCCCAACGAAGCGAAACAATATTGTAAATTGCTCCCAGTATATTTTTCAGGTACAAATTTCTGTGCAGTAAATTGCGCCCAATAGAAATATAATTTTTATGATGTCGTTTAGCGACTCAATACACGCGTTTACACTACACCGCCACTCTGTTTCACCCGAAGACAACTCACGTTTTAATTTTGAAAATTTATAAGTTTGGTAGATTATGACATCATTTTCTTTCTGGCCAAATCCAGTATATGTATGACATTATCCCGTGTCTCGCTGTTGCACGCAAACGGCTTACTAAAATATTACCGATACGTCATAGGCGTGTTTACGGGAGGTGCCGGGTGGGCACTGCCCCCCTCGGCAGACTGTGCCATCAATAAAATCACGCCAGGATAAAAGAAAGTCGTGCGGTGCCTAAAGATTTTGATTAATTGTAATTTTTTTAGTTACGCATTATTAATTAGTGATTATATTATCATATAATATTATGCTCATCATATGGTTTCATCAGCCTGGACGCTCAGAGCTAGAGCCTAGAATTAAGTTGTCGCCACCTGTTGTGAGCACAGCGACCGTACAAAGGCCTCATAACTGTTTGTATTGCTTCTCAAAATTCGACTTCCCCGCAGCAGCTAGTATTCCCTTCGAAAAAAATTCTACACCCAAGTCACCGTTATTATAGGTATATAAAATAATATCGTATATTGTAAGATAACATTTAAGTCAATAACACATTCACGCACTCTTGCAGCAACATGTGCCACGTACACAGCTATATTATACTATAAGCAAAGCCGGGCAAGTTAACAATTTTTTTGAACTCGTCAAGTTAAGTCACTAATAAAGTTGAGTTAAATTTAAAGTTACTCATATTTTTTTTCGTTAACTCGTTAAGTTAATAGTTTACTTTGAAAAAAGAGTAACTTAACTTCTTGGTTTAAAGTTAAAATTTTCTAATTTGCAATTATAAAAAATTCCAGATAGTTTTTCTCTACGGTCAAGAAAATTACTGGGCAAATTCAAAACGAAACATCAAAGTAAAAACCTCATTCAAAAATTTGCATTATTCTTATTTCTTCGTACGAAAATATTAACTTAACTTAGATACTTTTGAATAAAATTAACTTGAAGTTAACCCGTTTATCTTGAAAAAATAAATTATTAAGTTAAAAGTTAGTTTGAAAAAAAATTAACGAGTTAATCAACTTAATTAAAATTAACTTAAGGGGATTCGATACCGTGATTTTCTGCTTTTGTCTAACACACGCGCGACATGGTATTTTAGACGTGTTTTTTGCCAAACATTCCAATTGATCTATTGAAGTGATAAGAATTCTGAAAACAGATTTGAATTCGTCGTTAAGTTTACTTAAAATCGACTTTCCCATATGTTTGATATTATCCCCCAATAATTCCAGAAAACGTCATATTAAAAAAGAGTATTTAAACATTTTTGTATTTTAATTTTTGGAGAAGCTAAAACCAAAAAACAAAATTGTGGGAAAATCGATTTCAAGTAGACTTGACGACGAATTCAAATCTGTTTTCAGAATTCTTATCACTTCGTTAGATCAATTGATAATTATGTTTGGCGAAGAATCTGTGTGTTAGACAAAAACAGAAAATCATGGTATAGCATTGGCGCAAATAAGGGGGGGGGACTTAGTCCCCCCCAAATGTCAGTCAAGTCCCCCCAGTTCAAACTCTAGTAATTATTACTAATTTTTATATTCTGTTTGTACTAAGCAAATATGGCCTATAGGGAGGGGGCATGAGTCCCCCCAAAAAATGTTGTCTATTTGAGCCTATGAGGTATGGAATCCCTTTAACGTTGTAACTTGATTATAACTTTTAACTCGTTAACGACCAGCCCTGACTATAGGTATATAATATATATACAATATTAACTACGAATGATATATTTATGTTAGGTAGGTATATTAATAATAGGTATACCTATTCACTTTTACTTTATTACGTTTGATAATCTTTCCATTTTATGTCTCGGAATTAAGATCATAGTAATTATTGTGTTATTTCTATTATTATTATTATTATGTGTTATTACTATCATTACTTACCTATTACTATTATTATTATTATTATTATTATTATTATATAATAGTTAGTCGTTGATCTCGTTTTTAAGCTTTTTTTTTCTCACATTTGTCTATACAGAACAATAATACAATATAACGGCACCGTTATTTCAATAGTCTAGTCAATTTTGCTGTCGACCCGTTCGAAGCAGCAAAGTGCGCACATCACATTGTTTTTTTTTTTTTTTTTTTTTTTTATCAATTCTGTAAATATAAAATATTACTATTATATAGTTGTAAACATATAAACAATATTATGCAATTATTATTAGTGTTTATTACTAATAAAGGATATTCGTCAATATTATATATTATAATATTATGTGTATAGTGCGATTACTATAGCTAGTGAATAGCTAATTACATGGGCATATTATGTAGATTTATTGCTGCGGATCACCAAAAAGATAACCTCACCGTCGACGAGTGTTTGGAAAGAACACAGATATTCAAGGCTGGGCATTAACGAGTTAAAAAGTTAAAAAGTTAATTTAATTTTAACTTTTTAACTTAACTAGTTACTTTTGGCTTTTCATTAACTTAACTGTTAACTTATTAAATTTCTTTCTTAAATTAAAAAAAAAAATCATTAACTTGCCCAGCCTTGCAGATATATACAGTAGTGTACGCAGGATTTTAGTTCGGTTAGGGTTTTATCTGAGTAAATAATTCACATTATTTTTTACTTGACAGTTTTTATACAACTAGTTATAGTTATTGTCTCAAATTCAGTCTACATTTACAGTTTTTAATCTGGTCATCAGCTATAGAGCCTCCTTGGGCCGTAATAAACGTGGTAATAATTGATTGACGATGATACACCATCGATTATGGCAGACGTTTATTAGAAAAAAAAAAACAGAAACTATAAGATTATCGACGTCTTCGTTATATTCAACAATTTATTTTATTTCTATTGAAAATTACCAACAATTGATCTGTGTGTATCGAAATGGTGGTAAATAATATTTTTTTATAGAAAAAAGAAATTTCAGGGGGGGGGGGTCAGAACCCTAGTACGCCACTGGATATATATAATATACCACACCGATTCCATGAAACCACACCGAAACCCTTATTTAAATTAATTTTAATACCAGAGCCTCTGCACCGGAACACTTTTTTAAATTGATTTAAAAACCGGAACATTACCGGAACCGATACTTTTACTTTACAAATTTTTTTACATAAGTAGTAAAACCAAAACAAGTAACAATTCAATTATTTTTTTTAGAACCGAAACCTAAATTTTAGTTTTTATGTGAACCGAACAGGAACTGGAACAGTAAAAATCATCAAATAATCGGTTCTCAACCGGTTAAAACATATTACGTTATTATAACGTATTATGTTAGCTGAAAAATTGTCACGGTAACCGGTAACCGGGAGTGCAAATAGGTTTATAATGACGGTAACCGATTATAGGTTCCCCAAAATTCCGGGAAATTATCGGTTTTCGATAAATATCGATTATCGGTACGAAATACGAATATTGTTTACAAGACGGCGCGTTGTGTATGCAATTTAAATACAACGTAACCCACTCCAACCGGTACCTGCCATATTATTTTTATTATACAATATTACTAGCTGATCCCGTGGGGGCTAGGTAAATTGAGTCCGAGATAAGTTTGGTACATTTTGAAAGTGGTCCCGGGAATAAAACTGGTAGTAGGTAAATTGAGTCCCGGGAAAAAAATGGTAGTAACTAGTAAGTAAATATTATTTATATGAGGATATAATATTTAGATTTATATAGATTAAAAATATTACAAATACAAATTAATTAAAATTATGTACTTGGTAAAAACTTCATTGATATTGATTTAATAAACTCAAATCGGGTTATAACATTACTGGTGTATTTGGTCATTTGCTCCCTTAGGTTTTGTTCCTTATCGAGCGTGTTGTTAAGAGTGTATCGTTGGGGAAAAATATAGTTATATAATTAATAATTATTATTTAAAAATCACATAAATGCAGTCAATAAATGTCCAAAAATCACAAATAAAAATTTTATAGTGCATATTTTTGCATATTCTGACGTTAGCGCATGTTTGCATGCATATTTTTAAATTTAAAATGCATATACTCGTAAATCGTTTTTCCCCGGGACTCAACTTACCTACTACCTTATTTTTTCCGAGACTCAACTTACCATATATGGTAGATCGCGGACCCTGTGCTGTTTGTACGCAAGTGTGTGATTCAACTCTAAAGTATCAAAGTTATACCGAGTTTGTCGTTTTTACTTGATTTCGTCTACGGCGGATTAATGTAATCGATTAGTACAAAATCCTAACCTGACCTAACCGTACTGAAATCCGATGAATAATAAAAAACGAAATGTAACTCTTTTTAAATTAGCCTATAATAATGCGAATCAACAAACATGCCCGATTAACGAATAGCAACCAAAATATACACTATATTATTTTTTTTTATTTTTTTCCGGACAACCCTTGACACTTGGGGGTATGGAAAATGGATAGTAGCCGATTCTCAGACCTACTGAACATGCATATAAAATTTCATAAAAATCGGTCGAGCCGTTTCGGAGGAGTATGGTAACCAACATTGCGACACGAGAATTTTATATATATCAGATGATACACTTAGGTACAGTGACAAGTGACTCGTCGTTATAGCCGAATACAGTGACGAATTTTAGGAAGGGTTAGAGGAGTAAATCCATTATAGCCGGAATAAAGTCATATCTCAAATGAACCTAACAGTTTCACATGGGAGAAATTATTTTAATTTTATTAATATAATATTATTGTAATTATTATAAGAATAAAATATAGTAGTTGTATCAATATTATAAAGTTCAAGATTAAAGCTACTTGTTTTTAAATATTATAATAAGTTGTATTAATAAATATTATCTCAATAGTACTACCTACCTAATAATTTTTTGAAAGTAAAGCAGGTACCTAAAATGTATCAAGTAGTTAAGACATGCAATAATAACAAATATTTACATACCTACATATTATTTTGTATTTAGGAGTTATTGATCTTAAATGTTATAAGACAAGTTATACATTTGAATGTTATAAATAATATTATTATAACAAATTTTATTACATTTTATGTGGCGTAAATCAAAAAATATTTTTTTTCCCAAGCAGAAATAATTACATAAGTCAAATTGAAATCAGATTTACAATAAAATAAAAGGTGAAATGGTACTTAAATTATTATTTTAAGCATATAAAAATAAACTATACAATATTAAGAATAATATAAGATTGAAATAAGAAAAATTAATTAAAAATCCAATTTATAATAACTAAATTACATTCAGTTATGAAGAAGAGAAAGACGGTTATATAATATTAGCAATCCGCATCATTCTTGTAAGGGGCTCATTAGCAGCATAGATTGCGGTACTTAGTGGTCGGTGCATATGGTTATACAGTGATAAAAAAGAAAGGATTTTGAATTTAAAACAACTTACTTAGTAATATAGGCTGACAGATCGTATTCGCACAGAATCGTTTTCCCTATGCAATTAATTATCATTTTTCAAATCTAACACATTACATATTAGTGACTCAATGATAAGGTAGGGATACTCAAAGCCTACTGTACAGTGTATACAGCAGAACAATTACTTACTCTGCCGCTTTTTTCAGTGGTTTTCTTTTTCATTTATAAAATCATATGGTCCCTAACAAATTAGTATTTCTAATATCTGTGCACTATTAGATATTTTATGTTCAAATAAATAAAAAAAAAAAAAACATCTAAGTATCTAAAATTAAAATCTAGAATTCTTTAAAAAATGAAAAGATAACATTATATTTTCCTGTTGTTGCTGTAATTACCACTCTAATATAATTTATTTCAATAATAAACTTTGATTGTAAATTTCTAAAAAAAAAAATGTTTTATGTACCTCAGTATGTATATAATATAATATTTTTTTATTTATAGCTTATAACTTGAATCAAGGTTCATTGGCACGGGTTGTCACCTATAATAATTTATTAATTTGAGCTCGTGGTTTTCCATTTATTTGTGTGATAATGAAAATCTATTGAAAAAAAAAAACTGCAACTCAAACTAGGTACTTCCCTCAAAAATTATCATAACACAGATAATTTAGGTTCTAAAATTACTATTAAGTATTATTGGTAGCAATAACCTAAGAAATAATACATTTTAAGGCAGTATAGGTAACAGAAACAAATGGGTAATGCATATTTTGGACATTGGACAGCACAGTTTGGATAGTATTATATAAAATTATTATTATACATTGTCAAAAAATAAGCAAGACTGTAAGAGAATAGTTTCATTTTAATATTTTTATAAAACTAGGTATTTTATTATATATCAACCTACCGGCTACCACTTACTTACTCAGTTAATAGTTTTATTAACTACTAATATTCACTAAATACTTTTAAAAATTGTTAGGCAATTGAAATTAATCAATTTTAAATTACTGATACAACAAATAGGGAACATTGAATTTAAACTGGTGTCAATTATGAAAATATGGCTCTATCGATCCCTTGTACATGCTGTGAACAATTAGAAATGGAGTTTATTATTGCAATGTATTGCTGGAAATAGAGCAAATTAATTTTAATAATTACCTACGTATATTGTAATGATAGCCACTCTTCACAACTAGATAATACAAAATATGTAAAATTAAAACAAAAATAAATAAACAAACTAACAAAAAAATAAATATTTAAACACACAAAAGTTGCTTATTTGCTAATAATAAAAATATATAAAAACAAATATGAAAAACAGTATAATATTAAATGAAAAATATAAAAATAAAAGGCAATAAGTTAAAAAAAAAATACAAAAATAAATAATGACAGTTAATTCATTATATAATTAAATCCTTATATATCTGAAAAGGTAGAAATTTAGAGTGTGAGCGCAATATATATAAATTGTAAATCTTATACGAGTAAAAAAGAGATAAATACGTATATATTGCATGCACATCCTATTTTCACATTACTACAATATTAATGTTAATAATTAAATAATAATTATATTCTATACTTTTTTAAATAACTCATTGAAGAAAGTAAGTTACATTCACTCTCGTCCCAGGGACAACCGTTTTCTCGAGCGTAGACCCAACATTTCATTTGCGTTGATGCACGTCAACGTGTCCCACTGGCATCCGTTTTACCCGGGGTACATAAACTCTTCCTCTCTGCTCATCGCGGCATTAAAGTACGAACACATGACAAATGGGCAGCCGTTGGTCAATGCGTACTCTAGACATTTCTGTTCACCGCCTAACACGGCGCCGGCAGTAGTGGAACTGTCCCATGGGCAACCGTTTTCCCGTGCGTACACGAGGCAGTCGATGTGATCTCCCATCGCGGCGTTAGTGCACGTACGAACGTCCCAGGGACACCCGTTCTCCCTGGCGTACCGTAGACACTCCAGATTACCCGATTTCGCAGCCATGTCGCACGCCGAACCGTATGTCATGTTATCCGGATGTCCCAAAAATTTGTCAGGGCAATCCCAAGGGACGCCGATCGCCCGAGCGAGTCTCAGACAATCGATGTGTCCGTGAAACGCTGCCGTCTCGCATATTTTTTCAAACCTCTGGTCACCGACGGGGAACGCCGATCTGCCGTACATTGTCACCCTGTCGTCGTTCTCGTTTGGGTTTCTGTCGGCTTTTAACATTTCGAACAGCGACTCGCAACATCTGCGCAAATCGACGTCCGGCGCTTCCATCAAGTCGAACTTGGTGCGCTCGGTCTTGTTGCAAGCGCGGTACGCCGACTTCACCAGACTAGGTATCTCGTACGTATCCGACGACATGGCTGTCCGCTCCAAACGCACAGCGGAGTGCTCTCTAACCGTAAGTAGAACGACAAACCGAACTCGATAGATGTAACGAGATAGGTACTGATAAAACGACGATCGTCGTGCGAGTCGACTGCAACGACAAACTGTTCGCGATGATAAATATTAACGGCAATCGACGTGTGATCGCAAAACGGATTGGGCTGACATTAAAGCGTTAATGACGACGTTCGACGATTTCAAAAATTCAACTCGAGAGCACGTCTGAAAATCACCGCATCAGAGTGTGAGTGTGCGACACAAACATGTAGAAGTACACGACAAATCGATAAATTTATGACGCCCATAAAATGGCCGAGCCGAAATTCTCTTACCTAAGGGTTGAATTATTGGTAACCGTTTGAAAATTCGTAGCAGTAGAATAATGTCGTTGAGGTGATAATGATAAGAATATGGACGGATGATAAGGATTTGTGATAATGATTATGATAGGGCTTGGCGCCTTGGCAGCTTTGCGAGAAATGAGAATGTTTAAATATTTTAACTCTCTCGTTGCCGGCGCTGCGTCCCGGTTTACGATGTCCTCCGTCCGGCGCCTTTTCGTTTGCAAAACAATGTCACCTCATCTGAAATTCGATGTACGTTCAACTAAGTCACCGAGGTAGGCACTCCGAGTGCGTCGATCGCGCGTATCAGGTATGTATAACAGATCGGTAATTTAGTTTAAATGTTACAGGAGTCAGGAGTACAGGAATGGTTTAAATGTTACAGCCATGACATCAACGAATACCGATATGGATCGTGCGTGCTCACTCCCTGCATATACGTTCAAAAATCAGTGTGTCAAGTTGTGTATTCATAGGTATGATATTGTTCACATAATATACAAAGGGAAAAATTATGTCTGCATAAAAACGTATAATAATGCTATTCAATAATGACCAATAATGATATATTAATTATATTTGCGCACAGGCATTGTGCCGGTGACTGCCATATTTCATTTGACATTTGGACGTTCACAGATTAAGTAAATGTTTTTAATTGCTTATTACACCTTGTTATACTGGCTTTGTCTCCCGTATTTTGTAATTATTTATTTATTTTCAAATTATATACCATTGAATACTATTAATATAATATTAATACTTTTAATCTTTATGAATAATTACTGCCATAATAACAAATGATTATTATTATGACTATTGTAGAAACTAGTGTCAAAGTAGAACTAATAATTTCCGCCAATTTATTTTTTCACCATCGTTCTTAACTCGTCAAAAATTCATATTTTGACATATAAGTTAGAGGTCAGGTCTGTAGCGATATACGACTATATAGTCACTATATTATTATTTATCATAGTTTTTATGATTACTACTAAGCATTAAACATGTAATATTACAGGCATAATTTTAGTGGCTGCTACTTTACGACCAGACACAATGTGTAGTCAGACTAATTTATTGTTGGGTACACCCTAATTTGCAATATGTGGCTTTTAAATTAAACGACAAAAGTGTTTTCGTTTGTAGTGAATAAGCTACAAAGAACATGTCATCTCAAGGTTTCAAGATGGAGAATATGAAATCATCATCAAACAATACGTACAAGTAATTTTATACAATAAATCTTTATATTTCAATAATAGTGTCACTAACCTATGTTTTATGATATTTTAGGTACAAAGTTGAACCACTTAGTTTCAATAATATTACTAACACCCTACCTATCAATGTCATTTATTCGGTCTAATAAAGGCACTGGTGATGTTATAAGCGTTCCGACCGATTGCCCTAATGATTACGCAGCTTTAAATAATCTAAAAAAGAAACTGGCATTCCGTAAGAAATATAATGTTACTGATGAGATGGTACTTCCATTTGAACCTGTGAGTAACTTTTATTAGATGTTCAATAAGATTAATAAATATTTTCAATTTACATTTAATATATTTGGTTACGTAAGATCTATATGCCATGTATAATAATATTTAAAAATAAAAAATAATGTTTATGAGTAATTTATATTAGATACCTATTATTGAAATCCCAAATTTTGTAAACTAATGTGTTGTAACAAATTCAAAGTCAAAATGATACAGAAAAATTATAAATTGATAAAGAGAAAGTTTACTTAAATAATTTCATGAAAGGATGAGTCTAAATTGAGTTTAAATTGTTTGATTGTTTGTTTTTTAAATTAAATTTAAATTTCAGATACTTTTAGTAGGATAATTCAAAGGAAAAAAAGTGCAAGATGTTAAAAAAAGCTTTACAAAAAAATGTACAGACTCTAAAGAAGCTGTTAATTATTATGAACCCAAAAAAGTTGGCATTAAACAGCATGAGTACTTACCATGAGAAAGTTAGGAAAAAATGTATGTCTTGTTTACTGGCTACACAAACACAAATAATACAAATTTGATTTTGTTATAAAATGTATGTATTCATACACACATTCACATATAATTTATTTTTGATGTTAGTATTTAATTCCGGTTTCACATGTATTAGAATATGAATTCATTCCATATGCTGAGCTGGTATTCAAAAGATGTATTTAACTAGTTTAACAAAGATTACATAAAAAGATAATTACATTAAAATTATTGTCTTTTATCTGATTGATACCATCAACATTAATAAGCTATGAATTCTTAAATGTAATTTACAAATGTATGGACCATCAGTTTAATGCGTTCAGGGAGAATGCATGCTATTTTTTAAAATATATTAAGGCATTATTTTTCAATTACCTCAAACCCTATATACAGGTATAAAGACGTAATTCATGTATTTATATTTAAAACAAAATGATTAATTTGAATTGTTTATAATTTGTTAGATGTATTACTGCAAGCTGGGCTTTAATAAGTTATAAAATTAAAATTTATTTTATTTTAATTATTTGGCTTAACTAGTTACTTTTGAAATTTTCATTAAAAGGACGCTACACAGATATTTGTTTTCTCTGTCTTACAAGTGCGTAACACAAAAATTATAGTGAATTGATCTATCATGAAACTTGATGGTAAGAACATGATTTGTGTTTGTAAGTGGGTTTTTTAATATTAGTTATGAATATTTACATTTTAAAAATTGAACTTTCGTAAAAACTAACATACAAACACAGATAATGTTCTTAACATCAAGTTTTATAAAAGGTCCTTTTACTCTAAAAAAAAAATGGCTATGTAGTATCCTTAACTTCCTAAATTTCTTTTTTTATTAATGTGAAATTATAATGAATTAATTTTTAATTTTTAGAAGTAAGTTAATTGAATCTATTTTATTTTTAATTTAACTAGAACTCACTATTTCAGTCTTTTTCATTTTCATGTCAAAAAAAATATTTAAGATTAAAAAATTTTCATATTTTCAATCTAACTTATATGGAAATAGCGTAGTATATAAAGATAAAACAAAAAACGTTTTTAACTTATTAAAACTTAACAAAAGGTTTCGACCTATAAATTTTAACTTAACTGAGTTAACCTATAGTTAAATTAACTTTTACATTTTAACTTTACGTTATTGATGCATATTAACTTAACTTAATTTAGATAACTTGTCCAGCCTTGTGTATTAGTAATTATAGTTCTAAATATTATTTATAAGCTTTGCAGCGTTGGTATAGGAGTTTTTTTTTTATATGAGTTATTTAAATTCCCGATAAAAAGTTAACAAATAACTTAAGATCTATAATATATTGTTAATTGTTTAGTTCGTTTCATTCAAAAATTGATCATGAAATTTAGTGCCACGTAGGACTGAAAGAAATTATCATAAAATTTGGTAGGTAATACAATTACTAAATGTTATTATGTAGATACACAGTTAATCAATTTACCAAGCTTACTAATAAAAAAACCAATCCTTTTTTTCTCATAATAATGAACTTATTCAAACAAATAAATACATTTTAAGTGTATTTAAAATTCATATTTTCAAATAGATTTAAGAATTTTTCGATTTCAATAAAAATTTTATAAAAGTTAAAATGTATGTCTTCATTTAATTATGAATTGAAATTAAAATCAGAGATTTCTAAATTATTAAACTTTATGTTTAACTAAGGATAATAGTAATTATTATTGAAGAATAAAGGGTCTACCTATTACATAAAATGTTTGTATTATTTAGTTTATTTGTTGTGATGTATGGATAATTTTTTTAATTATTTTAATATGTTAATATACAGGGTGGGGCAGTGGGTTCTGACGAATTTTAATTGTAGTTTATTGGTAAAATATTAAAAACAAAGTAATGAAACAAATTGTATTTTATTCAAAATAAAGATTATTTTTAATTGTTATATAAAACTCCTTTGCATTCTGCAAAAGTAACTGTATGGTGTGGCGTTACATCGTTTGGCATTTTGGGTCCGTACTTTTTCGAGGAAAACAATGTGACTGTGACCGTAACATCTGAACGTTATGTGGAAATGTTGAACAACTTCTTGCCAACTGAATTACAACGATTAGGAGTACAAGATAAAGATCTATGGTACCAACAAGATGGTGCTACCAGCCATACAGCGCGTATTTCATTGGCTGTTCTTAGACAAATGTTTCCGAATCGTGTGATATTGCCTGGCCACCACGTTCTCCAGATTTGACTCCACCTGATTTCTTTTTGTGGGGTTATTTGAAATCTAAAGTATTCACTAATAAGCCACATACACTACTAGAGTTAAAAGAAAACATTAGACGGGAAATTACAGCCATCGATGTGCATATCCTACAGAGAGTTGTGGACAGTATGAAAAAACGGATAACCGACTGTATACAAAATGGAGGCGGCCACTTAAGTAATGTAATTTTTAAAAATTAAGATTTTTGTTTATTACAATTAAAAATAATCTTTATTTTGAATAAAATACAATTTGTTTCATTACTTTGTTTTTAATACATTACCAATAAACTACAATTCAAATTCGTCAGAACCCACTGCCCCACCCTGTATTTATAATAATTATTATAATTTTTAAATCACCATATGCTCTATATTAGTTGAACCTTTTAACATATGCTATTATCCTTAGTACATTAATTTAATGAAATAACTTAAAATCTAATTGTACAAATTATGATTTAGCTGCATCAACATTTGTTTTTATATGAAACTCCATTTGGTTATTTATTTGAAAAAAACATGGTTCTTAAGAATCCTTAAAAATGTCATGGATCAAAATTTATTTGAGTAAAAGTTTAATTAAAAGAAAAAAGAAAGTGACCATGTATGGTGAATATTAATTGTGTTTGTTTTGATACAATCATTCATTTTTTGCATATTCCATTAGGTAATAAAATTAAGAGTAAAAAATATAAACATTATGTACCTGTAATTATTAGAAAATATTCTGAAATATTAGATGAAAACAATAATACACAATAATCTTCTAGAACATGCAGGTAAATTCTGAGAACATCAATATGTTAATTACTCAAATAAATATATTTTTATATTCTTTAATTTTTATTTAAATGAAATAAATATATTTATCTATTTTTAATTAAACGGGTTAAACAACCCAGTTACACATTAAACAAAAATAATTTACAATGATACAGATGTTGATTGCTCACAAAAACTGTATAGAGTATAGAGAATAAACCAATTTATGGATTAGGTAATAAGTTGAGAATTAAACATTACAAAATAAATATAATACAGATTATAGTTTTGTTTACAAACTATATACCTACCTGCACATTCTACTTTTAAAATCATCTTAACTTATTAAAAAAATGTTATTGTATGTTGAATTATTTAGCACCTATGGAACAGCAGTTAGGGGAGAGCGGAGTTAGCTGTTACAATTTCACAGATATAATTTAAATATTTTTCTTTAATTAGTAGTTAGGTGTTGGGGTGGGTTGTAAAAATTATATTTTTAAATATTTTTTATCCTTATAATTTTTTAAGTTTTTTATCCTTATAAGTTTTTAAGTTTTTTATAAGGATAAAAAATAATATTATGTTTTAATAAAAATGTTGTTTTTTAACCAACAATGCACAATGAGATCGCCCACTCAGCCAACCTCATAAATACGCCCCTGACTGGATATTTATTTCAGTTTCGAAAGACATTATATTTTTATTTTTTTATAGTGATTGAAAAATCAAATACATCTTACAAATATGAGGAAAATGTACCAAATTTAATTTTTTTGTTTATTCCGTGTCCATTTTGTGAGGACAAATTCATATTTGAAACGGGTTTGCTCAACCATATAAACAATAAACATATTACATCTGAAAAAAATATTAAAAAGAGAGTACGCCATTCTGAGGTAATCAATGCATTATATTATTATTCATTAATTATTTATATAAAATACATTTTATTTGAAAAGGACTTAGTAATAACTGTTGCATCTGCAGTGACAGAATTAAATTGTAAAAGAGACGCAACTAATAGCATCTCGCTATTATATTATATTAAGAGTTATGGGGCAAGAACAACAGACCTTAATATATTTAATGATTTCATAATTGAAAACTCTGGGGCAATTCAATTCATTGTTAATGCCCAAACCAATGTAAGTAACAATTTTTAGATTATAAAATATTTACAATTCCCTATAATACATACACTTAAAACTAAACAATAAACTAAAAAAATAAACTACAAAAATTATATACAGGTGCTTTCAAGATATACAGACGTTAACAAGATAATTGAATATATAAAAATACAAAAATGTGAAGAAGATATTATACAAGGAAATATAAAAAACTTAACATCTAATTTTGTATCTTTAAATTTTAGTAAAAAATTAGGGCGAAAAAAATTAGCAACTATAAAAAAAAAAACAATAGACATATTTAAAAGTCAAGCAGTAAACAATTTTTAATATCTTCAAAGCAAATAAATTATATACAGACACAAAATAATACTAAATATACAATGCCTCAAAAATTCTTCAACAAAATACAAAAGTTTCCGGCTCCTAAAGAATTCAATATAACCAATATCTATTTTATTACCACCATCCAATCTTTAGATTATTTCATTTCAAACACCATGTTATACAAAAACAAACAACAAATTATTTATGAGTAAGTAAAATAATGAACAAAACTTATTAATATAACTAATAATAACTAATAACTAATCTTAATATTTCTATTTACAGTTTCCAAATTTGTGAAAAATATCTTTTTAAACCTGCATATAAACAAAAAAAAAAATAATTAAATTACACATTCTTCTTAAATTTATCAACAAAATTAAATATCTAAGTCATGGAATAATCGACAATAATTACCGAAAAATAATGAATTTTGAGAAATTCATTTGTTTAAATAATATATTATGGCTAGACAAATTGTTTTGTCAATTTGTCGATGAATTGGATTCATGGTGGCTAGATGTGACTGATCTATCATATGAACCCACAAGGTAAATATTTATTGACTATTCCAACATCACTAAATTTATTTTAATTTTATTTTTAATGTAAAATATGAATTTAAAAATAAATAGAATTCATTCATCCACAAATAAACATACAATCATAATTGATGATGAAAAAGTTGTTCAATTTTCCATCCCGGCCAGCAACAATTGGAATGATGCATTAATTCTGGCCTGCCTAATAAATATGGAAACAAAACGGACGGTATTTTTATTTTTTTAATGTTAAACACTTAAATTATATACAGGGTGATTCACTAAGCGTACAACAGTCATTATCTTAAAATGGATTAATGTTTTTGAAAATTCATTACATAGGGGAGAGTGGGGCAGATTTGAATGCGGGGTACATTTGAATTTGTCTAATATAATTTGTTACAGATTATTTACATTAATGAAAATAATAATCTAAGTTAGTGACAATGTTTTGTATACCATATGACATGATTATCAGGCATTTTTTAACACCTTTGTGATAAACAAAAATGATAATGTGATTTTCCGGCTTTTTAAAAAAAAAAATAGTTGTTTCTATAAGGACATTTTGGAAACTAAAATTCAAAATCATAAGTTTAGAATTAAATATACCTATTAAAAATATTGTTGCCTAGTAATATATTTAATGTACATACATTATTTATAATTATTAAAATTTATATTACGATTATTATTGAGTATTTTGGCATGGGGTAGATTTGAATCTTCATTAATAGGGTAGATAATAGGGAGTAATATAGGTTCCTCCTTCTTGAAATACCTATCTTATGAATGGACTAGACTAGTTTACTGGATTTAAGTCACAAGATGTGGATTTATCTATAAGAAAACCCAAAAAACTAAATTTTCACAATAAAAAAAAAGTTGACAAGAAAACATCTAAACATAATTGTAAAAAATTGTTATTATACCTATTATTAAAATAAATAAAAATTCTAATTTAATTTAATATTTATTTATGTTCAACATTCATATGTGGCTTTTAATTATATAAGATATTAAGACACATATTCAAATCTACCCCCTGCACGTTCAAATGTACCCCATGGGTGGGGTACATTTGAATAAAAATATACTTAACTTTATAGTTAGAAATTAAATTGGTTATTTAATATATAAGGTTGTTATGAGTCAAATAGTATTCACAACCATCTAGACTACAGATTGTAATTATCAAATATAAAATTTGTCAAAAAATTAAAAATTAAAAAAATAAAATGTAAATTTCATTCAAATCTGCCCCACTCTCCCCTATAATTATTTAAAATTTATTAATAGCATTTAATTTTTTTTTACAGTTGTCAAATATTTTTGATCACATCACTATATTAATGTGTGTACTGAAATTTAATTTTATTGACAAAAAGTCATTTAAAAAAAAACTAAAAGAACTGGTCATAAAAAATTATCTTATAATTTTATTTGATAATACACACAAAATTTACAATTTGAATATTGAACATATCTGGAATGAAATTAATAAAAATATACACACAAATAAATATGTCAGTGAAATATTGGCAATACGACGAGATTAAGTTGCCTGCATTTCAAATTATTATTTCTAGAATGTGTTTTTTCAATAGTTAATTGTATTATTCTTTCATATTTGCAATCAAGTGATTAATAATCAGTATTATAAACCACAATTTAAGATCCCTGGTATATTCAAATATTTTTGGAGCATTCCATCCAAAAATGTGATATTTTGAAATTACCTACTTTTGTATAATCATATATGTACCTACATCCTACATAAATATTATGTAATAAGTACCAAATAACTAAAAAAGTAACTATTCTAGAACTATAATATATAATTCATTACCCATCATCTAAAATATAAAGTATTTAAATTGTTTATAATAATTACAAGTAATAAAATAATTAAAACTTTTAATTTTCCCCTTCTAATAGCACAATAAACAAACAGATTATAAATAGATATTAAAAAAATTTAAGTGCTTGTTTTTGTATATTTTATTTAAATATACAATGTATTATAAATGTGCTATTTACGTATATTATTTCTATTCATCATCTTATTCAATAAATGTTAAACAATATTATTTAATTAAGTTTTGATTGTAGATATCAGTTTTGACCTGTATTAGGTATATTAATTTTGTTTTGTTTTTTAAAAAAAATATTATATAATTATTATGGTTTAGGAACTATCTTATTTGTATTTTGAAGGATTTATTTTTATTAGTTTTTAATGTTTTTTTTTTTTATATTTATAGCATGTGCAATCCGCCATCTAATAATAATGTGCCCTGAGAAAGTCTCCATTGGAATATAACAGCGTCTGAACGATTGGTGTGTAACAATTTTTTTTCTATTTTACTTATTTCTATTATACATGGGGTAATAGGAAGACCTAGCATATAAGATAACTTTTGTTCTAGTCAATATTTTTAAATTATTTTTTATTTATATAATTATTAAATCCTTACGTTACAATATTTTTTATTTTTTAATAATGAAAATTCAAAAAACCAATTTTCTTTTTTTTAATTGATCTTGAGCCTGGCAATAAAGGCCATTAGCCATAGAATAAAGCCAATTTGTAAATCTGATTATAAGAACAATTTTGATGATAAAAACATTTATATAAGTCAAGTAGCTTATTTTTTAGAATTTTTCAAATCAATTTTATTTTGAATAAATTAATTTAGAACATAATAACTTTTTTCAAAATATTATTTGGGGAATTTCTTGACATGAGTATATTTCTTAAACTATTTACTAACCAAATAATTTTCATAATTTTGTCATACGTTTAAGATAATGTTATTGCAATATTTGTTTTCTCTTAATGACCTTTGCGCTTCGCTTCTCTTGTTACATGCTGATCCCAGAAGGTATATTGGGTGTTACTCATATAGATACCTACTGACCTTCCACAGATCCGGCTGCAAAATATCTTTTATTGAATTTATATTTATGATTAATAATTTAAAATTATTTTTTGATGAATGTTTATATTATTTTTTATTTCTAGCTTGGGATTACATTCTGAAGAATAGCAATGTTATTGACTCTGTCATGAACTATATGAACATGCAATTTTTTCATGGATAAACCTGATAAAGATGACTTAACCGTTCATGTGTTCTCAATTTTAAATATTTCAATTGTAATATTTCAAAATTGAAAATTTCACTCTTATTAATATTTGATTAATGTATTTATGAAAAAGGTGGACAAGTATGTATCGGTCTGCTGTACATTACATTACAAGGGATGATATTATTGTGAATAAAGTAATTTATATTTAACCTATTTACGTGAAAACTTGTTTTAAATATTCAATCCTTACCTATAAAAGTTGAACATTTAATAAATTTTTACCTACAAAATAATTATTAAATTTTGTCAAAATTCCAACCTTAAATGCTTGTAAAAAAAAATGTTTTACCTATGTATTTTCAATATTTTTCAACTGCTATTTAAGCAATATATCAGGAGCCCCTTATTAATTTTCACTCTTCTTTACCCATTAAATAAAATTAATTGAAAACCGACAATGCCCGTAAACAGCTCAGAGTCAAAAAATATTCAAAAATGTATGGTGTATAGAAAATAAAAATATAGACATACAATGATTTTTTTATGTGTTTACAGTTATTCATTTTTTAATTACAAGAAAATAACAAAATTGCTACGTACATGAGAAATTGAGTGAATATCAAATGTTGTAAAAATATGAATTTCAAACACTCATAAAAATTGAATTTGCTTTGCTTGTAGACATTTTTTTTTTTTAAATGTAGATAAACTTATTAGTAATCTTGTATTACATTTTCAAATCTTAGATTTAAGGAGAAAAATTGTTATGAATTCTCAACGCAATATAATTAGATAATTTTTGTCATTTTTCGGTATTTCGTCAAGATTTTAACTTTAAATTCTTATAAAAAAAAACTGTGACTAAGGATTTTTAATATTTTTCAAATGTCACTGTAACAACATAGTAGGAGCCTTGGTTTAAATTTTCAAGCTTTTTTACCCAACAAATAATGTTTTATTGACATTCATAACAATAAAAACTAAAATAATTAAAACTGAAAATGTCCCTAAATAACAGTTCAAAACAAATCAAAATATTTAGAAAATTTTATCGTGTATAGAAAATGCTAATTTAAAAAGATGGGTAAGTGGATGTTATCTGCTGTACAGTAGGTTACAAGTGGGTCACTATAATGGATGGTGTTAAATTTGAATTCAATGATATAATATCATTGTATAAGAAAAACGATTCTGAGCGAAAACAGTCAGTCAGCCTACGCTATCACCAAGTATATTTGATATTACTGTGAATAAAGTAATTTATATATAACCTATTAAGTGGAGACTTGTTTTCAATTTTCAATCCTTAGCTATAAAAGTTGAACATTTTATACATTTTTAACTACAAAATAATTATTAAATTATAAATTTAATAAATTTTGTCAACATTTAAACTTTAAATGCTAATAAAAAAAAACTGCGACTAAGGATTTTTAATTTTTTTCATCTGCTTTTGAAACAATATATTAGGAGCCTTCTATTAAATTTTCAAGCTTTTTTAACCAACAAATAAAATTGTTTTGATATTTTTGGAAAAAAACTAAAAAAAAATGGAAAATGAAAATGTCCCTAAACAGTTCAAAATAAAACAAAATGTTTTTTTATTTTAACGTGTATAGAAAAAGAAAATATAAACAGCCAATGAAAATTCCATGTATCTACGGTCATTCGTTTTAAAGTTACAACAAAAACCAAATTCAATTTTGTGAGAAATCGATTTTGCGTAAAAAGTCCCGTTTTTCCTTAATTTTTTTTTTGTTTTTCTTGGCGCTTTTGAAAATTACTAGGAATTTTAAATTTTGACCTCCCCAATGCACCAACGATATTCACTTTCCAATCGAAAAAGTTACTGAAGTTAAAAATCAAAGCATTATTTCGACTACTTATCGTGTACACAGACAAAAAAAAAAAAATATAAAAACACACATCATTGTAAAATCAATACATTCATTGTTCCACTCAGAATCTAAAAACCAACTATTTTTTATCTAATAATAATGAACTTATTCAAACAAATAAGTACATTTTTAGTGTATTTAAAGTTCATATTTTCAAATAGATTTTATTATACCATTTAAGAATTTTTCCATCTCAATAAAAATTGTATAAAAGTTAAAATGTATGTCTTCATTTAATTATGAATTGAAATTAAAATCAGAAATTTCTAAATTATTAAACTTTATGTTTAACTAAGGATAATAGTATTTATTAAAGAATAAAAGGTTTACCTATACATAAAATGTTTGTATTATTTAGTTTATTTCTTATGATGCATGGATAGTTTTTTAAATTATTTTAATATGTTAATATATTTATAATAATTATTATAATTTTTAAATCACCATATGCTCCATATTAGTTGAACCTTTTAACATATGCTATTATCCTTAGTACATACATTTAATGAAATAACTTAAAATCTACTTGTACAAATTATGATTTAGCTGCATCAACATTTGTTTTTATATGAAACACAATTAATGTATTTTTTTTAAATATTAATTGTGTTTGATTAGGTATAATTATTAATTTTTTGCATATTCCATTTGGTAATAAAATTAAAAGTAAAAAATATATACATAATGTACCTGAAATTATAAGTAAATATTCTAAAATATTAGATGGAAACAATAATACACACAATCTTCTAGAACATGCAGGTAAATATGGATAAATTCTGAAGACATTAATATGTTAATTACTCAAACAAATATATTTTTCATACACTTTAAATTTTTTTTAAATTAAATAAATATATTTATTCCTAAATTAATACAGAGTTGTTCAATTTGATGAAGAAGATTTTTGTTTATCGTTTATTGTTTACTTACTCAATTACAATTGTCATAATATAGGAAAGTATAGTACTGCTACTCTATATGCAAGTTAAATCATTTAAAAAACATGCTGTTAAAATACTTTTGGATGATTTAAATATATCTGTTTCTCCTATGAAAAGTCAGAGAATCTGGAACCTTTGCTCTAGGAACTGTTCCTGAAGGTAACACTTTATAAGTTTCTTTTTAAATGATAAATCTTAGTTATTGAAATGTTAATATAAAATGTATGAATGGTACAGAGGATTGAAATGATTTTATATTAATTGTGATTAGTTATTTGAGTGACGAAGAAGCAACACAGCCATCGCATGTCAGACCCTACCTAAATTTTCTGACTGAGTTTTTGGACAACAGGATAATATATTATATTTAACGCAAATGGTGCCTGAATTAAGTAAATAAAGTGAATTAGATTATTTGTAAAATAAAATTTAAATTAAAAGTGCATTCAAGTAGTTTTAAAATGGTTAGTACTAATTTTTTTTTGCTTCTGACATTTTCTGGTTTAGGGTAATATCTTAATTAATAAGTGACATACAACACATAAAATTATAAATAATGAATTTAGTAGTGATGGTAAATTTACATATATTCAACTATTTTAGATGATGAGAATGCTACAAAAAGTTTCTGGTAAATTTAATAAAATATCAAATTTATTAAAAAAATATTGTATTTTAAATGTAATATACCTATGTTAGTAATATATTACGGTTCGATATCCATAAAATACTCGATGCCTTATTAATACTTAAAAATAAAAGTATCCGTGCATCTAAAACTATTTTAACCCCATCATATACATACTATTATAGGTAATTGGATATGATGTGCCAATTCATTTTCTTCATTATACATTAATTTAATGTAACAATATAATACAATAAGATATATCTTATTAAATCTTTATTCAAATATATATATAAATAAATATATTTTAATTAATATAATATAAAGTTTCAATAGTTGTTAGAATAGAAAAAAATAATATACGATGTCTTGATAGCTAAAAGTCTAAAACAAAAATAATTGTACATTATTTTATTGTGAAATATTGTTTGATGATATTCAATATTCGTTATTATTATTACTAATAATAATAATTAAACCATCTTTAAATAAATACGCTTCATTTCTGTAGCATATTACTTTTATTGATTCACAAATTAAATAACAAAGTGGTGATCATTACAGATGACAATTGATCTGTACCACTGAATAACATAATAACATATTAATTTATGGCTGAAGCAAAAGCCACTGCCTGTGCCATTCAAAATATTAATACCCAGTGCCAACTGTTTACCATTACAATCACATACATTACAGCTCATTTCCACTTAGTATGGACCAAATTTAAAATACATAATTAATACATAATTTTGTTTTCTTAAATCTAAAGTACATCAAAAACAAATTTATATCTGAATCATACAGTCACAATAAAAAGACATATTTATAACTTACATAATTATATAAACAGATATTAAACAAAACAACATACAATTGAGCCTTATAGTTATTATACATTATTTAATTAATTATAGATTTATAAATTAAATTTATTTTTTTTTAATTCTCTCACTTCTCCATAACTTTGAAACATTATGCACAGTCTCAGGATTATCATTAACCAAACTACTAACTTCTCTCTCTTCCTCCATCACAGTCAATGATGGTAATTCAGATCCTATTTTAGTCGCCAAATGTAGCATATTACTTTTTATTGATTCACAAATTAAATAACAAAGTGGTGATCATTGCAGATGAAAATTAATCTGTACCACTGAACAACATAATAATTGTGGACTGAATCAAAAGACACTGGCGTTGCTATTCACAATTAGTACCCAGTTTGTCTAATTCACACACTCTTATGTAAGCATATTACTCAAGTATCCAATTTAAAATGTTTGCCAAACCCAAAAGTTACTTAATAGTTTATTGTTTTTAGTTCATACAATGGATTATACTTATTATGGTTTTCAAAACTAAGATATATGATGCACCACAGACAAGGAACTAGGAAGTGTGGAGCCAATGTATTGACAATTTTTCAGACGTTGGCTTTCTTAAAGATAGTTTTACTGACGCAGATGAAGCCATACAATATTTGAACGAATTATGAAACTTTAAGGTGAGAATATTGTTGAACGGTTTTTATTCTAAAGCTATTTTACTGTGCTATTAACTAACATGGGTATGTTAGTTAATAGCACATTTCACGGGACACATTATATTATATCTAATTGTGTGGACATTTATTTGTCTATCGAAATGGCTCAGCCCGTTTAGTCAAAATAAATTAGCTTGTAGTTCAAAGAGAGAAAACAAATGGTTCACTGACATATTTTTAACAAATTTTTAATTTTTTAAGCAATTCAATTTTGCTAATTAAGAATCCCATTATAATGATACAGAGGGCCTCAACATATTTAAATTGCAAAGAAACACTAGTTTGGATACTGGTATCTTTTCTGAAGGGAATTCAAATTAATTTACCCAGAAAAGCCTTAGATACTTAATAATGTCTAATTCACACACACTTATGTAAGTATATTATTTATCACTTGTAGTAATAGGTGACTATGTACATAAACAAATAGTAATCATATTTTTAGTGTAGGCCAGGGAAGCAAATGTGCTGAGGCAGATAAATTGTAAACTAGATATAAGGCAAAAAGTATAGTAAGAGGGGCAGTCGCGGTATGTCAATACTGCGATACGTTTGATTGTAAATTTTGTGTTTGTTTATAAAGATTGAATAAAAGTGTTTCGACTCGAAAATTATGTTTTGATTGAGTAGCCACACAATTCTAAGTATACTCCTTAAATCTGATCTGTAACCGGTTAATTTATGGTCGTTGACGATTTAAGGTTTAAACGGTGAAAGTATAGTCTAACGTTAATTGTATTCTTTCAATCTGATCTGTAACCGGTTAATTTATGGTCTTTGAAGATTGAAGGTCTAAACAGTAAAGGTAACGATATCGACGTTTAGAGAGCCAAACTGTAACCGGTTAATTGATGGTCTTTTGGTAACTCTAGTGTCGATAGAGGTATATCACTGAAAAGTGCATATACGACACACTCAAGTATCCAATTTTAAATGTTTGCCAAAACCAAAAGTTACTTCATAGTTTATCGTTTTTAGATTATACTTATCATGGTTTTCAAAACTCAAATATATAATTTACCACATACAAGGTACTAGGAAGGGGAGTAATCAAGTAGTTAAAAATGCAAAGAAATATTAATCTATAATGATAATATATATATATATATATTTTATATTTTAGCATGACAATTTAGATATTTTAATTGATGATATTGCAACATTGGCTACGTTGTATAGAATGTACAACGTTATTTAAAGCCGCAGAATTTAAAAAAAAAATGATTGACAACACCAGCTATGGGATGTTTATCAAACTATGAATACTTTAATAATTATTTTATGAATATTGTAATTTATATTTTATAACCAGACCAAAATAATACAAACGATCAAAAGATGATAATTTCATTAAAAGTATTGTCTATCATCTCAAAAGGATTGATACCATCAACATTAATAAGCTATGAATGCTTGAATTCAATATATAAATGTATGGGGCATTGTTATTATACGTTAAAAGAAAATGCAAGCTATTTATTGAAAAATATAACCATATTAAATTTAAATTCCGTCAAACCATATATGGCTCTGTGTAACAACTTATGTGTGTTAGTTGTAAGACTTTAATAACTGTAAAATACAGTACAAACAAAATACACATATTTTCAAAATGGACTTTATAGCACCCAAAGAGAAATGAATTTCAACGGCGACATTATAGCCAACTGGAAAAACTGGAAGCAACGCCTGTCACTATATCTACTTGTAAGTAACAAAAACTGCGATATTACTCAAGTTACTTGGAGAAGAAGGCATCAATATTTAGAATACTGAATACATTTAGTGAAAAGCAAATCCATGACGATAAGAAGGTTCAAATTTTTCATAAAGTAATTTCCGCATTCAATGAGTACTGCCTTGGGAAAAAAATTATTGTACCTATTAGAGAGATTTAGTTTTCTTAAATACAAACATCAACATGGACAGTCACTGGAAAACTTCATTACACAATTAAAACTATTAGCAGCATCTTGTGAGTATGGGGAACTCACAGCCTCTATCATAAGAGACCAAATTATTATGAATACTTCAGACGTAGTACTTCAAAAACGTTTAGTTAATAAGTCTGATTTATCATTAGAAAAAAATTGTCCAAATCCTTAAACAATCAGAAAATGTTAAACAACAAATTGAAATCATAAACAAAGGGGAAAAAGAAAAAATAGAATACTCACATATAGATTCTAAAAAAAAAGTAAAAACGAGGGTTAAAATAAAAGTAAAGGAGTATCAACAGAATTCAAATGTAACAGATGCAGCACACAACATGTAGCAAGAAGCTGCCCAGCCTTTGGGAAACAGTGCAGCAAACAACTGGGTCCAAGAAATATAGGATACAGGAGCAGATGAGGAGTATGTAGCGATCAATAGCTTGTTCGGAATCAGTAAAATCAACATGCATCAGACACACAGTATTCAACAACCATGGTTCAAGGAGATTAAGGTAGAAAATAAGTATATTAGATTTAAGTTGGACACAGGGTCTCAAGTTAACTTAATAACACTGGGTACATATAAAACACTTAATACAAATAAGTGTTGGAACAGTACAACTATTAAACTTGAGACCTACGATGGATATAAAATTGATATTAATGAGTTATTAAGTTAAATTTAATTTGTATTTTAGCATTTCAATTTTAATATTTTAATCAATGCAAATGCAACATTGGCTACTTTAAATAGACAGTATTTAAAGCTACAGCTTATTATGTCATTAATGTACCAATTATGGACATAAACACAAATAATATAAATCTGATTAAATTATTAAAAGTATGAAATCATACACACATATTTTTTTAATAAAATAATAGATATAGGTACCTATTTTATTTTTGATGTTAGTGTTTGATTTCGGTTACAGTTGTATTGAAATCTGTATTCATTCCATATTGCTGAGCCATTTCTCGCAGCGTTGTTGCATGTCATGTAACGCCAGGGACACTTGTTGTCCAGTGCTTAATCCAGACATGTGACCGCGGGACACTGACCCCTCGCACATGTTTTCAAACATCCGGTCATTGATGGGGAATGGCGATCTGCTGTACATGGTCTCTCTGTCGTTGTCCTCGTTTAGGTTTCAGTCGGTTTTTAATACTTCAAACAGCGACTCGCAACATATTTACTAATTGACGTCCGGTACTTCCATCGAGTCACACAATCTCGTTGCAAGTGTAGTCGGCTGTTTTCAAAAAGATTGACAACATCTATGGGACATCAGTATAATGAGTATTATTTTTTTAAAAATCTCACAAAAACATTGCGACATTGTGTACTTTATAATTATTATCATATATGTATATATAATGAACATGTAATCAGTATTTAAAGACGCAGCTTATTATGTCATTAATGTACAAATTAATGGACATAAACACATATTTTTTTTAATAAAATAATAGATAAACATACCTATTTTACTTTTGACGTTAGTGTTTAATTTCGGTTTCAGTTGTACTGGAACCTGGATTCATTCTGTATGTCGAGCCGTTCAGCGTTGCTGCACGTCATGTAGTGCCAGGGACACTTGTTGTCCCGTGCGTAAACCAGACACTCCATGTGATGTTGCACCCTCGCACGTGTTTCCAAACCACCGGTCATTGATGGAGAATGGCGATCTGCTGTACATGGTATCCCTGTCGTTGTCCTCGTTAAGGGCTCTGTCGGCTTTTAATATTTCGAACAGACTAGGTAACTCGTACACATTCCCGTTGTCCGACGACATAGCTATCCGCTCCAAACGTACAGTAGAGTGCTTTCCACCCGCAATTAAACGAAAACTCGAACTCAATTATCAACGAATCGACCGAGCTGACTACGACGATTAACGACGGCTGAGCGTTGAAAAAGATTGTTGAATGATAAAAATATTATTGGTAATCGACGTGCGATCGCCAACACGAATTAGGCTTAATCAGTAGAGCGTTAGGAACGTAAGATTGCGCACGAATTACGACGTTAAACATTTTTGAAAAATCCAACTTGAGAGCGCGTCTGAAAATCCGCGAAACAGAGTATGTACAATTAGTTAACCACAAAACTAATAATTACAATACCTCATGGTTTGGATTAAATTATTGCACCATTTATTAATTATTATTTAAGCGTAGCAAACTAGCAAATTGCAATAAACAACAACTGAATACCTATTGCTTATCGTGATAAAAGATACGAGTCCCGTGGATATCATGGAATACAACGTAAAAAGTTGATTTCATTCCATGATGTTATTAGCATCCTTTGACGGAGGCACCGTCACGGACCATCGAGCATATATTATCTTTGAGCGAATTCTATGGCGGTAAACGTTGGAAACATTCGATGGGTCTGTTTGCAACAGTGGCGTAGCCATGGGAGGGATTGAGGGGGCTACGGCCCCCCCCTCCGAAATGTCGAGAAAATTTAAAAATTATTTCAATGGTCTATCTCTATGATAGTCGCTCAAAAAGTCTTGAATTGTATTGAAAATATTTAAAAATGTACCTACCATAAGTATTAACACTTTTCAGCTATGTATCTGTGCTAGTACGTATTTAATGTGTAAAAGTCTAAAGGTTGATCAGCCCCCGCCGAAAAAAAAATCCTGGCTACGCCACTGGTTTGCAAATATTGCGATCGCCATGCCCCAGCGTTTTGTCTGTTCAGTTCCAACAGTCAATACCTACCTTGGCCACTAAGTCGATTCTCAAGAAAAATGTTGGTACATTAAAGGTCTAGAGCGCGGTGTCGTATTTAGACAGTGTATTTGATCATTAAATGTATGACTGGAGTGGTGTATTTTTCATTTTTGAAAAAAAAAAAATAAAACTGTTATTTGTTTAAAGAGGACACTACCCATTTGTTGTCTCCGTCTTGCACACTCACGACATAGCAAATTTTCGTTCACTAGTGTCAATAGTATTTGACAATTATTATTTTTGATATTAGAGTGAATTGACCATTATAACATTTTTAGATAATGACATTGTCTATGCTTAAGCGTTGGCTTTTATTCGGTATTTTAATTTTCAAGCGAGATATGAGCATTTTTAATTTTTGATATATCTTAATTGAAAATGAAAATTCTGAAAAATCGCTACGCTTAAGCACAGATAATATTCTTACCTAAAAGTATGATAATAGGTCAATTTACTCTAATATTAAAACTAACAACACTATTGAAAATAGTGAACGGAAATTTGCTATGTCGTGCGTGTGTAAGACAGAGACAAAAAAATGCATGGGAGCGTCCTCTTAAATGATATATAAAAATAACTTAATTTTAATTTAATATGTAATTTACTTACATGCCAATATGCCGTGTACTAGAAAATATTTTACTGTTTATGTATTACTTATTTTAAATCTTTAAGTATTTGAAATATTTTCTGAATGGATATTATATTAAGTATATTTAACTATTAGGTAAAAACATTTTAAATTTGGTAATTTATTCAATAAAATTAAAAAAAAAAATAATTAAAATGAAGGATATAACTATTTAATACTTTTTTTCTCGAGGATATCTATTATTAGTTATTATTAATATGAATTTTACACTGTTTTAAACATATGTTATATTTGTTCTAAACATTGAACAAAACGTTAAAAACAAATATTTTAAACGTATTTAAAACAAGCTGTTAAACCACAATGTGAATGACCAAGTGTAATATTTTATGACTTTAAATACCATTTTTTTTTTTCAATTTTTACTAATAGAAAATTGTTCAAAACTATTTACTTAGTATTATAATATTTACACTTATTAATAATGATTAATGATTGTCCATTATACTATATAAATTGTTTCAATTAATAATATAGTGTAACACAGAATAACAGAATACCAATTATTCATTTTTATTTTTAAATGTACCAATGGTTTTTTTTTTATTACTTATTTCAGACATTGAAAATTCAATTTTATCAACTGAATAGTGAATACTATTTATTTACTTATAAAAGAACTTTTCCAAGATTTGTTCTAAATGTAAAATATATTTAATGTACATTTTATTTCAAAACAATAGAAAATACATAATAAATGTTGTCAACAATGTGATTTTATTAAACATTGTAAATTCATACAATGAAAAAAAAAATTATTTTACTCATATACTTCCATTACATCATCTTCATAAACGCACAAATCTTCCATCATCTCTTCAAGACTAATACGAGGTGCACCATCATTATCATCATCGTCTTCTGCAGCAGATTCAATACCAACATCTGGATTTTTGTAAATATTAATATTTTGCCTTAAATCTTTGTCCTCTTCCAAATCATCCATAAATTCGTCCATGTCACTAAAAAATAATTATTAGTATAATAGTATTATTAAATTTTAATTTTTAATTATTACAGTAGGATACTAACTTGTAATCACTTTCCATATTCATTTCTGTGTCTGTGGTCATTCGTTTCAATTTCCAGGTACGTCTGCGATGCCTTGCACGGTCGGGATAATTTTTCTTTATGAGTATTACATCTGGCAATGATGATTTGGGCAATTTATCGAAATTGCTATCATTAGCATTACTATCAGCAATAGCATAACCCAACACTGTGTCCATTGGCTTGAGTACGTGTCCTAAATGTGACCGGCAATGTATAGAATCTGTTGTCAATCCCAAATCGCAAGATCTAACAACCCATACGTCAGCCAACATATGCTAAATAAAACATACATAATTAATTGTTTTAAAATCAAATTTAATTTTTGATAATAAAAATTAAAAATAATAATAATTTTCTTAAAAATAATGATAATAATTTGTAGTTTATAACTAAAAAGTAAAAATGTAAAAGTAAAAGGGATTTAAAAATTCAAAGTTTTAACTTAAAATTGTTACAACAAATACAATAAGTAATCAATTTGTTAAAAAATGTATTACAGTAAAAAGAAGTACGGTATATATTCTTATGAGGAATAAATTAAATAACTTTCTTTATTCAAAATACAGAATCATCTAACATCAATTTAAATTTGCTCTAAACACAAAAAATAACTTTTTTTAATTTGAAAGAATATTCAATTCTAAGAAAAATGGTATAGGTTTAACATTTCTATTTGCATTATTTAATAAGTTAATGTAGAGACTGAATGCATTTTCATATTCATACTGAATGTACACAACTATGGTCTATGAGGGTTCAAAATGTGGGTGTATTTTGTCCCAAATTAATTTTGCATATTTGAGGGGTTAAGACATATTTTGTTACTAAATGAAACCTATAATTTGTATCCCTATTTTAAACACTTTATATAAAAAATAACTCAAATCGCTCCTTGGTCCTCTTTAAAATAAAAACGTGGATTAATATGCTAATTAACAATTAATTTTAAATAATCCAATAATCATAGACATTTTTTTGATTGACGATATAAATATATTTTTTGGTCCAACATAGTTTTATGTTTACAACACTATTTATAAAAACTATGCTGCTCAAAGAATAGAAAAGAAGTAATAACGTGGTTACTAAAAGGTTTGACCCATTGAACTAAATATAATAAAATAAATAACCATATTTTATATATATATATATATATTAGAAAACTAAAAATTTAATTGTTTGATCAAAATTCTAAACATTTTCTAATGAAATGTAAATGTGATTTTAATGTGAGTTTTTATTTATTTTGATACAGGTAATTTGACAATATACTCTACAGTATAAATACACTGAATACGTTGGTGGAACCAGAAGTTTAATTTTTTTGAAATATTTCAAACCTTTTACAATACATTTCTGTTATGTGCGTTGTACACCTTGGAACTGTAGCAGACATTTATTGAGACACTTATTTAGTAATTTTAAAATTAAAAAAAAGTAGGTGTGCACAATGTATTGATTTTACAGTGATGTGTTTTTTTTTATTTTATTTTTGTCTTTTTTTTGTACTTCACCTTTTAGGACAGTAACAGTATCTTTTCTGATAAGAAAGTGAATCTAGTTGGTACTTTGGGAGGATGGTCAAAGTAAAAAATTCACAATAGTTTTCAAAAGTGCAATGAAAAACAAAAGAAAAATTAAGGAAAAACGGGAATTTTTATGCAAAATCAATTTTGGTTTTTGGTGCGTGCAACTCTTTAAACAAATGACAGGTAGGTACATGAAATTTTGATCAAATGTTTATATTAGCATATTCTATACACCATAACATTTTGCAAATATTTTGACTTATTTTGAGCTGTTTACAGACATTTTCAGTTTCCATTTTTTTTAGTTTTTTTTCTATAAATATTAATAAAATTTTATTTGTTGGTTAAAAAAGCTTGAAAATTTATTAGAAGGCTCCTAGTATATTGTTTCAATAGCAGATGAAAAAAATTAAAAATCCACTCACAATTTTTTTTTATAAGCACTTAAAGTTTAAATATTGACAAAATACGTAAAAATGACGGAAATTGGCAAATTATTTTCAGTTAGAAATTCATAAAAAATTTTCTTTTTAAATCTAAAATTTGAAAATGTAATACAAGACTCTTCATAAGTTTGTCTACCTTTATCAAAAAAAAAAATGTCTACAAGAAAGTCAAATTAAATTTTTATGAACCTTTGAAATTCGTATTTTTACAACATTTGATATTCTCTCGTTTTCTCTTGTAACGATTTTCTTATTTTATTGTAATAAAAAAACGAATGACTGTAAATACTTGAGAATTAAACTAAATGTTAATATTAGCCTTTTTTATGCATCATACAATTTTAAAAATAATTTGACTTTTTTTGAGCTGATTACGGTAATTGTCAGTTTTCAATATTTTAGTTATTTTTTTCTATAAATATCGATAAATTTTTTTTTGTTTCTGAAAATTGAATGCAAGGCTCCTGATATATTGTTAAAATATAAATTGAAAAATATTAAAAATACATAGGCATAATTTTCTTTTATAAGTATTTAAAGTTCGAATTTCGATATAATTTATCAAATTTAAAATTCAATAATTATTTTGTAGCTAAAAATTTATAAAATATTCAACTTTTATAGCTAAGAATTGAAAATTTAAAACAAGTTTCCATGTAAATAGGTTATTCACAATAATATCATCAAATACATTAGTAATATCATACGCTAACTGACCGTCTTCACTCAGAATTGTTTATCTTATACAATGACATTGTATCATTGAAATCAAATTTAACACCATCCATTACAGTGAATCAATTGTAACCTACTGTACAGCAGAGCGACACCCACTTGCCCACCTTTTTTTTAATTTGTCATTAGCTTCTGGAATTTTCCCAAATTTACTTAAGGAAACTACTATAATTCCACTATTTAAACAGTGAAGTAAAAATATTAGTTTGGATTATTGCCCAATATTTCTAACCTATACTTAGCCAAAGTGCTTATAAATTTATAAAATCACAATTATATGAGTTTCTTGAAACATCATAAATTTATTCTGATGATCAATTTGGATTTAGAAAAAATAAAGGAACATCGAAAGTGCTTCAAAATATTGTAAGTTATATACATAAAAAGCTTGATGATATTGATTTTGTTATTGGTATTTTTCTTAATGTTAAAAAAGCCTTTGATTCCATAGATCATAATATATTATTAAAAAAACTATACAATTATGGAATTTGTGGTGTTCCAAATAATCTCATCAAAAGTTTTTTAACAAATCGTAGTCAAAGATTTAAAATAAATAATGTATTCAGCAACTATAGCACTTTGAATTACAGAGTACCACAAGGAACTATGCGGGGACCTCTACTTTTCATTGTATATATAAATGATCTTCTAGAATTAAAATGTGATGGTTTAATTATGTTTTTCTGATGATACCACAGTACTAGTTAATGACCAAAATTAATCCAAACTAGTTTCTAAAGCGACGCAAATTATGTAGTGAAATTATGACGTGAATAAATGGTTTAGTTCAAATAAATTTGAAATAAATTATAAAAAAAGTTCCCTTCATGATTTCAAAGAAAAAAAGCTTTCAATTTATCGACGATATAAAAATACATAATTTAAAATGTCCTAACTTGAAATCTCCAAATTATGATAATTTTAATTGCAATTGTATTTATATTAAATCTGTTGACTCAATTAAATACCTTGGTGTTAACAAGCACTTAAAATGAGATACTCATATTGGTATAACAGTAAAAAAAAAGAAGTCTTTTCTATAAATTCAAGTCTCTAAAGAATATCTTATTACCAATTACCATACGAATGGTTAGGTTACATCATTGTAAAATCAATACATCTCCCCTCAGAATCTAAAACTAAACGTTACATTGCAATAGTTCTAATACAGTGATACCTCAGTCGTCTTTAGCATAAAATGTTACAAAATTATAAGTTTATTTTTTTAAATTAATAATCTTACCTATAAATTTAATAAAAGGTTTTTTCACTCTTAATTTAGAAATTATTATCATTATAACCATTATTGTGAACGTAAAATTTGTTATATGCGCATGGATCAAAGAGAAAAAAAATAGTGCACTGACATCTTCTTAAGATGACACTACACCATAATTGATGTCTGAATCTTACAATTGCATAACATTGCAAATTTACGCTCAGAAAATTACTTGTAGCTTCATTAGTTTAAATATCAAAGTGAATCAACCTATTATGAAAATGTATGATATGAACATTAAGCGGCGTATACACTTGAAACATTTGCACGTAACATCCTTTGATGCAGCCAAATTTACCGACAATTGGTGGAACGGTGTTACGGCATTACAGAAAATGTTACAAGTGTGCACGTGGCTTTATGTGTGTTTGTATATGGGGTTTTTACAATTGTTTAATTGTTTAGCAAGTTTTGCGTTAATATTGAATAATAATTTGAAGAAAACATATTTTTGTGCTGTGTGCTTCTTTAAGAATGTCTAATTAGTTTTACTACTTGAAACTATTAGTTAAGAGGACGCTACATGTGTTGTCTCCTCATAAAAGTAAAACATAACAAAAACTATTTTGTGCAGGACAGAACAACTTAGGCTGTAGTCCATGCTAAGCAACAACATTTTCTCACTATAAAAAAAAGAGAATATTTGCCGTGAAAAGTTGTTTTTATTTTTTTGATATCAGAACAATAAAAAAATTATTTAAGTTTGATAACTCAAAAATATTGAATTTTCTAACAATAAGAACTTTTTTGAATGCGATTTCCAAAAATTAAAAACAACATTGTACATTCAATGTTCTCCTCTTTTTAGTGTGAAAATTTGGTTGCTTAACTTGAACTACAGCCTGAGTAGTTATTTTCCACGCAAAAAAGATTTTGTTATGTTCTACATTTGTAAGAGAGAGACAACACGTGCGGGCATAGTGTCCTCTAAATTATAATCCTATAATTTTAAGTTGAACAATTTTTAGGAAATTAAAATTAGAACTTACTTTGTATGAAAGTTGACCTTGTCCTGGAAATTGTACTCTGTCTTTTTCCATGATTGGTTCAATATCCATTACAGTGTATTCTGTTAATTGTTTACTTTTGAAAACACATTGAAAACTGTCTCTCCAATATGCAGAACTACTCACTTCTGCCACTAAAAATAATATAATCAACCATTATAGCATAGTAGCATACCTCCAGAGAATGGAAAAATATCAATATTTACATTGGGCGGTAGACGGATCAATCAGCTTAATAGAGTTTGTTACTCTGTATACAATACAAAGAGGACTGATACCTCCTAGTTGTTGACTAACTTTTTTAGACAAGCAAACAACACTATCTTTCATGACAGGAACAATTTCCATGCTGAAAAATATAAATGTATTTAATTTTCAAATGTAACCCAAACTAGATAATAATCAAAAATTAAAACTGGTATGGAATCTCAATGCAGTAACTGAAAAAAAAATTATCCTAGATGTGAAGTATTAATTATAATTCTTTAATGATACCTTATTTGTATTCAAAATTGTTTTTCAGTACACATTTAATTTAGGTAACAAAAATCTTCTTCAAATATAATTCATCTATTATCTAACACCAACCATATTGCCTATAATCTGTATAATATAGAAGTTAATTTTACTGTTTGTCATTGAACTGAAAATTGTTTAATGAAATAATTTAGTCTAATAAGTAACCAATACTTAACTTTGAACATTTTAGTTATTAATTTGTTATTAATTCAAGTTTTATCTAACTTTTCTTACCTTTTTTTTATTCTATACATATAGTATATAATTAACAAGTAATATACTTGTAAAAAATTATTTAGATGAACATATCCTCACCACTTGTTAGTACTTAAAAATTAACAATGAAACATACCATTAAAAAACTACATTCAATAAAATAGGAGAACATTTTTTTTCTACTGTATTGAGTAAGATATTATACCAGTTTTTCGGTTTTCAATAGCTACAAAAATACCTGTATGTGAATTTGTAATTATAAGTATTACTATGAATGTCATGCGATAACAACTTTTTAGAATGCTGATATCGGCAAGGCAATACAGCAGTCATGAAGTCTACAAGCTTACGAGCTTGTGATTCAGTTGAATAAAAAAAATCCAAACCATCTGAAATAGATAATATTAGATTAATACCATTGATATACTTTTGTGTTTCTGAGTAATAAAAAAAACTATTATCTTTATTTACTTGGTTCTGGTTTTATAGATAATGTATTTTTATGCGCTTTATGTTTTAACATTAACTGTTCTAAGTAGTAAAATGTTTTCTTGTTATCTGTTTTTTGTCTAACTTGTACCTGTGATCAAATATTTAAAACTTTTAATATTGAATTAATTATATTAATAATCATGTAGTTAAGAGGGTGCTAACCATTTGTTGTCTTCTCCGTCTTACACACATATGACATACTAAATTTTCATTTGCTAGTTTCAATAGTGTACTACTAGTTTTGATATCAGAGAGATTGACCTATTATCAAACTTTTAGGTAAGAACATTATCTGTGGTCAAGCGTTGGTGATTTTTTTCTATATTTTTATTTACTAGTAAATATGGGCAAGTGAAATATTACAAATCAAAAATGATCATATCTCACTAGATAGTTAAAATATTGAAAAATTTACAATGCATAAAACAGTCTAATATGAATACAAACAGCACACTATTGAAATTATTGGATGGAAATTTGCCATGTCGTACCTGTGTAAGATATATAAAGATGTTGTATTCAATAAAAATACACTTACCAAAGCACGCCAATAATCCTGAGCTTCAGACCTATGACAATCATCACACATTTGATTTGCAACAGTAAATTCAACCACAAACACTTGTTGCAATGTCATGCCACTCATCACTTCACCGTGCACAGTAAGTTTTACCTAAAACATAATTTTAGATTTAAGACATTTTTTAAAATTATTACTTCTATAATTTATTTGAACCTTAATACGTTTGGAATGAGGTTCAGTCCAAATAAATCCAGCGTCCACTAGTTTCACTTTATTCAAAGCTTTCAGTTTACGCAAGCATAGCCCCAACAGTTCCTTAGATTCAAGCGCACATGATATCCACTCGAACGGCGGCTGTAAATATCGTTCACAGTTGCGACAAAATTGCAATATTCCTTGTTTGGGTATGTCTTGGGTGATATCCACATGTATACGAAGGCAAGAAACACACATGTTGGCCGGATTCGGCTCCATAAGTACACCGCACTGGCAACATAATCTATAAGAACACAGTAGCAATGAAAATCGTAAACGACCTGGTGCGGGTGGTGTGCCGTTAGTTTCGCGAAATGAGGATAACTGCGATACTTACATTTTGAGCACCGTCGCCGGCACGGAAGTCGGAGCGTAGTCCATTTTCGGGAGGTCCATAATCCAATATTTCGATTGACTCGGTTCGACGCGACTCTGCGATCGTGCGAATCGGACGATCAGCGAGATGCAAGAGGAACGTGTCTGGCGATCGCCATTAAAATCAACAATTGCGTTCCACGCAATTGATAACGGCATCGATAACACATGGTGATAACACGAGTTCGTGCAGTGTGCACGTCGGATACGGACGAGTCGTCGTCGGTTCAGTTGGCAGCGCTCATTCGTGCCCACGTACTACAATATTTCACGTTATTTGTTTGTACCGAACAACCCGCTCTATACCGCATACCCGGTCCATAGTGCAGATAGTGGCGGATCGTCCGATATCGACCGCCGAATCGACCGTCGTGCGTTCGTGCATCGCAATTTGCCGTCGGCAGTTGGCTGTTGCGTCGAGCGTCCGTTACCGTCTCTACCGGTTACCGAGTACCGGCAACCGGCGTCTAGCGACCGGCGGCTTTGGCGGCAGTTTACTGATTCGACGGCGGTTAGCGATTTCCCGGCGGCGCGTCATTTGCCAAGGGATCGTCGGCTACGTCGTTCTGGTCCGTGTCCGTGTGATTTCGGATTTTTATTTTTTATCCATTTGCGTTTGCTGCGCCGAGGTGAGTAAAGACCAAATATTATTTTACATTTTACGCCGTTCGTCGATGAAACGTTCCTTTTTATAATTTATAAAACTCACTGAACCCACAGAAACGTGTCAATACCCAAACACGTACTCTCAAACCCACCGTCCAACGTGTTTTATGTACCCGCTAAACATCTTCTAGACGTGTTTTTTTTTTGTTTTGTCGTTTGCGACCGTCGATGCCGTCCCATATCGGTTTTCGACGTTACCCAATCTCCGTCCCACGCCCGAGTATGAATTTTGTTTTTTAATCGTCAGTCGTTTTCAACATTTCGGAAACCCGCGATTTGCTTCATATTATCAAGTCAGTGGCGACACATCTTGTACTTACCAGGCGGGAGATCTATCGCAGAACCATCATTTTATTCCGAGTCGTTTTTGTCTCGTCCAACTCGTTCAATGTCCGCCTCGTAATTTTACATTTTCCCATTAATCCGGAAATCGAACAAATTTCCAGGCGCCAACACACGGCGAGTCATTCTTATTCGCTGTCTTATATCCTTGTGTGGTGGGTGCAAGGTGATAGAGAAGATGGGTGGCGTAACGTTTCATTGGGATCTCTTGCTTATCGATGACTTATATTATTTGTTGTCTGCCAGCTCTACCTGTTGAATGTTGTCGCAACTGAATCTCGTGAGCTTTGCATTTTCGTGACTCGTCCACAACTAATATTATATTTATCAAACATTAGTATAGTTTATACCCTCGGGAAATTGTCGCGTTTATAGTCGTCTTGGTTTTTCCACGCTTCACCACTGCTCGGAGAAAACAGACTTGATCCCAATTGCTCATCCTCGCACTACAACATTCGTTCATCCGTGTCTACATTTTGTAAACTTTTATGAAAATATAGTTAGTCAAATAAAATTAGTGATGTTTTCTAATATTTTGTTAGATATATAATTTTATATTATGATTTATGATACTTATTTGTAGTTGATGTGTCTTACCATAATTATTATTGTATATGATTGTAATTTGGCACAATAATAATTTAATATTAAGGTCCTTAGTGTAATCTTACATAAATTCTCTACTACCTACATGCTACCGTGCTACTAACTAATTATACAACAAGTCTTTCCTAGTCATGATGTAATTGGCCAATGATTCCTATAATTAATATTATAATATCTAGGAGTTTTTATTTTATAGGAATATTTGGCAACTCTAATATTTTTACCTGTAAAACTGTAAACTGGTATAACCACACATTGAGTGCCTCGCCGTATTGACAATGTCCATGTAGTCAAAACTAGACCAGCCTTATGACTCAACTTAATCTGACCCCCCTCCTCCCTAACTTGAAACAAATGAGTACTCAATATCAAAAATATTATAATTTAATTTTAATTTTAGTTGGTACTTTGCATACTATAGTATTTGATTGAAATATGTTCATTATTATTAGGGCTCGGGACTTATAGCACTTAAAATCATTAAAATAGGCATTAAAAAAACTTAAATCCAAGCCAAAATATTTCATCAAAAAAAAAAACTTTCTTTTTACATGATAAAGTAGGTACCATAAACATAATTTGTATAACTGTATAAAAGTTTCTAGCTAAAAAATAAAAAGAATATACAAATCTTTATATTATAAAAAAATCAAACTTCACTTTCGAGTCAATTTGCATTATTATTTATAGATTTTCTGAAAATTAAAATGTAAACGATATTTACAAATATGTAGTTGAAAAAAAATTAATTAATTAAATCTTATCGTCATTATTGCATTAAATGATTTGATTTTAATTCTTTTAAAAACTACCTTGCAGTAAAAATCATAAAAAGTAGAAAAACTGGAAATAAGCAAAAAAAAAGAAATTTCATAGTTGAACGTGTCGTAACACAACATACACTTCCATAGCACTCCACTATATTTTAAGTCAATCCATAAAAATAAGCAAATGCAAGTCCTGAGCCCTGATTATTATTAACAAAAATGAATAATTTTTGTATAACAATGAATGAAAATTAATTACTCTCTATTGGAAAATCTGAGCCAAATATACAATATTTTTAATGTTAAAATTACATTATATTTTACCTAGTTTATTAATAATGTAGCTCTTATGAGGACGTTCGTTGTCTTACTCTTACAAGTGCATAACATATCAAATTTTACGACCCACAGATTACGTTTAACTCTGTTAGTTTAAAAATTAGAGTGAATTTACCTATTATAAAATGTAAAGGTTAGATTGTTTTCTAGGGCATTTCATAGGCTTTTTGTTATATTTTAATTTTAAAGCGATATCTGAGTATTTTAAAATTGTAAATTGTTTGTAGGCATATCTTAAAATACTCATAACCTGCTTTAAAATTGAAATATAACAAAAAGCCTATCAGATGCCCTAGATCAGTGGTGGGCAAAGTACGGCCCGCGAAAGAATTTAATCCGGCCCGCCGAGGGTCCATCGACACGGATAGTATATGGCCCGTATAGTATAAAAAATATTATATGATTCAAAGCTTTAACACATAATGTATTTTTTCTATAATTCTGGCCCTCCTCTAGAATTTCTTACACAATGTGGCCCCCCATTAAAAAAGTTTGCCCACCACTGCCCTAGATAATAATTTTATGTTTACATTTTATTCAGGTAAATTCACTCTAATTTTTAAACTAGCAGAGTTAAACGTGATCTGCTGAGCGTAAAATGTGCCATGTTACATACTTATAAGACGGAGATAACAAATGTCTGTGGAACGTCCTCTTATCAATCTTGTATTACTTAATAGCATACTGAACTTTATTTTTCTAATTCAAATTTAAGTACAGGTGTTCACATTATATTCTTGATAATCATTTAGAAATGTTTTTTTATTTTCAGATACGATGGCAGTTTGTTTTGTTTGTAATTCAAAATTGTATGGGGAACGAACACGAGTATGTTCAAGCATTACACCACACAGTAATGCACCATACCCAGAAAAGATTGGTGAACTCATGGGAGAAGAATTTGTTATTATTGTCACGCCTGCGGATCACATGTGCAAGCGATGTACATCCCTTCTCATTCATATTGACAAGCTGGAAAATGATCTGAAACTTGTTAAAAATGCAATGTTATCATACATTCAAAAAAAATATGGATTGTTGCCTGCTGATCAGCCTGTTACTTCTATTGAAGTATATATTTATTTTGTGCTTATATCTATATAATATTTAACTATTTATTATTTTTCTTTTATCTTGTCTAGGTTGTCAATGGGAATTTAAGGACCGATGAACTAGAAATAGGTCAGAGAAGAGTTCCTAGTGGTTTGACAGTTAGAGAACCTTCCACTAGTGCTGGTGGAAGTAATACTCCCTCAAGAACAAGACAGGACGCTTCAAAAATTAAAATATACAAATGCGGTTTTTGTCCATTCCAATCCAAAGACCTTGGTCACGTTCGGTATGTTCATGAATAATATTTTCCCAATACACGCCCTTAATTTATTTACATTTCAGTTTCCATATGCGTTCTCATATGAAAAAGAAAGATAACGAAAAATCAAACCAAACCGTGACAAAAACAGTAACTCAGGTAATAAAATATATGACTTATTACACAATTAATTTAATAAAAAAAATTTGGATTAATTATCATTTATATACATTACATTAACAAATGCAGTTAAATAATACATAAGTTTATTGTATAGAATATAGAAATACATAAGTAAAAATTAATTTTGATTTTATAAAGTAATTGTAAATATAAATCATATTGATTTTGTCACAAACTTTAACAGGAGCTCAAAAATCATACTATTGAAAGTTGCTTATTAGAGCTACCGGGCAAAGAACCACTGTATTTCAGAATGAGATAGTTTATATATCGTTGGATTTCATTATATGTACAAATACTTGTCAAACAGTCTACTGGTTACCTGTATTTTCCTTTTTAATGCAATTAGCGATTGCTAGAACTTATAGTTGGTTATTTCATATTATGAGTTGTGCAAAAGATGAAAATTGATAAAATAAACAACCTGTAATGTTTCGTTTAAACTCAATATATTGTTACTTTTCAAATTGGTTCAATCATTTTCATCACTACAATAATTGTTGCAAAATAATCACTATTCCCATGTTTGTTCTGTCCCTTAAAATGTTTTATTTATTATTTTTTCCTTGAAATAAGTATTTTTTTTTTATCTTGTTTGAACTAACGAACTTTTGTATGTACGACTTAAATATAAAGAAACCTAAATTTATTTTATCTGCTATACGTAATAATAGTTCTCATTTAACAAATTATTATACCTTTTTTCTATTCGTTATGGTCCTTAAATTTGTTTTGTTTTAATGTTCTCAGCAACAACAACCTCAGCAGCAACAACATCAAAACCAAACACATCAGCTGAAGTGTTTACCAAACAAACAACAGCAACAAAAAAAAAAATTGTACAGATGTCAAGTATGTTCTGCATCTTTTGATAGCAGATCAGATTGTCTGGATCATATTCAAAGGGATCACAACCAGCAACCAACATCCACAACACAGGTTAAATTACTTATAATTTCCAAAATTCACTTATGACTTCTTAAATTATTATTTTTAGGAACAGGAAAATTTACAACAGGAAACCTTACAACAGGAAAACTTACAACAGGAAACTGATGTTACCATGGAAGAAACCGCGGCAGTATTCCAACCACACAATATACTAAATTCTATTGAGAATCAACAGGACGTGGTCAAGACTGAGGATGATAGTCATTTAGCTGACGACAAACATATGGACACAGACCTTGACATGTTGTTGAAGGACAATATCCCAGATGAAAACTCTGAAGTTCCTCCTATACAAGAAACACAGGATATTTCCGAAAATATGTCCGGACAAACAGAACTTATGCAAACGAACCAAGAAACCCCCGTTGCAAACGTAGATATAAGTGATATGGCAATTGGAGATGGTGAGACTGAAACAGACCATTTAGACATTGAATCGATGTTAGCTGCCATTCACAATGATGTCGTCTCTCCCCCAAATGATGGTGGAAATGCACAAAATTTTTTATGAGAATTTAAAAATTCAGTAATGTTTTATCTTTAAAATTATTAGACTATTATCACTAGATAATAAATTAAATTGATATTTTTTTTTTTATACTTGACAATATTTATTAAATTTTAAAAAACTAGTACAAATAATTTTTAAGTAACAAATTTTTATATTATGAATTGTTTTGAAATAAAACATTATTCTTGGGAAACAGTATACATAATTATTTGGACTAAAATGTTTCTAATTCAAGTAGGTATGTTTGTTTATTTTAGTTGTATGAAGTTATTTTTTTAGGAGCTCTTCCAACTTGCCATTTTGGGACATCTTCCTTACGTCAGATCCTCCACCAATAAATACGCCATTCACAAACACTCTTGGTACCTAAAATAATAATAAATATAGCGAATCTATTTAATAAATTAATTAGTATTAATAAATTTACCGAACGAGCGCCAGTTATTCCTTCTAAAGCGTCTTGAATATCATCCATGTCTTCTCTCTTATCTAAATCGATGGATTTGTAAGTGGCTTTCAGCTTATCAAAACACTAGCACAATTTTAAAATTAAAATATATTGTTATTAATCCTTATGGCTATATTAGTATTAAAATTCTTACTTCTTTAGCCATCTGACAGTAGCCACAGTCGGATTTTGAGAATATAACAATAGGATCGTGCGCAATGGCGTCTTTAACAAACTGTGTAGCAGCCATCACTTGAGTTGGAGAGGGTATTCTTCTGCTGGAAAGTGAACCCATTAGTTGAAATTAGTTATATATTGAATCGTTTTATGCGTTTTCACAAAAGTGTAGTGGAAAATGCAATCAGTATGTTTGAAAGTAATTTGTCTGTCAACACATCAACTAGTTAACATAAGTACTAAAGAACAAATCAAAATTGACCTAATTAGCTCTAATTTAAAACTCACATTTTCAAGCGCTAAATAAGTTATAACTAAAATGTTAAATATGGACTAAATAAGTAGTTGAGTTAATGGCTTATAATCAAGTTTTATTTTAATAATATGATTAAAGAATAGCATAACTCGTAGGGAATTTGCCCTGCTCATTACTCAAAAATAAGGCATTCAAATAGGACATGTAAATATTCTTTACATAAATTATATTGATATCGAAGCATGCTCCTGCCCATAGAACAATTTTTGAGGATGCCAATAATAATAGTAAAATAACTAATATTAAGCAAATTGTTTTTATTAGCATAGATTAAAGAAATGACTGTGCACATAAATCGATGTTTATATAAACAAGTAAATTTAGTCAAAACCTAAATAATTGCAAAAACATTTCTTTGATGCTTAATACAAATTACTTATGCATTTTATTATGACTATCCTCTAATTATATGGTAAGATAAGTTGTGTAATTATCTCATAAATGCTATGTATAGTAGTAGTATATTCGAGTAGTTGAACTAGGTATCGTTAAGTACCCACAACTTACTATCTCATGTCTAATTATAAATATAAATTTTCGAAAGAATTATAACAATCACCAAAGTCAAGTTACAATATTGTATAATCACTTAATAGTAAACATATTTCAACATGTTATTATTTAATATTACTTAAAATATTTCAATATTTGTACAAAGTTACATCACTATAGTTTTGTATTTAGCAAATCTAGTTTATTAACTTTAAGTGAGTTGGTACTTAAAATAAATTTATTAGATAAAAAAATGCTGATCATGCATTCTCAACTACTATAAGCGTGCGCACAGGGGGCAGGGCCGTGGCCCACTCTGCAAGACGCACCAAAATTTGTATACATAGTAGTAAACTAATACATGATCTAAAAATCAGGATTTTTGATTTTTTTAAATCATAAAACATTAATTAGGTATGTGAAAAATAACATTGATATTCAATGATAATAAATAATAATTAGGGCAGTGAAGTTATTGCATTAAAAAACACACTAAATTGATTGCATTATTGCATTAAAATATATTAAAAATTGCACTTATAAATTTAAAAATTGCATTGAAAAAATTTAAAAAAATTTAATTATAATCAATAAAATTAAATATATTAATACATAATAATAATAAAAATTAAATATGAATATTGTTTACATTATTGCATTGCACTACAAATGATTTTTTTAAGTTTTCAAAATCGAATGATCGTCTGTTATCGCACAACAAATTTTTGTATCAGGAGAAACTTCTTTCTACGTCAGTAGTTGTTATTGGCGCGTACTTGAAATAGATTAAATCGTTGTTGGTCAAGTCTTCTGGCATTTTACAAAAGAGAATACTGCCATCAGAAGAAAATATAGCGTCACCAAATTCTGATACGTAATTTTTTAAAATGGCTGATTTAATCGGTTTGACTTTTGGCATTTTAACGGACGAAATAGACGCGACAAAGTATAACGAACGACTACAGTACGTGCCACAAAAACGTGCGGATGATTTTTGACGATAATAAAATAGACGATAATATATGTTATTGAGGGACAAGTTTTTATCTTAACGACCAAAATGCGATAATCGCTCTATAGAAATAATAAGTAGGTATTACAACAAATATAGAAATTTGTTCACTGCTAAGTTTAGTTACTTTTATTTTATATATTAAGTTATATAATCTTAAATGTAAACGAAAATTATCAAAAATAGTTAAAATTGCAGTAAAATTAAAAAAATCACCAAAATTGCATTTATTGCAATATAATTTTTTTTGGTTTAAATTAAGAGTTTAATGAAACATATTTTAAGCTCACTCAGCAATAAATATAACCATTTAAAAAAAACATGCAAATGCAACAACTTCACTGCCCTAATAATAATGAATTAAATGTCTTTAAAAATAAAATTGATAACATATTACCATTCCAGATTGTGAAATTGTATTTATTTAAAATTTAAAACTGTGGTGACAATTAAAATATTTCTTATTTAATTTAAAACAAATATATATCTGTTTTTTATCATATGAATGATTTATACCTTAAATAGTGGGTGATTATGAGTAGGTAAATTTAAGTATGTAACATTTCAATTGTTTCTTCCATCAGACCTCAGGTTTTTTAATCTTTATTGACTTAGCCCACCCTGACACAAATGTCTGCGCACACCTATGTCAACTACCTATAGAGCTTATAAATTTATTACAAAAAAAAATGTTTATTTATTTAATTGACAATAATTTTTATATACAATCATCAGATTTATTTTATAAGAGACAGTTCAAGTTCAACTTAAGTGTACATGACAATTAATATACTAGAAAATCATTAAATTATATGTCACATGAGTGAATAGTTTACTTTTAGAGAAACAAAAACACACATGTAACAGATATGTTCATAAAAGCCAATCAAGAACTACCCAACGTAAAAGTTATTAAATATACATTTTAAGTTGCTAGCTATACACACACGGAACATGACATAAATCTATTAAAAACGTAATTATCATCCACACAACTGGTATCGACTTGTTAGAGGAACAGGAAATGCTAACGAGTTTCAAGTAATAGAAACGACTTAATCTGAATTTTTGATATTACTCATTTACACAAATTAAACACTGGCAGAAAACAGTTTAAATGACAAGCGGTTTTTTGGGTGCAAATACAGAAAAACAGAGAAAGGTGATTTGAATTATAAAACTAACTTTTGAAGAGAATGAACCATTTACGACATTAAGTTTTATTTTTAATAGTAAAAGTAAAATAAAATACTATAGGCCAATATACTATATATCAATAGAAGAAAAAAAATTGAATAGATCTGTGACCTTTAATTTCACCAAAATATCATCAATTTTATTATGATTTGAAAACCTTAAATGAGGCTGAAGATGAAGAGTAAAAAAAATAATAAGATGGCTATAGTAGGTAATTCAAAACTAAAATATTAAAATGTGTACTATGTTAAGGTATGTTACCTATAATAGTATTACAATATTAAGTTTGATCATTTTTATTTAATTTTTTTTGTTGGTTTTATATATATTAACAAATTGATCTATTTGTTCGATCATTGATTTATTTTATTTTATTGTATTGAAAATATTAATAGGACACCACAACCGCATGAGATGGCTCAGTCTCACAAATGTACAACATAGTAAATTGTACGTTCAAAATAATCTATTGTACTATGTTATTGAAATTAGAGTAAATTTACCTATTATAAAATTTAAATGCAAGATTATTATCTAGTGCAACTCGGAGGTTAATGATATTTTATTACATAGCAAGCTATCAGTATTTTAAAATAAAAATATCAAAAATACCATTTGAAACGCCTTTGTTTATATTCTTAGCTTTAAATTTTAAAAAATAAAAAAAAAACAATTCACTGTTATATTAAAACAAATTCTTCTGAAAATTAAATTTACAAGTTAATTCAGTGTGATAGCAATAAGTACTCTGAAAAAAGCGATTCAAGTGACAAAAATCCTAGGAAAAGTAAAAAAAGTAAATTGAAATAAGATGCTTTATTGTCATACCTTTTTAAAATATAAACTACCCCATGTATTTTACATTAAATCAAAATTTATCAAAAAATAATGATACATTTAAATTTTATTTTATTTTAAACAAATGTAATTATAACATTTCTTTTTAGTTAACATATAAAGTAACAACAAATTGGTATAAACCCTTAGGTATTAAATTATAAACAATCTAACTAATCCTTATAGCATTGAAGGTAACACAATTTCCTCGACAATTTCTTTTTGCACCCATTTTTGTAGTTATTGCACCCATAGACCTAGGTTATAGTCATGACCACGAACTAAAATATACTATCATATATTGCTGTTGGCAGAAAAAATGTCAACCGGATTAATAAATAATTTATGTGTGAACCCTTTCGCCCATATTACAATTTGCAGCAGTTACTAACTCGAACCATAGAATATAATTTATACATAAATATTATTTTTAAATATGATATATTCTATGCTCGAACGCTGCAACTGATAAGCAAAGTCAATAGATTCAGAATCTTATTAAAAAATCTCAAAAAATAAAGATATTATAAATATGAAAAAGTAAATAAAAGTGATTAATAAAAAAAAGTGACTAAAGGTAAGAAAAGCGAGTCGCTACCAGCACTGGGTTATGAGTCATCAATACTGAGGCAACACACGCAGGTATAATTTTCACTTAAGTAAATACAAAAAATTAAATTAGCCAACTGGTATGTGTATATTCAGGGCCGGCTTAAAGGCGGTTCGAAATGTGTCGCAGCACAGTGCCCCCCCGAAGCCGGTCGCAATAATGAATTATCATATACATAGTTATTGTAGTCATCTAAGGATTCAGATTTATCGATATGCTTAAAAACTCGTCTATCTGTGAGACCCAAAATAACACCAATTGAACAGGTCCAGCAAAAACATTTCACACAAAGCCTCGACATCTACCGGACCGGCCCTGTGTAAATTATATTAATACAAACAATGGAACTTATTTATTACGAATACTTAAAATACTATAGTACCTAGCCAGTAGGTAGGTCTTTATAACCTATTAGTGTACTAACATTAAATAAAACTTTTTCACAAAATGTATTTACCACTATTGTTCGTATACAGTATACATTAAAGAATTAAAACTATTCAGTGGTTAAGGTATATCCCGTGATACACCTTAAAATGTTGTGTGTCAGCGGTACAATTTGTGGACAAATAAAATGTTAGATTTTTTGCCATTGCCCGTGCAGTCGCGTATTATACTGAAAATGTGTTGATATATTTATACAATACGTCAACAGAATGCTACTAAGCACAAGGGGCGGATGTGTACACGTTACTGTTCTCTGTCACTCGTTCGACACACACTCTAAACCGACAACTCATATTTAGCCCACCGCAGTTGTACTTATAAATCATTTTTAACCGCGACGAATGACAATATCGTACAAATATATAATTATTTCAAACGATGCGATGTGATTTCCATTTTAAACAACGATGGTCTGATTGAATAATAACCGCCTGACCTAATGACACTTTTCTTTCTATAATTCAAAAATGTCACGTCCGCCCCGTCGAACGATCGAAATTCCGATGAACTCGACACGATAATAATTAAAGATCTAACGATTACAAACGGCTTAATATTATATATTAATAATGTTACACGAAATTAATAATATTATATAGGTACTATTTACCAATTATTATGGACTACTTACTTGCGAATTGGTAGAAACGGAGTGATCTTCTGATTTCGAAATCACTCTCGACGTCCAGAAAACTAATGAAGGCGAATGATGAACAATATTATAATTTGTATTTATAAGAATTATCAATTATTATCTTTGTATTGCGTAAAAACCTTTAGTAATGTAATTATACCATTTACAACGAATAATGATAAAAACATGAAATGGATAATAACATATTATGTACGATGGAAATTTAATGATTCCCCCTCACCCCGCCCGCCGTAAACGTGTCCAGTGCGCAATTTTTATTGGTCGAGCCGCGGTGAGGCGAACACTGATAATATCACACAATGTATAAAATCATTTATTATAATAATAATTATTTTTATAATATTTTATGTTCGGACTGCCGATAATATTATTATTGTCACGGAAACAAATATTAGAATTTCGATATTAGTTTCCGCCGTAGCGATGCCGTCTTGTTTTATCGCTACAGTAAAATATTGACCTATAAACGAATTTATTTCGAATTATTGGGAATAATGTTGAAGTATTCATGTGGACGACAATATTTTGTCATCCGGTATTCCAACAGGCCACATAATATATATATATAATATACCATCAGGGTTGGGCGAGATACTCAAAGAGGAGTATCGAGATACTATAGATACAAGATGCTTTTGGACTTTGGAGTATCGCGATACAAGATAGGTACTTGGATTTGGAGTATCGCGATACAAGATAGGTACTTGGATTTGGAGTATCGCGATACTAGATACTCGGTGCTCGATACATTTTAATAAAATTAGTCGCTGGATTATCGTGTTCGTGATTATTATTGTGAGATTATTGTTACTATGTTAGGTAATTAGAATGACAAATAAAATAATCAAAATTGACACTTATTCAGTAATAATAATAATAATAAAACAAAATAAAACAAATCAATTACATTATGTAGGTAATCTTATTATCGTCAACGATGCTACCAAAGATAACCACAATACGATTACCTACATACAAATTATCCTATAAACGAATTATTACGAATTATTATGAATAAAAAATATTCGTGTGGACAACAATATTTTGTTGTCCGGCACTCCCACAGGCCACATAATAATATATATTGTAAACCAATTACCTGCGAGACGACGTGTCTACAGTCGTTTTTCGAAAAGTTTTAACTTTTTTGAAAATATTCCATTCATATATGATTTCAAAACAACACATCAATATAAAAAAAATTTTAAGTTTTTACGATGTTGAATGACAGCACACGTTTTTTATTTCACATTCCTAAGTAGAATATTACTCGGAAAATTTCAATATGTAAAAATCAAATGTCGAAGGAGTATAGTTCATTCAGTGGCGGCGGCTATCCCATTCTCAAGGTGTATCCGTCGATACTCGACACACCTTATAATTGGGTGGCTGGTCATGGACCAATTGGACCACGGTGGGTATAGTGACCAGTGGGCATAATGACCCTAAATGAATAAAAACAAACAACAATATATTTAATAATCCAATCGGTGGCTCAGTGTAATATAGTGAAATACAAATACTAAGTAGTAAATAGATTGGAATATTCAATTGGATGTAGAAATTGTTGCATTTTCAGTGTTTCAAATAAACAATTCGATACAATTAGTTCAGAACATTATATTATGAATTATAAATAATATGTATTAATAGGTAATCATTAATATTTAATTGTATATACTATAGGTTACCTATAATAGTGGGGATAATATGATATGGTGTCATTCAAAAAAGTAAAAATATAATTTTTTTCACCAATGTTGTTTTGGGTACTCGTGGATAGTATTTACTACCTACCAAAAATCTGAACGCATAATGTATTATAGTATGTTAGTGTCTATTAGAATGATATTTATCAGAAATACCGATACCTACCAGTCATACGTAATCTTATATTATATTACAATATGTTATAATACTTTTAATTTTTGTGTAATTTTAATTAACGGGAAAATACCTGTTGACTTGAGTTGTTGAGATAATTGACATATTAAACGGTGATACAATACTATAGTCTTATAATTATAACAGCTAAATATCCACCAAAACCCAGGATAACTTACTTTTAGATACTAATATAATATTATTTTAGTCTGTTGTGTCCACCGTGCGTTATAACTATAGAAGCCGGAATTATATTATTTTGCATTTTTTTTTAATCTATATAATATGAACTATGCAGTGATACGGGTGTTCGAAATCTTTACAAATAATGAAACATGCAAATTAATGACAAAAGTTTTTTTTTGCATATTTGAGAATATTTTAAGATAAAAGAATACTTAGTATAATAAAGAATATTAAAGAATATATCGATTAATTTTATATAGATTTTCGATATTTTGTGTTGCAGTGACGTAAATAATATAAATTATAATATGCCTGATAACAGTGATATACATATAATATGTAACATATTATATACAGGGTGTACCAGATAGAACTGACTTTTGGAATAACTTTTGTTCTAATCAATATTTAACTTTAGATTCTGAGTGGAACGATGAATGCATTGATTTTACAATGATGTGTGTTTTTTTTTTTATTTTTTATTTTTGTGTCTGAGTACACGATAGTAGTCGAAACTATGCTTCGATTTTCAACTTCAGTATCTTGTTCGATGGAAAATTAATTTAGTTGGTACTTTTGGGAGGTTAAAATTTAAAATTTCCAATAATTTTCAAAAGCGCCTGGAAAAACAAAATGAAAATTAAGGAAAAACGGGAATTTTTACGCAAAATCGGTTTTTGACAAAATCGATTTTGGCTTTTGGTGTAACTCTAAAACAAATGATCATAAATACATGAAATTTTCTCTGAATATTTATGTTAGCCTTTTCTATACATGAAAAAAGTTTCAAAATATTTTGACTTGTTTTAAGCTGTTTACAGATATACTCAGTTTCCAACTTTTTTAGGTTTTTTTTCTATGAATGTCAATAAAACTTTATTTGTTAGGTAAAAAAGCTTGAAAATTTAATACAAAGCTTCTGTTATATGTTGTTACAATGACTTTTGAAAAATATTAAAAATCCTTAGTCACAGTTTTTTTTTTATAAGCATTTAAAGTTCAAATATTGACAAAATACGGAAAAAACACGACATTTTGTAAATTATTTTTAGTTAGAAATTCATAAAAATTTTTCTTTTTAAATCTAAGATTTGAAAATGTAATACAAAATTTTTCATAAGTTCATATCATCATTTTACCTTACTTTTTTCGTACAAAATAGGATAGGAAGAACCTACAATTGTTTTTATATTTTATTTGTTTAAAGAAACTTTTTAATTTTTCATCTAAACTTATCATTGGTTTTCTACAAATATGTTGTCCCTTAGTAATTCTAAAACTTGTTCAACAACAACTTTAGAAAGTCTAAACCTTATCATAAAATCATGATCATCCAATTTCATCATATCATGATTTATTCTATCTCGTACCGTATAAGGTCTTCGACGATAATTAATTAACTCTAATATTTCGTCATCGTCGTCATCAGCTGAATATTCGTTATATTACATTTAGTTATTTATTCTTAAAAAAAAAATAAACAAAAATGTAAGTCGGGTACATATAAAATGCATATATTTTGAACCAAAGTAGTACAATACAATCATATAATGATATTATGAAGTCGTTAATTTGTTTATTATATTATAAAATAATATATAAACTCTATATTATGTTTTAATCCTTCATTTAAACTAGTAGAAAAAGTAGGTAATAGACAACTTGACCAACACTTTATCTTACAGTTGTATGTTTAAACATTAACTGATAAACTGAAAAGTTTCGGTTAACTCTCTGTTAAATTTAACTGACAGTTAAATGTCGCTAACTAGCAGTTAAATACGACTGAATAATAACCGGGCCTTAGTGTCTTAGTTGGTGATACGAAGATAATAAACACGACGACGTAATCGTTATTGAAACTCCTAGGTATAATATTTACAGTACGTGTTATCATGTTTGACGTGTTATCAATTCGAGAATTGTTATTTAATACTCAATGACTACGTCGAAATGTCAAATGGATTTACTGTTCGGCGTTCGCTATTTAGTAGGATTACTTGGCCAAATAGTCAATTGCTATTCTAAAATTTAACCAACGCGATACGATGTTATTGCAGTTGTAACGTACTGACTTTTTATCGATTAATCGGCAACTGTTAAGGCATCATGATCGCCTACAGTTCGTCCAATTTATATCATGTAAGACATTATTAATACAATAAAATAGCGTTTCAAGAGTGAAAAGTGAACGTTCAAACAATTCGAAAGTAAATGCAAACATGGACATTATGAGGGATTTCAAAAAATAATTACTAAATGTGTACTTTTTACATTTTAAGATGTATGCGGCCAACGGGTTGTATGTCGTGCAGGGAGAGCTGTCAACTTTAATATCGGCGTTAAAAAGAGATCACAATTCATATCAAGTAATTCATAAAATTATTCAAAATATTCTGTTTAAAAGGACTCTCACAGCCATTTGTTGTCTTTGTCTTACAAGTGCGTTATGCAAATTTACAATCAGGAGAACGCGTTTAGCTCCGTTAGTTAAGAAATTATAGTGAATCAACCTATTATGAAACTTGATGATAAGTACATTGCCTATGTTTGTATGTGGGTTTTTACAATAACTTAGTTTTAAGTAAGTTAAAGAGCATTTTTAATTTACGCTATATTATATTATACGCAAAACTTGCTAAAAAATTGAACTATTGTAGAAAACCCAAACACAAACACAGATAATGTTCTTACCATCAATTTCATAATAGGCTGATTCACTCTAATTTTTAAACTAACGAGTTAAACGTGATCTGCTGAGCGTAAATTTGCTATGTTATGCACTTGTTAGACAGAGACAAAAGATATCTGTTTAGCATTCTCTTAAAAGAGTTTATTCTTTAATTTAAATTGCCACCTAGTTTTTGTGGATGTTTCATAAAGGTACATAGTGAGGTACACAGTATATAATCTGTTACCTAATAACACTATGTTATAATAAATACATATTCCATAGGTAGCTAATACTAATGCTTTGTGGTTAAGTTGCTACTATCAAATTATATTTTTAGTGTATAGTATTTTGTGACCATATGAATGTATTTAATTATAGTTTTACTTAATTTACTGCCAGATAGTAAGATAGTGCGTCATTTAACAAAAATCTATAATTTTGTTTTACATGTTATTACTTATTACTTATTACTATTAGTTATAAGTATTGTTTCTATAGTAACATTTTTAAGAATTTAATTTCTTCATAGTATTATAAAATTCTCAATGATTTGTTTTAAAATCATAAATTATATGTTATAATATAATAAATTATGGGTACCTACTATTTTTTTATTTAAATAAGACATTGATCTAGTTTTAATTTTTAGAAGTACTTAAAAATGTCATTTTTGAAGGTAGTAAATGTTGTTTGTTTCATTTATAACTAAATAGTAAATAATACCTACTAAGAATTACACATTATTTTGGTGTTTAAAATATATTTAACCGACCACATAACATATTATGGTGCTGCCCTCATATGTGGACTACAAATGCATTTGGTCTACCATCTTAAATGTAGACCGCATATCGTAGCAGAAAAAAATAATTATTTAATAAACACGTACATCCACTAAAAGATAAAATAAAATTGGTCAGATAAAATGTTCTGATATATGTCATATCTTGTATTTTCCAACCATGTTTATTGTTATTAAAAGATAAAATTGTTGATATACTTAACCTATCTACAATTACTGTGGGACATTATAACAAAGTTAATAAGTTTGTTAGTTATGTGTTGGTCGTCGATTGTGTTGTACTGAGTTCATATTTGTGTCCGTTTTGTATATTGTGTCCATTATGCAATTAAAAGATTTTTATTTGACTGTCGCAAAGAGTGAAGAGAATGCCACTTCAATCCCACCTCGACCATTATTGTTGGAAGGTGGCTTGTAAAGACGAACCTGATATATTTATAGCATTTCTGAGGGATATTAAATCAGTTTATCTCTAAAATTATTATTTATTATTTTTATATTTATTTTTGACTACGTGACTTTTATCACATCGTTATTGACAGTTTATCGTACATTTTTTATTATTTTTTATATTAATTTTTTATGTAGACTTATTATTAATACATTATATTTTTCAAATTTGAGCTAATAAACATGATATGTTATAATTATGAAAATATAAACATGGCGTATTACAATATAGGTATTATTCGATCTACATCTTACAAAATAGACCGCATATGTGAGCAGAATATGTCGGTAGTTCGCATATGAGAGCAGCACCCATATTATAATGGAAACAAAAATTTATAGCTGAAAATCAAAAGCTGATTGCCATTAGTAATGGTCTATTACGTACCTTAATATTTAATATTTTTAATTAGGTAATTAATTTGTATTTAATCTGCAGGATGAAGAAAGGTATTCTCCATGTAAAAGATTGTTCAAATTAAGAGATGCTATTAATCAAGTGGAAGATTTAATGTCCCTCAATTTTGATCATGTTATGGGTAACCTATTTACTAAATACATAATATTTTTTTTTTTTTGTAAACCTGGTTAAAATGGAAAAAATAATATCTGATTCCTAGCTGTTTACAAATTATACAGGTTTTACTGTATTAAGTATTTAGTTTAATAGATAATTATAGTTGAAATGTTGTGTTTAGAACCATTTTTGGATGTAATACGCTGTGAAGAGATTACTGGCCCAGTAACAAGTTTAGCATTGATGTCAATTTATAAGTTTATAAATTATGGACTAATAAAAAAATGTAAATTGGAACTACACAAGATGATTTAGTAAACTTTATTTAATCATAATATACTTTTGTGTAGGTGTTCCTGAGTCAAAATTATTGACAACTGTAGAAAATATTGCAGATGCAATTACTCACACTAGATTTTTGGGAACTGAAAAAACTAGTGATGCTATAGTATTAATGAAAACTTTACAAGTTTTATATTGCTTAATGATGTCTCCCGAAGGCGAATTTCTTCCAAATGAGAGTGTTTGTGAGATTATGATGAGTTGTTTTCGTTTTTGTTTTGAAGTTAGACTAAGTGGTATGTTATATACTTTGTTCAATGAATAATTAATTATTTCATGTAAATTGTATATGTTTGCAGAATTTGTACGATCCTATGCTGAACATTGCTTGAAAGATATTATTCAACTTCTTTTTTCAAGATTAGTTACATTAAGTAAAGAACTGGGAAATTCTTCAAAAGTTAGTTAAACTTAATTAAATGAAATTCAATAGTATGAGATATTTAAAAAAAATATAACTTTTTATGTATGATGTACTTCCTCAGGTATTAGGACTCAACATGAAGAATTATGGTGACCCTCTAAGTAATTGTAATGATAATGTGGAAAATACAGTAGATACAGTTAATTCAAGCGATGAAACACCTTTACCTGAAGAATCAACTTTACCTCAAGTAAATTAATATAACTCTTTAAGAGAACGATACACACGCATTTATTGTCTCGGTTTTACAAGTGCAGAGCATAGCAAATTTATGCTCAGCAGATCACATTTAGCTATGTTGGTCTAAAAATTAGAGTAAATTAACATATTATTAAACTTAATGGCAAGAACATTGTCTGTGTTTGTTCGTGGGATTTTTATGATTGCTCAATTTTTACAATGATTCAGTTTTTAAATTGCGCTGTATTATGATGCAAAACTTGCTAAAAAATTTAACTATTGCAAAAATCACACATATAAACACAGATAATGTTCATACTGTTAAGTTTCATAATTTCGATTCGCACTAGTTTTTAAACTAACGAAACTAAATGTTATCTGCTGAGCGTAGATTTGCTGTGTTACACACTTGTAATACAGAAACAACAAATGCATGTGTAGTGTCCTCTTTAAGTAATGAGATTAACCAAATATTTATGTGTGATCTAAATATAATTTTTCCTGATATATGGAAACTGTGTTCTATTACTCCAGTACTGAAATCAGGAGATGCATCTCTAGTCTCCAATTACAGGCCAATTTCTTTTCTTTCCTACATTGCCAAATAGTTCTTAATAATATTCAACAGATTGTTAATGGAGAAACAGCATGGTTTCCGGTCTGGCCGTTCTACAACTACTTGTAATGCAGTCTTTTTAAATATATATTTGAAGCTTTTAAAACTCATTTGCAAGTTGATGTCATCTTCACTGATTTCTGCAAAGCTTTTGACTGTGTTGATCACCATATATTGCAATGTGTCTTGCAAGCAACTAGTTTCGGTGAACCACTTTTATCGTGGTTTCGTTCTTTTATTGATGGTAGGAAACAATTTGTTAAAATTCATGGAGTCTCTTCTGATGTACTCCCCATTTCATCTGGTGTCCCTCAAGGTGGCTACTTCTCCCCACTACTGTTTTCTATATTTTTAAATAGTATTAACCATTCATTAAAGCATGCACAGCTCCTAGCGTTTGCGGATGATGTAAAAGTGTTCTATCGTATCGACTCTCTAAACGACTGTCTTATCCTACAAGATAAACTGAATGCAATTGTTGCATGGGTCAACAAGCCAGGATTAGATTTCAATATTGCTAAATGTCATCATATGACTTTTACACATCTTAAATTCCTAATTCATTTCAAATATGCAATTAATCGGACTATTCTACAATCATTTGAGCTATCCCTCATTTCCAATTTGGATTCAAATCAAACCACTCCACTGCTCAACAACTTCTGCGACTAACGGAGCATATAAATGATGGATTTGAAAAAAAACTACATACAGGGGCAGCCTTCTTAGACATAGCCCAAGCCTTCGATCGGGTCTGGCACGACGGACTTTTATATAAATTAAAAACATTAAACACTCCAACCGCAATATATAATCTAATTAAATCCTACCTCTCCGATCGCTGCTTTAAAGTTCGAATCAACGATACTACATCGGGAACAAAACAAATTAACGCAGGAGTACCACAAGGTTCAAAAATTTCACCTTTACTTTTTAACTTATACGTCTCGGACTTCCCTACAACAAATAATACTGAAGTAGCACTATACGCTGATGACAGTGCTATATACTCAAGCGCCAAAGACACCGAAACAATAACCCAAAATATTCAAGCCCACCTGAATGAAATTCAAAAATGGGGAGATAAATGGAAAATTATGTTAAACCCTCATAAGAGCACTGCGGTACTCTTCTCCAACCGACGCCCGAAAACTCCTGGTAACTTAAATTTGTGCGGTAATAATATACCTTGGTCACCTAAAATAAAATACCTAGGTGTAGTTCTGGACAGAAAATTAACTTGGAATCCTCATATCACCTCCAAACTACAACAAGGATACCAGAGGCTAAAAATACTATACCCATTGATCAACCGACAAACTGCTTTAAGCTGGAGATGTTCTCTTTTATTATATAAACAAATTCTACGACCGTTACTTCTATACGCAGTCCCTGTGTGGGGAAATTGTGCAAAAACCCACATCCACAAAATACAAGTTTTCCAATCAAAAGTTTTGAGAACCATTTCTAATGCTCCTTGGTTTGTACGAAATGATGCACTTCATAAAGATTTTCAGCTACCCACAATAACAGAGTACATAAAAAAATTAACTATCAACTTCTTCGATCACATCAATTATGCTCATAGTGCGAAATTCTATAAACTAAGTGACCCACCTTCTGTACGCCGACTCAAGCGTGGACGCCCACACGACCTATTGTTATAACTATTATTTATTAATATATTATTATTTTTGTTTTTTTTTTTTTTTCTCTTCCGTTTTGTAAATATTTTAAACGTAACAATCATTTGATAAATCTATCACTGATCTTGGTTTTGTTATCTGTTCTACGCTAAGCCCAAATTTATATATTGAGTTTGTCTACTGCAAATCACTTAAAATCTTAGGTTTCATTAAGTGCATAACAACAGAGTTTAAATTAGTATCTCATATTAAGGCACTGTACTGTTCGCTTGTTAGGCCTATCTTTGAATACGGCTGTCGTTTGGGATCCTAATACTGCTCAAAACTCAATAATGCTTGAGCGAGTTCAAAATATATTCTTAAAATATGCCAGTCATGTACTCAGTATTGAATGTCCTCCTCATAATTATTTACCAGTTCGCGAGTATCTCAAACTAGATTCACTAGCTGATCGTAGGCATGCTTCTAACCTTACATTTCTATCCATATTATTAAATAGGCAGATTGACTCACCACACCTTCTGTCCCTCATTCCTTTAAATGTCCCTCCTCGCTTCATTCGTCAACACACCACTTTTAATTTATCTACCTCCTCCACTAATTATGGTTTAAATGAATAACTTCAGCGCTATATGTCTATAGCTAATTCAGACCCCTCCTTTTCTATCTCACAAACCTAATCAAGTAATTATGTATCATTAAATTTCTCTGTTATATCCCACTATTGTAATTATTTGCATTAATATTAAATGTAAATTGGGCTCACGCCCGTATTGTATGCTAAAATAAAATAATTTAATGAGTTCTTAATATAGTGGAACATCGGTATCTTGAAGTCTTAAAAGATAATAATTCAACATGTCCAAACTTTGGTTAAAGAGGTAATTTTAAATATGAAAATTAATGATCAAGATTGAAAAAAAGAAGTTTACACAAAAACTTTGAGGTACTGAGGTTCCACTGTATTATCTTAGTGCAATAATATATCAAATTCAAATTCTATATTGGTTTGAAATATTCATAATTATGCATTTATTGTCAATAAATATAATTTATATATTTTCATCAAATCACACATTTTGAAAATCTCTGTCTAACTGTCTAACTTTTGATTATTTAAATATTCTGAATCATAGAATTCTCTTGATAAATTTAATTGAAACTATTGTGTTTGAAATATTAGTGTGATGCGAATGTTCTGACTGAAACATCAAAACTAGACATAGACAATGAAAAAGAAACTTCGCTTGGTAAAGAATTACCGGCTGATGAATTACCACTACTAAACAATGGTAAGCTATTATTGTATAATATTTTCTTGTAAATAATAAAATAACTTATTGCTTTTAAAGAAAATGACCCAGATTCAAATAATGAGGCACCAGTAGATGATGATAAAAAAGAATACGTGAATGGTCAAGGAGTAAGATTTACGACCCAAATACCTATACCTTACACTAGTAAGTAATTTTTTTCTACCACTTTAATATAGTAGTTACCTCTACATATTACTATATTAGTTAATACTTGACTTATAATTTTTAGAAGTTCCATACAATAGTGGCTGTGTTTTGGAGCTTATTAAGTTTCTTGTAGATGCTTGCGATCCACATGATCAGCAAAATTCTGAAGTAATGATTGGTGTTGGGCTCAATCTTTTGGTCATTGCTTTCGAAGTTGGAGCATATGCCATTAAATGCCACGTTAACATGCATTCCATTATAAAAGATCAACTATGTCGTAACATTCTTTCTGTGTGTGCACAAATCTATGAAAATTTTATATTTTCTTTATTATATTTAATAGTTAAAACAATTTATTTTTTTTTTAGCTCTTGTCTCATGAGAAAATGCCGATATTCAGTTCAAGTCTTAGACTTGCTTTCTTAGTATTTGAATCTATGCGTCAACATTTAAAATTTCAACTGGAATACTATATGACCAATTTAATAAACATAGTGGTTAATGAAAATTCTAAAATTCCATATGGTAAAAAAGAAATGGCACTAAGTATGTACATCATTATAATCAAATTCAAATATTAATTCAAACAATTGAATGTTTAGAAATTAATTTTATATTATTTCTCTAGAATGTCTTGTCCAACTATGGAAAATTCCCGGACTGGTCACTGAACTTTATTTAAATTATGATTGTGGACTGTATTGTTCAGATTTGTATGATGACATTACTAAATTATTATCTAAAGCAAGTTGATAATAAAATAAAATTACATATTTATTTATTTTTTTATATTTCATAATAACTCTATTGGTTATAGAATGTTTTTCCATTCAATGATATCTACAGCACTCATTTACTATCAATGGATGCTCTTTTAGCTGTGGTTGATTCAATTGAACGTCATTGTCATAATCGTACACAATTCACTCAAAAGTCAGAAAGCAGTTCAACATATGATGGTATAATTTAATTACTTATAATTTAGTTATGTTCTTAATGTTATAACTTAAATGTATTTAGTATCTGAAGATCAAAAATCAGAATCTGAAATTAACTTAGAACGTTGGCAACCAGACTTCTCAATTAATATTCCTAGTCATGAAGAATTAATGGCCATAAAAAGAAAAAAAAAGGTTAAATAATTTATTTATGTTTTTGTTTACAGTTGTAAATTATAGTACTTTAGATAGAAATTGCCTATAGCATTTTATTTTTGAATTATTATTAATGAATAATAATTGTCTTAATAATTTTAGCTACTTACTTCGGGTACAGAGAAATTCAACACAAAACCAAAGAAAGGTATAGAGTTTCTACAAGAACATGGTCTTTTATCAACACCACTAAATCCAATTGAGATTGCTACATTTTTGAAGGAAAATCCTCTTTTGGATAAAAAAATGATTGGCGAATATATAAGCAACAGAAACAATGTGGATGTTCTAAATAGTTTTATCAAGTATGTTTTAATTTTTTATAGTATAATTAGGGTACAGATATTAATTTAGTATAAAATTAATTTCTTATAAAATAAATATCTATTTACAATATTTAAATATTTAAATTGAAAATAAGAGAATTTAATATACAAAATAATAATACAAATTAAAATTTTTTATTTTGAGTTTTCCAAATAGTCTTCGTGAGGGTAATAGTTAGAAACAATAAATAATTTTATATTTAAAAATTTTAAATGACAGTGATTCGATCTTTTTTTTTTAATGATTTTTCCTCATAAATGGTAGTGATAGCATATTTCATACACAATAATTCTTTTGTATTGTAATTGATTTCTTAATTGTTTTGTGGGGTTTTGTTTAACAGTATATCTCTTATCGACATTACAGCATTAAATCCTGTATTTTTCCAATATGTTTTGTAATTTTGTATTAGTTTTAATTCCAATTTCTCCAGGTACTCTTTCCAATTGCTTTATGGCATTATCAATTATTTCTAGACTCTGTTAATGGTATTTTAAGAAGTTTCTAATTTTGAAATAGTATCAACTAAAAATAAAAATTAGCAGAAATGAATGCTAAATTGTTTTGCAAGTTTTAATTTTCTATGAGCTCAATTGTTTTGTTATTTCTATAGCAGTACAGAATCTAAATTTAAAACAACGTTCAATTTTTTCAAAGTCATTCAAATAATATAAAACAGCTGATAGCCACTGAGCAATAATAGGCTTGGGAGGCAGTGTTACATTTAGATACATGTCATATATTAGTACATAATTTGGGCTTTAAAAAAATAATTCTTAAGTAGGAAATTAATGAATCAACCTCAGAAAAGTGAAATTTAATTGTTTCTGTGGCATAATAGAATCAACGTAATAGAAAAGTTAAATAGAAAATTCTTAGATAAAACGTGTCCAATACTTTTCACATTCTACATACAGTGCGGCATCCATTAAAAATAAAAGAACATTATTATGTATTATACCATAAGGCCACAAAACACCAATTTTATTATTAAATAATTGACTTATAGATTTATAGTTGCATATATTCTTCACAACATTACAAAAATGGCTCAATTTTCCTACAGTAACATTTGCGAAGTACCGACCGCGTCTGTGGTTTCATCTAATCCAACCCAAATATGTCCATCTCCAATGATTTATTGAATTTTTTTAATAGTTTCTTCATAAACTCCACTTTCATATTTTTTTCAAAGTGTACTCTCAGGAATATTATGACCAGTTTATTTTTCATAAAATCTGAACTTATTAGTGCATGATACAAACCATCGTTAAAACAGACGTCACTATAGAACATTAGTAGATGCAAATGATTTAGAAATAATTTTTTGTTAAGACTTAAGTTTTCTGTACCTATTGTCTATATGTTAACCGTATGAGTCTTTATATGCTGGTTAACTTGACCATGTTGGTCAATTAATTCCAATTTTTTAATAGATTGACAGTATAAAACTTATCCATCACAACTAAAAGTTTAGTTTGAAAATTCTTGCAAATAAAGACCAACTTTTGATGTGCAAGTGACTTAAGGCATATTTAAATTATTAAAATAATTATATTATGAAATAAAAATATGGATACTGACTACGCAAACAGTCGCAACACAAAAATAATGTGATCAAAAAGCGAACATGTATATATTAGTGTGTAGGTACTGAAATTTATACATAGTACCTTGTATTTAATACCTACTACCTAGATAAGATATTAAATTGTTGTTGTTTGATACCAAAATGTGTACAGACTACAGACCTTATTGTATAGTGTCGTACATCATACAATACTAAAATAAAAATGGAAATTCTACATTAATACAGAATATGTACATTTAATATTTATCAGTAAAATATTTAAAATAAAATAAGCATCAACTCATCTGACATAAAGTGAAACGTACACACATATCAAAAACTTAACGATCTTATAACTACATACAAATGTATTAAATTTATTTAAAATAAAATCTGTTAATTATAATTTTATAATTTCATAGCATGTATTTTATAATTTGTTGTTGTTTTGTTTAGTTCTTTTGATTTATGTGGTACACGTGTTGATGAAGCACTTCGAATGTATCTTGAAGCATTTCGACTACCTGGAGAATCTCCTCTAATATCATTTGTATTAGAACCATTTACAGAATATTGGCATGTTAGTAGTTATTAATACTTATCATTAAATAGTATTTTAAAATTTATTTTGTATGAATTTTAGAAATGTAATGGGGAACCTTTTGCAAATGCTGAATGTGCATTTTTATTAGCATATGCAATTATTATGCTAAATGTCGACCAACACAATCAAAATGTTAGACGGATAGATCAACCAATGACAACTGATTCATTTAAACGCAATTTAAAAAAATTGAATGGTGGCGAAGATTTTGATCACTCAATGTTAGAAGAAATATATAAAGAAATCAAGTAAGCTAATTAACAATTTATTTAGTTCCTAATCTACTATACTTTTTTGTTATTGCCCCACTACTACACCATATAAAATGTATTACCTTACCATCAGGAGTGATACCAAACATCTAAAACAATTGTTTTATTATTTTACTACGTTCAGATATTTTTTGTGTGCTGTAACAAATTATACTTCAATTAATCACATAATAACTATATAATACTGTCTATAATTAATGGTAGTACAGTAAGTTAGAAATAAATATTTAATAATGACACGTATATAAACATAAAAAAAATAAGATGATTTCCTATAGATTTTTATTTGTAATTTTCCCTTATCACAGATTTTGTTTTAACAATGTGCTTTTTATTGTAAACAACATTGATTGCCAGTATTAAATATTGCAGTGATCAACTTATCAAAAATAATTTTAACATTATTTTTAAATAATTTTATATAATTTGTAAGATAGGTATGCATTTGAAACTAGTAACTATACATACAATATAGCAACAGGCCAATAACACACCAACACAGTTATTAAAATATAATAAAATAACATTTTAAATGTTGTAAGAATTAGGAATTATTTACCCATTTTCCATAAATAGAACACAGGTTAGACTAACCTATCGAGATACAAAGAAATATTGATTATAAATGAGAAATAACAAACTGTTAGATTAAAGAGTAAAGACTGCTGACATATGGTGGTGGGACATACATTTATATAGCTTTGTGGAAAGGCGATAACAAACATGTACCATACATTTATTCTTTTATCATACCAACAACTAATCTAATGAACATTTTTAGATCAAATGAAATTGTTATGCCTGCAGAACATACTGGTGCTGTTTTAGAAAACTATTTATGGAAAGTTTTGTTACGACGTGCATCTGGTAAAGATGGATCCTACATACAAGCACCGAGTGGAGTTTTTGACCACGAACTATTTTCTATTTGTTGGGGTCCTACTTTAGCTGCATTAAGCTTTATATTTGATAAGTCGAATCACCAAACAGTTTATACTAGAACAATATTTGGTCTTAGGTAATTTTTGCTCATACAAATAATTATTTATAACTTTTTTCAACCCATTTAAATAGATACAAGTCATATTGAACATAACTACTGTAACTTATTCTCATAAACAATCTTTCAGAAAATGTGCATTTATTTGTGCCCATTATGGAATGTGTGCTGAATTTGATAGCCTTATCATATCATTGTGCAAGTTTACTAATTTACAGAACAACCCAGATGTGTGTATAGTATTCAAATATTTTATCAATATTAGTTATTAAGAAACATTTAAAAAAAAAAAATGTCTAAAAATTTAAATGGATTTTGAAATTTGAATAAAACTAATAGGGTTTTTGATTTGACTCACTTTGTTGTATTGAGTGCAATAATGTATTTGATTTGGTCAATATTCAGTAAACTGGTGTAGTATTGTATTCTATATTCAATTTAAATGCACTGACTACACTCTTGTACACTTAGTGCTCACTTTCTGCAGTGCCGATTTTGTGAATGCTCATACTCTTAGGAACTCCATTACTCTATTATGAAATTAAATATTGTTTTTATTTATTTTATTAAAATTTGTACAGACCTAGTATAACACTCATAGATTGTTATAATTACTTGGTGCACTTATAAATTGTCAAATCAAAAACACTATAAATTGTATTCTTAATGTTTAGTTTACACATGTTAAATTCTAATTCATACATTGTATTATTTATGATCCTGTCAATTTAGTGTCCAGAAAATGTTACAATACTGTTTGGAAGTAACTCTAAATCTAGACTCGCTACTCGCACTCTTTTTAGTCTGACCCATATGTATGGTGATATTATTCGTGAGGGTTGGTCTAGTATATTTGACATAATCTTACAACTGTATAAATGCAAACTATTACCTACCATATTAGTCGAGGTAATTTTCCTAAACTCTTTAAATGCAATTATAATATAATGTATATAATTTAGTGTATTTTTTTAGTCTGAAGATTTTCTTGAGCTCAGTGGTAAAGTTTCATTGATACGCGAAACAGTGCCTTCAGGTTCACAAAAATCAGAATCTGGACTGTTCAGTTCACTTTACTCTTATATAGCTTCTGGAGGCGGTAAGTATCAAATATATAGCATAAACAGCATATACATTTTAAGTTAAAAATAATAATTTTAAATTTACAATTTTTATAAATTTAGAGACAATCAATCATAAAATACAGACATCAAATGAACCTGAGTTAATTATTACATCTAGAGACTGTATATCTGAGAGTCGCTTGGAAAGTCTAATTACAGAATCTAAGTTTCTCACTATAGAATCTTTGGAAGCTTTAGTAAAAGTATGTGTGTTGTATCTCTATAAATATCAATAAATTATGTAACATAAACATTTTTATTCTTTAGGCATTAATTGGAACATTTTATAAGCCAGAGGGTGTATTAGCACTCGGGTCACGAGAAAGTGAAAATGCTGCTAGTTTCCTATTAGAAATGCTTCTCAAAATAGTTCTACAAAATCGGTAAGCTTTTACTTAATACATAATTATATCCAATACCAAATTAAATGTCACAACCACAGGGATAGAGTGAACACCCTATGGGACGCAGTTCAACAACACCTGTACAACCTTATAACAGGTGCTATTGAACATAATCACATGTTTCTTTTGGAACGCACTGTTGTTGGGCTAATGAGGTTAGCATCTCGCCTTATGAGACGTGAAGAAATAAGTTCAATGGTAAAATACATTTTATACTTATTACGTTTTAAACTTTGTATATTTTATTTGCTATTTTTTTTTTGTACATTGTATTTTTTAGGTATTGCAGTCATTAAATGTTTTGCTATTGCTCAACAAAGATGCTTTACAAATAGTTGGCCGTCAAATAGCATTTGGAATGTATGAATTATTAAAAATGTGTGCCGCAAATATTCACACCAGAGATGATTGGACATTAATCTTTTCTATTTTAGAGTATGTCGGTGCTGGAATTGTTGTATCTAAAAGCAATAATATAGGTATATTTATCTATTCAAAAATAAATTCATTCCTTTGCATAGAATCTTAAAAATTTAAACCAATTACTGACAAAGTTTTAATATATAATAGATAATCGGTCTGATAATGAAGTGACAAGTGTAAGTGATAGTAATGATGACAGTGGCTTAGACGTAAAATCAGTTAATAATGCCTCTACCCCTTCGTCATCACCTCCAGATAACAAATCAGATTGGTTAAAGGTAAATACATTTCACGTTATGTTTAACAATAATTTCATATAAGAAGTAAATATTTTTGTATATGTAGATTAAAACAAACCCTGGGGCGCTAGAAATCTGGCCAGATTGTTCAACATTTAAACGTCATGACCCATTATCTTTTGTTAAATGCTGTGAGTGTCTGGCGTTTTTAGTGCGTAACATTGCACATATTACACCTTACAACTTTATCAAATGTGTCTCAGTCATAAAAAATTTTGCTCGGGCCAGTTTACAATCAAGTATGATGCATTTATAAAAGAACACTACACAGCCATTTGTTGTCTCCGTCTTACAAGTCTGTAACATACCAAATTTATACTCAGCAGATCACGTTTAGCTGCCTTAGTTTAAAAATTTATGTGATCAATCTATTATGAAACTTGATGTTAATAATAGTATCTGTATTTTTGTGGATTTTTACGATAGTTCAATTTTTTTGCAAGTTATGCGTGTATAATATAGCGTAAATTAAAAATACTCATAACTTACTTAAAAACTGAATTATTGTATAAAACAAATTTTCTTATTATCAAATTTCATAATAGGTCAATTCACTCTTATTTTTAAACTAACGTAGTTAAATGTGATCTGCTAAACATAAATTTGCTATGTTATACACTTGTGAGACGGAGACAACAAATATCTGTGCAGTGTTCTCTTAACACTTTTTTTTTTTAAATCCATGCTCAAGTTAATTTATTTTAGGAGATAAAAATGTACGCCAAAAATTAGGCAACAAACCAAAAAACAATTTGAAATCAAACAAAAATAAATTGTCTAATCCATATGATGCAGACGATAGTGACCCTGAAGACATTCCAAGTAGTTACACTCAAGTTTCTATTCAAGTAATTTCTTTATTCTCTTTTTAATGCACCTATATTATAATTAATCACAAATTGTTTAAATGTTTCCAGCTTCTTGACCTTATGCACACATTACACACAAGCACTGCAGATATATATCGTTGGTGGTCAGAAGAAAATCCAGACACAGAACTTATATCTTTGTGGAGCTATGGGTGGTGTCCATTACTCCAAGGTATAGCCAGTCTGTGTTGCGATTGCCGACGTGATGTGAGTAAATCAAACTCCCAATTTCAGTATATAAAATAATATTTGTAATTGTACGTAGGTGAGGATGAGTGCTGTGACATATCTACAACGTGCCCTTTTAATGCACGACTTAGCTACACTCAATGGTGATGAATGGGAAGCTTGTTTCCGCAAAGTCTTGTTTCCATTGATGAACAAACTGTTGGAGTGTGCAAACGACATTGATCCAAGCGGTTTAGATGAAACAAAAATGCGGTCTGCCACTTTGTTATCAAAGGTTAATAATAATTAAATAATAACTTATTATTAATTAATAAGCTAAATTAATAATTTAATAATTATTATTATTAGAGGACAAATTTGTATGCATTGAAAATAAACCAAATAAAAAATATTAAATATGCAAAAAATATTGAATTATTCTAGTGTTCAATTATGCATAAAAAAAATTAATATGAACTCAAAAATTAGAATTTTTATATTTTTATATATCATTTTATATAATTTTTAAAGGGGTCAAACAAATTACAATTTGAAACACTACTACTAAAATGTGATTGAAAAATCTAAACATTTTAAATATGTTCCTTCTATTGTAGAGGATTTTTTAAATCATGGATAAATTTAAAAGATCTTTTTGTTTTTAGAATTTCTATAGTTTCAGTCTATACTCTATACCCTATCCCAAATAAAAACGGTGGTCAGCAGACGAGTTGTGCTTATAGGTGTGGCATTATTATACGGGTGTTTCCAACTGATTCCAGACTAAAACTAGTTGCCGCCGCCTATGGTTCTTATCTGGGAAAGAGATGATAGAGTATAAATATATCAACTAAAAAACTATAATTATTATCGTCACAATACTTTTCTTGTACTTACACAATATTATATTTACTCAAAATTTGAAAAATTATAGTTATATTGTTTCACAAATAACTTACCCAACAATGGGACTGCTTTTACACAAGGGTATTGCCTTGTCCCCACCCATCAAATGACGCCACTGAATCCAATGTTTAATAGAATTGAACAAATTTAATTTCAATTTTCATGAATTTCAAATTTATAATACAATATGGGAGTCTAACAGCTGGAAAGAAATTTATTTTTACATACAAAAAATCTCAAGTTAATATTTTAGTTACTAAGAGTTGAATAATGATTTGAAATTATTTAAATGTTTTTGTTACTTTAATAAATCAAACATTTTTTCTGTACACTAATTGAATGTAAATTATAAATATTGTCATAGGTTTTCTTGCACCATTTGACTCAACTTCAATCACTACCAACATTTGTTGACTTATGGATCACTGTTTTGGAACTGATGCACAAGTTTATGATATCTGATAATAGTGACACTTTGGTAAACAATTAATTAATCACTTATACTTTTTACGTATTGTGATTTGCATTAAATTGTTTTTATTTTTTAACTTTTGTGTATTGTTGTTATCATCAGAGTGAAGCAATACCAGAAACCTTGAAAAATATGTTATTAGTGATGTTAAACGGAAAAACAAACAGTAAAGAAGAATTGCATAGCAAACAAACTTTCTGGGATGCTACTTGGACTAAAGTAAATACGTTTTTACCCCAAATGTCCAATGATTTGCTTCAACATCACAATAGCAGACAAATTAAAATGCAAGACCATGGTAACAAATAACAGTCATAATAAGATACAATAAATTACAAAAAAAATGTTTGTTTAGTCTCTCAAGTAACAGATACCTCATCAGATTTATCAGAAGTAACTCGATCGATTGTTCCACTTGAACCAGGCAATATTATGCCTCTTGGATCGCCAACTCCTTTGGAACTAACACATGAAGTTTTGAATTCTCAATCACCCTTTATGTCTAGTCTTTATCAAAATGTCAATCAAAACTCAGTAATGGGTGTACAGAACTTTGTCAATCATACTCAACATGTCGAGTAAACATATATATTTAAATATTTTCACATAAAAATAAGTATACTATTTCAATCCAAACATTTGTCTTTTAAAGGGATGATCAAAACGACGAACTGATCGCAGTTATTACAACTGTTCCGATTTCTCAACCTTATATACTCACTAATGAGAGTGAAGAATCTGAAAACAGTAAGTATATTATAATAAAATTAAAAATTATTACTACAATTTATATTTATATATGTATGCCTTTATATTACATTTATTTGATTATGTAATTAAACAGATATAAACAGAAAATTATAATTTTACGGAGTTAATAATGAAGTTTTAAATTTTGTTATTACTACCCATTTTTCAATTAAGATAAATTACCTTAAGAGGATGCCATACCCGCATAATATGTTATATTAGTCTTACTACTGCATAATATACCAAAATGTATGTTCAGCAGTTCCAAATTTGAGAAAATTTTTACAGGTAATTTTACCTATTACCATACTTAAATGTTAGAACAGTACAGTGTTTTCTCGTTTGTTTTTTCACAATATTCAAATTTTTAAGTGAATTATGAGCATTTTAAAATATTAATATTTTACATACTTATAACTCACTTAACCCATTAATACATCATAAAAACACACCAAAGAACACAGATAATGTTCTTACATTTAAGTTTAACAATAGGTCAATTCACTATAATATTTAAGCTAACAACACAAAATTGAAAGTGCTGGACGTATATTTTGATATATTATGCATTAGAGACAACACATGCAGGTATGACGTCCGCTTAAGAAGATTGATTGTGCCTCGAGCCCATGAATTGTTTAAGTATAATGTGAATAATTTATTTTTCAGGTAATAACAAATCAGATTGTGAAGTAAACCAACAATTGCATTGAAATAATTATAAATTTCCATTATTATTATTCACTTTTTATGTTCAACGTTTCGTATTATATACATTTTCTATTTGTTGATATTATTGTATTTAATATATATTATCCAGTTAAAATTATTTTAATGGTAGTTTTGGTTTTACATTCAATTCAAGGTATATTTAAGTTGTGATGAAAAAATAGTTTCATTAATTGTATGAAGTGCATCAATTATTTATCTTTAGTTTATGTTTTGAATAGTTTTCTTTCAACAATATTACAAAAAGTTAGTTGGTAAAAGTAATAGTAATATGTTTCAGTGACATATTTATGATAGGTGTGTAGAAACCACTCCACAGGTTAGGTTTTATGATAAAAAAGAAGAATATATCATAATTCATAAACTAGATTAAATATGTCTTAAAAATAAAAATTGTGATATTTATTATACTTACATCAAATAGATTCAAAATATAATATTTTAAAATTTTCAATCTTCTAGGTACACAATAATTTTATGTCTGTCGTATGCATTCTAATGGTGATGTTACGCGTGAATTTCGCAATTTACATTTAGATCAATGGTCTACCAAAATTATGAGCAGGCAATAGGCGTACAATATGTGTATAAAGTTTTATGATAAAAATTAAATTTCTAAATATAATACAAAATTAAAATGTTCAGAAGTTAAGAAAGGAACTATGAATAAAAATTGAAAATCTAATTTAATCTAATTTATTTTGTTCTTCCTCTGTAGTCTAAAAAACTACTCTCCCAATATATATGTTTATGTTTAGGTAAAATATATCTATATACAAAAATAGTTTATCTAGAAAAATAACAGAAATTTTTCCATCATTATAGTGTTGTGTTGTTTTTATTTTTAAACTATTATTTACGTATAAAACCATAAAAATGAAAAATTTTAACTTGATATGGCAAATTTTAAAATCAACTGAGAAAACTAATTTCAACCTTCACTAAAACTAGTTTCATATAAGTTGATATAAGCGAATCAGAAAATTAACCAACAAGTTATGGGATATGCATACCAACCGTTTCTAAGGAGTTCAATATAGGCAATTTCCTATTTGAATGCGGGTCGTGTAAATGTGTGCGTAGTAAGTAATCATTAATGTGAGTGACTGTGTGTAAATAAATAGCAAATATTAAACAGCAGTCATTTACAAATCGAGTCCTCGTAAATATATTATTTTAAGACCTGACAAATGAAATAACTTTTATCGATATTTTTAATATAATTTACAGATATATGTGCTACACGTTGACGTAATATAACAATTTTATTCAAATTCAATGTCCATTATAAAGTTCAGAATCGTACTTTCCGCAATGTGCACCTACAAGTTACGACCTACAGTGATTTGTGTACAATATTAATAAACGATTTTACAATATTGTGGATATTACGTACCTACCTACTGTGTTCAGAAATATAACTTCAACGGATTTTTGTCTCCTAGTGCCTATAGCCATTATAATACAGGGGTGCAAATCCAAAACGTACTATTGCCAAAATTGACGAAATCGAGCTAGGTAATTATGGATAAAATATCGATACATCAATTGGTGTCATCAGAATAGACGAAAGCGTACTATTTCCTGGTCAAATTTGCGATTCAAAATTTCAAAGTTAATCCATACCGAACCTTTTCCATACATAAAAATTATATTTAGAAAATCAAAACGTACCTACTTTATCCATTTTTACACCAAAACGTACTATTGCCTATGTTAAAAGAATAGGAACAAATCATTAACTATATTATCAAAACGTACTTTTTACGTACTTTTACCTGTGTTGTACGTATACCTATAAACAGTGAAGCAGTGGCGCACACAGGATTTTTTTCGGGGGGGGGGGGGTTGTTCTATTAATAATAATTCACTATAGAGGCATTGTATAGCCCTATGCTAAAAAATTATAAAACGTATCAAAATAGTATGAACTATATTTGTACATCCAATATATTTATAGTCTATATACTAATTATAACATTTTAATTTATTATTAACAGTTTAAAGGTCAATGAATACAAAATTAAAATAGTCAAATTTTTATAATAGAACAATGTATGCAAAAAATATAATTTTATAAATTTAATGCCAATCTCTTGTTTGAAATGAATCAATGAAATTCAATTGTCTCTATTTTTAAAAATTATGATAGACTATGTAATAAATTTCTTAACATATCATTATTTTTGTAATTGTGTATTTTTTAGAATTTAAATTAATCTTATATTATAAAATTAATTATTTTAAATAATTAAGTCATTGGCTAGTTTTATCAAATTTAAATATGGATGACGTAATATTACCATGGGCAATCCTTTTCTTTTTTTCACTCATAATGTGAAAAACTTAAAAATGAAATAAATTTAATACTTATTGACTGAGTTATTGTCTAATAGATTTCCATTGACTAACCAAAACCAATAACAATTAACAATAATTTAAAAACACGTTATCACAGATTGCTTATCCTCATCAGTTATCACACTTTAATTGAGACCGCGGTTGTAGTGATTGTAGGTGCGCGTACCCGGTAACAAAAAATGAGCGTCTAGCAAGACGTAGCAATGCAATTCCAATTTTAAGGGGAAATAGTCACCGATTACAAGTAACGAATTTCTGGTTATAATATTTGATAAGAAATAAGACATGATGAAAATTTGTTCGTGGGTTGTTTCTAGACGCTCGTAATGAAGGAAGACATTTCGGGGGGGGGGGGGGGGGGGGGTTATAACCTCCTAACCCCCCCCCCCCCCCTTCGTGCGCCACTGCAGTGAAGTAAAAATGTTATTCCAAAACGTACTAAAATTTAATTTTCAAAATTGTTATTAAGTTTTAAATTAAATTAAAAATATAACTTTAGAATATTTAACACATTTGAATCGTTTTAAATATAAATAATACATTATTAAATAATTTAAAAAAAACCTTTTTTTTTCAAAATGATTTGTCTGATTATAAATGGTTTGTTTTATTGTAAATGTTTTGATACAGAAAATCGCTTTTCCCGAAAAATCAGTATTTTGACAATAGTACGTTTTGGATTTCCACCCCTCAATTATACGCTGCAGTTTTTCAAGTGTATTAGTGAGATTGCAGTACAATTAATAATATGAGTGCAGTTGAAAATGGTTTTAATTTCAAAAGTTTATCCGTGCGAAAGATTAAAAATATTAATTTAAGTGCAAATTCAATGTCCATAGATAATGAAGAAAATCACAAAAATTAAGAATTCATCAGACTACAACTACTGCAGAAGTTTGAATCTCTACGACAATGCTAAAGTAGGTGCGCGAAGTCAATGATTAATTTTCTATCAGGTACCTACATAAACCAGACAATTTTGAAGTTAAATATTATATTATGAAAAATTATGAAATGTATGATATTCTCAGACTTAGGTAAAATACTTTTTAAAAGTATTTCAAATACAGTATTTGAAATATTTAAAATGCTTATAAAAACAAATCGTGTTTAAGTAAATCTTTAATATTTTAACTATTATTAAAATAATATAAGGAACCTTATTGTATTCAATTTATAATTATTGAAAAAAACTAAAAAGTATAAAATTTAAAATGTCTATAAAGAGCTCAAAAAGAGTCAAAATAATTTTAAAACTATACCAATAAGCATATAAACCTTAAATATAACATTACATGGTTCATAGAAAAAGCTAATATAAATGTTTGGTATACATTTCAAGTAAATACTATTGTTCGTTTTTGAATCATAACGAAAGAAAAAAATATTTCTTTATGAGAGCAATCGTATTGAAATGTTGGGATGTATGATATTAGTTGATACCAAATTTTTTTTATTTGATAAAAGTATAAAACGATTAAAATAATAATAAAAACAAATTTAAGTGCATTTTTATTTACAAAATAAAGACACGTGTAATTAATCGCTTATTTCTTAATTGACACGTACCCACCTATCTGATTGTTTTAAGTACGTAAATGAAAATAATGTCACTTACTGCGTGTAACATAATAATATTATTTATTTTTATTAAAGACCAGCGGCTGCATATGGGCCGTGGTTGTAGGTACACAATTTAACCAACGATTCTAATTTTAACACTAGAATTTGTGTGCGTTGAACACGTCGCGTGCTTTTCGTAGAGATCCATCAGATTTTAGATGGAATTATAGTTTGGCGGCGGTTTTGCGCGAGTACAAAATATCAACGTTTGAAAATTCCGAAATTTCCAAATATTCAACCTACATTTTTAGAGGTTGGTGGGGGGGGGGGGGGGGTGAAATTGGGAAAAGTGGACTTACGTCAATACGAAGTAGACATAATAACGAATTCAAATCTGTTTTAAAAAGTATTATCGCATTACTAGATCGATCAGCGTATGATGGAATAAAAATTGGTTGTTTTGGCTAAAATAACTGTTTAATAATATAATATTATAAATTACAGTATTTCGTCAGAAACGTTTTTTTCCCGGCTAGCACGGCGTCGTGCCATAAAAAACTCCGTTTCAATAAATTCTTTTACTTCGTAAATATAATATTAATTTCACTTATTTTGATAATTTTAATAACTATATGAGAAACATACATTAACACTATTTTATCCCGGTCTTGGACGTCTATTACTAGGTTAATATTTTTATTATTATTAAGTACTCTAAATGCGTGTAACATTTTTTTTATATACTCATAACCTGAACCAGAGCCTAAAATTAAGATATTTTGCTACTGCACATCGTCAGTGTCGGCCCAGGAGGCAAATTATTCAAAGGGCCTCTCAAAAATACCAAATCTCAAAAAATAATTTAAAAACGTTTTATACCTAGATATTTATCACATAATATATACATAATATATGGATCGATATATTATATTATATAATACATAGTAACTAGCTGATCCCGTGAACTTCGCTGCCCGTTAAATGTACCAACTCTATAGGTACGACTCAAACTTTGTTCATATATTTGTATTATATTAATAATATTATGACACATATAGGTATCATTCGACACGGACGATTCTTAAAATATAGTCGAGGATTACAGACAATCGAGTGTGCGAACATTATCGAATTTCAAGAGATTATGTAGAGGATCAAAGCGTAGTCGTTTAAGCAAAGATGCTCAAAAAATCTATCAATTTCAGTTAGAAATACTTTTCTTTTAATACTTTAATCCTTAATATATGGATATGATTTTAGTGCTGGTGAAAATTCTGATGGCGTAATGGACAGTAATAAAAAATATGAAAGTGAAACAAATAAAAAAGACAAATCTATATTCAATAAATCCGGAGGTAAGTCATTTATTAGATTTCGCTAATACCAAGTTTATGATAGTAACTATATTTTTTTTGAAAATAATAAAAACATTTGTTTATGTTGGGTTAAATATATTTGATAATTTTCAGTTTTATAATTATATATTTTAACTATAGTATTAAAAATAATTACATGTTATAATTTAGTTAATATGTTTATAAATGCGGATGTAGATGTTTAAAAACAAGAAATTTTTTATTCCATATATAGATTTAATATTAATGTAATAAATTATAATATTTTATGTTTATTGTAGAATGATAGTTTTAAACAGTTATATAATTGTAATTAAAATTCGTCATTTCTTCTGTTACCTAAGTACATTATAGACATTGCATGGGTCATTTTTTGTACCCACCTAATCAGATAGAATAAAGATTTATCGCGTGATCCTATTACATTTATTTTAATAAATAACTAATTAATTAATTAATATTTCGACACCAGCGGTATACCCCGAGTGTGGGATTCTTTTGACATGATATTTAAATGATAGAAACCTAAGGAAATCATTTCGAATTTCGTATTATAATGTATGTAATATGATATTATGATGGGACATATTATAACATATGAAATCAATTGATATACGTCACACAGTGTAGACTTAAAAGAAAACAGTATTTATATAGCATATGGGCTACGAAATATAATATTTCTCTTTTAAATAATTTCGACATATTATGGTGCTGATGCTAAAGTATTAAAATTTCAATTTGGAACCTGCATGGAGTGATAACATTAAAATAACACATTTGTTCAGACGTTCAGTAATTTAATTTAGATAATCGTATTAAAAATATATTGCTCCCACGTCCTATATACGCTTCATTTTTTATATTATACTATCGCTATGATTTGTTACCTATCTGTGAATATACGACTAAAATGCGGAAATGATAATTCCTATAGGTAGGTAATTTTTGTACTTAATGTTTATCAGATTGAACAAAGATTTATCGCGTATTCGCGTGATCATATTGTGTTTGTTTTAAAGTAATACGTTCTAATAATTCGGGGCCGTCGATTATGTTGTTTAATAATTTAAATAGGAAGTTTAATCAATTTTCATTAAATACAACTTTTAGTTTTGGTATAGTAAAAAATCTGTCATACCTGTATACCTTGAGTCCGGAATTCTTTCGACATGATATTATATTTTAAATGATAGAAACCCAAGGCGCCGGGCAAGTTAATGATTTATTTTAACTCAGTTAAGTTAAGTTAATATAGGTACATTTTTTGTAAACTTTTTATTAAGTAAAGAAAGTTAATTTTTTTACACAACGCCTAATTTTTTTCCAACCCACAACTAAAGTGTTAATACTTTATACAGTATTTCAATATAAGTTCAATTCGAATGATATAATTTTTAACTTTAAACAATTCACGGTGAATATTTTTTGACATGAAAACGAAATAGACTGAAATAGTGAAATATAATACAACTAAGAACAAAATAAATTAACTTAAGTTACTTCTTAAAATGAAAAATTAATTCGTTAATTTTACGTTGATTAAAAAAGAAATTGACTAAGTTAATGAAAAGCCAAAAGTAACTAGTTAAGTTAAAAAGTTAAAATTAAATTTTACAGCCTTGTATATATTGTTAGACCAAAAGGATCACATTATTTATACGTAGCAGTGGCTCAATTAGGTTTTTTATATTATTTTATTATAACGTTTCGGTTGGGCCAGAAGGGCCATATTTAATATTATAATTCATTTTGTTCTGTTTTGCCATGAGGACCGAGCGTTAATCATTATACTTGTACTGTGTAATTGCTGCACTGTATAAATCTATATTATTATTTTCATTATACATTATTATTATTATTCTATTCTGCACAGCTGTAAGTGCCGCGCACTATATCATCTTAGTATATTATCATTGCGTATTATTTAGATTCGTGAATTATACAGCAACTTAATCACCAGCAACCGTGTTAACATTTTTTTTTTATTTGTTTATACTCTATTCAAAGTAAGACCGTTACCAGGCGGCGACCAGTTTTCGTCTGCGGTTAGCGGTCAGCGGTGAAACACAATTGCGCCCGTTCTACCTTTTTACGTGCAAAAAACGCAACACGATTGCGCTCCGTGAAATATATGTCTTGCCCTTATAAAATTTATAGGTCCTTACACAAGACATTTTTAAAAAGACGGCCAAAGTGGTAAACTCAAAGTTGAAATTAAAAGTTTGACTGTAAATTACATTATTTTTTTCATAAACGTATTTTCCCAATGTCGTCAATGCAGGTATAACACAAAGAGTAAAGACATACAATAATTGAATTATTCAAGAACGATAAATTTTATTTCATTTTCAGGTCTGGATATCGATATTCTATACAATTTGAGACTGAAAAAGGTTAGCCATCATGTATATTATTATATAGCTGAGAAACGGTATCCAGTAGTATCCGAGAGGTTCAGGTAGTGTCATAATATGGTTAAATGTTTTTGGTATATCGAGGGAAACTATTCCTAGAACTGGTTTGGTTTCGGTGGTTCTTAAAATTTTTGTTTTGAACGACTTGTAGATTGTTATATACCTGTATATGTGCTTCGTTGTTGGCGACAACCAGTTACTTTGGGAGAAAAATAATTTATTTCATCGAGAAACCATCTCAACCGAGTATCAATGTTTTTTTTGAGAATTTTGAACATTGTATTTCGTAAAAATACTGGCCTATACAATTTAGTTACTTTTAAATATTTAAAAAAAATGTTGGTGTTGATGCGGGATCTGGACTTGACGCTTTATTAAAATTTTCTGCGATTTCAAGCTGGGATCTAATGATACTGAAGTTTCAATTTGTGATATTTTGGTGTAGAGAAACGGTATCCATAGTAGTATCCAAGGGCGCCAGGTAGTGTCATAAATTATAATATGGTTAAATGCTTTTGGTATATCGAGGGAAACTATCCCTAGAACTGGTTTGGTTTAGGAGGTTTTTAAAATGTTAGTTTTGAATGACGTGTTATATGTGCTTCGTTGTTGGCGACAACCAGTTACTTTGGGAGAAAAATAATTTATTTCATCGAGAAACCATCTCAACCGAGTATCAATGTTTTTTTTGAGAATTTTGAACATTGTATTTCGTAAAAATACTGGCCTGTACAATTTAGTTACTTTTAAATATTTAAAAAAATGTTGGTGTTGTTGCGGGATCTGGACTCGGTGCTTCATCAACTATAGTAAGCACTTAGCGAAACGTAAATTTCATTTAAGTCTTACCAGAATGAATTCATTTTTGAAGAAACATTGTATTTGCATACCAACTTTCCTAAAATTACCTGTAATTTTTCGGTAAAAGTATGAACTACTTGTATGAAACACCTGGTATTAAGTTGTCTAGCTTTAGCTAAACACATTTAATATTTTATAAGTTTAGAACTACAAATTAACTGTGGTTTTGACGAAATTTGAACTTTAAATGCTTATAACCAATCGTCAAAGACAACTTCGCCTCCTCCTGTTATCCAAACATCTCTCACTACAAAATAAAATTCTCATGTATAAAGTACTCCTCAAACCTATCTAGTTCTGTGGAATTCAACTCTGGGGATCAGCCAAAGACTCCAATATAAACTGAATCCAAACATTTCAATCTAAATGCTTCAGGCAGATAACTAAAGCTCCTTTTTATGTATCAAATGATACCTTCCACAGGGACCTCCTCATTCCGACAGTAAAAAACGTTTCCACCTTAAGCTTTCAAATCACCGAAACCCTCTCATCCAAAACCTATCTTCCCGAACAATCCCGGGCGACCCTGTCCGACGTTTAAAGCGTAGCTGGTGCCGTAACCTACTACTCGACTAGTCCACTATCCCGTTATGAAGTGCTATTAATAAATAGCTTCTTCATCAAGCCAACCATGACCAATGCCCTATAATTGTATTTCCCCTCCATTGTGCTTATTGTAATTATATTTTTATACAGATTGTACAAATAAAACAAATATGACAAAAAAAAAAAATGCTTATAAAAATAACAATGATGCCTATGTATCGTTAATATTTTAGCTATAGTAAAAACTTACGTATTACATTTTAAGCTTTTTGACCGGATAAATAATTTTTTATTGACATTTATAGAATAAAAAAATGTCAATTAATCAAAAAACGCTGGTTACCAAACAATTTTAATACATTTTAATTTTTTTTCTCCAATTATTATTTTTAAAAGCATTGAGCATTTTCAATTTCGACCTCCTAAAAGTATCAATACTAGATCCAATTTAATTCCAAAAACATACATCGGGTATCGAGCATTTTTTCTACCAGAAAAGTTGGAAAGTTACAAACATTTTAAAATATCTCAAATAAACGTCTGGAATTATTAGACTGGACAAAATAAAAATAAAATTGTAACTAATTTTCAAGCCCCCCCCCCCCCAATTGAAAAATCCTACGTACGCCACTGCCTTTATCCATTGACGATTGACCCCTTCAATTATTATGACTATTTCATAATATCTTGGTAATATCGTAATGAGGATTTATTCCTAGAAATCTGATTAGTTTAAAATAAGATCGTGCGTGCTAGACACGATCGAATCCGCCGTTTGTAGTAGTGGTGGGAGAAGTAACCGTAGACGTCGCCGCCGTCCTTAGGTGGCAGCACATTACGGACGAAAAATTAAATTTGACGACAAAACATGCCTACTAAACATGACAAATACAAAGGTTTAGAGTGATTTTAGAGAAAAATATCGAAATTATCAAAATTAAAGAACACGACACATCCGTTTGTAGATCAAACAACTGAAACGATAGTTATTTAAGATTAAAAATTACAATTATCCACAACATAAAAATATCGTATTTCTGTTAAAAACTCATAAAAACCGAAAAGGATATATCAGTCTTTAGATAATGTTGTGTTATTTAATTTTGATAATAGGTTGTACTACGCTAAGTATATTACTTTCGGAATAAAATCTATTTTTCGAGAACATGTTTTAATACCGAAATATAGCTGCGCCGACATCCTCTTCAAAAATTCACGGTAAATATTTTTTGACATAAAAACGAAATAGTCTGAAATGGTGAAATATAATAAAATTAAAAACAAAATAAATTAACTTAACTTAATATCTACTTATTAAATTTAAAAATTAATTAAAAAATAAATGTAATAAGTTAACAGTTAAGTTAATGAAAAGCCTAAAGTAAAAGTTAAAATCAAATTAACTTTTTAACTTAACTTTAATTTTTTAACTCGTTAATACCTAGCCTTGTAGAAACCTAAGGAAATTATTTCGAATTTTATATAATGTACCTATGTATATGATGGGACTTCTGATACATATTATATTATACCATAATGAAATCAATTGATATACGTCACACAATGTAGATTTAAAACAAAATAGTACCTACTTATATAGTATGAGGGCTATGAAATATATTTCTTGTTTAAATATTTGGAACATAATATTATTGTAGTGCAGCTATAGTATTTTATAAGAACGAATAGCATTAAAATTTCAATTTGGAACCACAGAATGATAACATTAAAATAATGCATTTGTTCAGTAATTTAATTTAGATAATCGTATTAAAAAAAAAATTACTCCCACGTTCGAGTGTACCTATATAGCTATAGGTATGCTTATAATTTTGTATATTATGCTATGACGTCTTGTTACCTATCTATAAATATTATACGAGTAAAATGCGGAAATGATAATTATTAATTTATAATAACATAATATGATATGATATCTTATAAAACAAATGTATGGAATTTAAAAATGTTTTTTCATTCCAAACATATTATTATGAAAAATGATACAAGGTCTAAGATATTTTGATTCAAATTATTATTAATTGTGACATGCCCGATGATGGTGGGGTCGAGTATCATATAATATAAACAAAGTTGACAGGTGTTCATATCAAAAAGTGTCTGTTGAACTACATCTTACTCTGTGATCATCACTGCAATTTTCAGAATTTTGTGAATCAGAATTCGGACGACTATCGACTCAATTGACAACCAACCGAAGACAGTTCGTTACATTTTTAACTATCGCGAAGTGAGAAGAAAAATTAACAGGTACGTGTTTATATATAAATTGTATACTCATGTAATATATCAAAGACCAAGGTTTTTAATGAAATTATTATGACACTGAGTTCCGTAAAACGAACCGTGGACGCTATTATAGTACCTACATAATAACGATTACAGCAGATTCCTATACGGTCGTCTGAATTCTGAATCAGAAAATCTTGAAAATTGCAGTGCCGATCACAGAGGAAGAAGCCGTCGGCAACCTCGCGGTATCCGAGACTTTGGGCATGGACTACTATGTTGGGTGAGTTACTTTATCTTTTATGTAGGTACCTTTGTGTAAGTATTTTTTTTTAATTTTTTTCATCTGCCTTTAAAACAATATACTAGGAGCCTTCTAATAAATTTTCAAGCTTTTTTAACCAACAAATAAAATTTTATTGATATTTATAGAAAAAAAACTAAAAAAAATGGAAATTGAAAATGTCCGTAAACAGCTCAAAACAAGTCAAAATATTTTGAAATTTTTTTCATGTATAGAAAAGGCTATAATAAACATTCAGTAAAATGTTTTTTATTTATGGTCATTTGTTTTAGAGTTACACCAAAAGCCAAAATTGATTTTGTCAAAAACCGATTTTGTGTAAAAATTCCCATTTTTCCTTAATTTTTATTTTGTGTTTCCGGGTGCTTTTGAAAATTATTGGGAATTTTAAATTTTGACCCCCAAAGTATGATGACAGACACAAAAATTAAAAATTAAAAAAATTAAATTAAAAATAAAACACACATCATTGTAAAATCAATACATATTCATCGTTCTACTCAGCAGAATCTAAAATCATGTTGAAATATTTTTAGATTTTTCGTTTTCTGCCTTATGAACTACTTATGGGGAACTCAAATGTACCTTTAATACTTTTAATATTTTTTACAACTACGTATGTTGATAAACGTTTACATTTTTTGACAGAGCGAATAATTGATCTTGACGATTATAGAAAAATGTCGAAAATTTCAAATGTATAATGTAAATAGCTCGAAAAGATTCAAAATAATTTGAATCTAAATTATATCATATAAATAAATTATAATATAAAATAGATAAAATGCTATTAAACATTTTGTGGGAACATTTTTAATATGCGTACGGTTGTCGGTTATTCGTTTTTGAGTTGGAATGGCTTGATGAGAAATCGTAATTTTACGTTTTTGTGATTTTGTCAACGCGTTATTTAAACTTCAGATGCTCAAAAAAAAAAAAACATTTGTGTGGCAATGATTTTCCGTTCGACCTACTATAATAGCTATATTTAAAAATATTGAAGATAAGTATATATTAATATATTTTGCACGGTAATTTTTATATACATACTGTGCAAAGTTCAAAATTTTAACAAACATTTGTAAATTATATTTTGTAGTTAAAAACGAAAGGTCAATAGATATGAAAATTGTACAGCTAATAGGCTTTAAAATGTAATACAAAGTTTTCAAAAGTGGTTCATACTGAAACTAAAAATTTAAAAATATTTAAACCCATTTTTTTACAATTTAAAATGATTTTTAAAAATTTTAAGTTAAAATTTGAACTAAATTAGCTATTTATTAAAAAAATATTATAAACTATTTAAGTTATATTTTGTTGTGATTCAAAAATATTTTGTCAGCTATCTCGTTTACTACTCACGTAAGGTATGATTTGTCATATTATACAATCGATTCTTAAAAGTATGATATAATCTAAAAATGTTAAAATACTCGTTATTTGTTTGGTAAAGAATTCGTTAACTTGAAATGATTTTAAATATTCATCTTTGATGTACCTAGGGATCAAAATAACAGTTTTTTTTCCTAGAACCTTGAAAAATTTGGAAAAATTGAAAAATATTAAAATAATATATTTCCGAAAAAAACCGAAGTTTTCGGAAAATTAAAAAAATTGTATTTACGCTTAAAAATTAAAACAATGTAAGTAAAAAAAAACATATAGAAGACCTGTCATTGTCATTTCACATTCGCCAATACAGTTATCAATGTACCATTGTATTGACATTTTAAATTAAACTATTAAAAATATTAATACGGATATTTCAATATTTGTTCTAAAAACAACGTACCTAGTTACGTATCAAATAGGTAGCTATTTATGTGGTAGAGTGTATTCCCCCGAAAATAAAACACCTGTACTTTTAATTGTTACCTAATTAATATTACTTGTAAGTTGTAGATAATTGACGTACGATTGACAAATGAGTTATGACAATATTAACTATTAGGAAAATACGTATAACAACAAAACATCATTGGCGGGACACGATAATATTTTATATAAAAAAAAACATTTTTTCATTTTTTCAAGAAAAAGAAACATTTTTTATGTTAAAACCATTTTTTCCGGAAATATTTTTAATGAAACCAAATTTTCCAAAAAACCATGTTTTTTTTCGGAAATTTTGATCCGTATACTTATTGATTGAATTTAATATCTTATGATTTATAAACGTTCTACAAAAATCAAAATTGATTAAAACCTCTATTTCTATGGGATCGTATTATCAAAGCGGTATACGAAAACGTATACACTTGTTGTATTAAAATTCACTATTGATCTCACACATAATACATGGTAATTAAATAAAAATTCAATATTTTTCAGTCAGCGATGACAGCTGCAGCAGTGGGTACCTACTGACGAAAACGTCGTTGTCACAAGCTGCGTGCAGATGGTATTAAAATTTAAAACGTAACTAGAAACCGGAAAAAAATCAGCAGCAATTAGCCGCGCACCCGCTGCACCTCCATCACCCGAAGTGTGACTGACTGCATGTTCCGCACTCGCCGCAGCAGCAGCACGTGAGATAAGTCATAAATTTCATCGACAGTGACACATTTTTTTCGCGTGCGCCATCATATAATTGTGGTGTATTATTGAACTGTAATCGATAAAAATTTGCCGGTGATATAGTTGTTAAAAACATTATTTAAAAAATATTGAGAAGTGAATAGTTCTAACTGTACCAATACTAAAATTGTTAAAATGATGATAATTATTAATTATTGCACATGATGGCAAAATCGAGGACTTCGAAACTTCAGATGAATACGTTGGTTGAATTGATGTCTAATGACCCAAAACTGAGTGCTGGAAAATTTTCAGAAAATTTCACAAGAAAAATTGCAATGCAAGATGGGAGGAAATTGCCATTGAATTAAATTCTCTACCTGGTTGCGAAAAATCAGGATATAAATGGAAAAAGGTAATAGAAAAGTATGTTTAAAATAATGGAAATTGTAGATTAAACTGTTTATTATTTTTTTTTGAGGCATGGCAAGACACAATTGCAAAACATAGGACTGCAGTAATCAAAAGCCATACTAATGGAACTGGAGGAGGACCTGCCACTAATTTGGTAATGTCAGATGCTCAAATGGATAGTATTCCATTAATGAGCCAAGAGGCTATAAGTGGTCATTTAAATGCATTGAAGCCCTCTGTAACATATAAAAAACCTGTAAAACAAACAGCTTCATACATCTATGATAAAGACGCAAAAACAACAGGAGGTACAGTTAAAATATTATTTTATTTTTTTAACTAATTAATTACTTAATATATATATTATAATATCTTATACGAAAAGAAAACCAAAAATTAATTATAAACAAAATCCTAGATGATTTTGGTTAGACACTGTGAATATATTTTAATATTGAATTCAATATTAAAAAACTACCTCCAGCAACATTTTTTATTATATAGTTGTATTGTGATATAGATCTTGAGTTGGAAGACTTGCAACTGAACTTAAATATTTTTGATAAAGTTATTGAAAACATTTCTAAATTATGATGAGTTTATTATTTAATTAATAAAAATATTATATATGTATATTTATATATATATATGTAAAATTATCAATATATTATATTGATGATACAACTTAATATTAATTAGAATAAATAGATGCACCTATAAGTATAACACTTGTGGTGGGGATGAAAAGTGTGAGTTCATTACATTCAAAGTTTTCTTAAAATATATTTAAATCAATTTAGAAAGTATACAATATAAAATATATAACAAAAAAAAAATAAAAATATTCAAATTTAAATTATTTAAAAAATATCTGCAAAATCCCCTAAAAAATCTAGTTATTTTAATTTTTAAATTAAAAAAGTCATAAATGTTAATTTTAAGTAACTACATTAGTATTTGAATAGCAACAAATGCCTATACAATATTTAATTCCAACTTGTTGGACAGATATATTAATGTTTTCTTCTTTAGATTATGTATATTATGTAAATATGTTAACCTTTGGCATTATTATATCTAAATTTGAATAAACTAATAAGCAGAGTAGAGTATTACTGAAATATACATATATACTTATTTATGGGCATCAAAGTAAGGTCGAGATATGCAAGATTATAATATTGCTATAATACATTGGCTTTAGCAGTGCAAATTTAATTAATCTATTTAAGGATTTATTCTTTAAAATAGGTTCTTCTATTTTAAACTTTAAATAAGGCATACTTGTTCTAAAATTATACAGTTTTTGCGGATACCATTACAGTTTGACAAGTGAAAATATATTTTGTGACATGCAATAATATTTGAGTGCAATAATATATTTTGACTTATTCATATTTAACTCTAATAGGTTAATGTCGAACCAGTCTTTTAATTTTTAGATTCTGAGCGGAGTGAGTCTAATGGTTTTACAATGGTGTTTGTTTTTTTTTTACATTATATATATTAGCAAATTGGATGAAGATGGTACTTTAGAGAGGTCATTTTTTGACTTTCTCAATAGTTATTTAATGCCACGGAAAAACCACCGACAAATTACAAAAAACCGCTACAAATGGGATTTTAACTTCGAACGCTTTGTTTAACACCATAGAAACGATTAAAAACAAAAATAAAAATTACGATTCTAGTTATCTTGTTGTAATTTATAATATTAATTCAACTTACAGGCTATAATAAAATATAAATTATCCATTTTCATAAACCGTCTCCGCTCAGAATCGTTTTTCGTATACAATGATATGATATCATTAAATTCAAATACAATACAATCCATTATACAGTGATCGGCTTGTAACCTACTGTACAGCAGAACGACATCCACTTACCTAATTTTTAATTATAAAATTAGCGGTTTTGTACAAAATATCTATATTTTTATATTAGATAATTAGTTAATATTGTCTATTGTTGATCTATTATAATTGTTATATCTTATTCTCAGTAAGAAATTTTAGAAACATTTCTGTATTTTTAACATTTATTATTAATAATTTGTTTTTAGAGGGTATGAGCTCTGAACAACCTACGAAAAAAGAATCTGCTTATGAAAAATTATCAGACAGCAACAAAGCTGCATGGAAAATGGTTGACCTTGCGTCTAAAAAATTAAATATTAAATCCAATTATTATGATCAAAAGTTGATTCTTTTACGACAAAAAAATAATATCCTCAGGAACATCAATACACTTTTGGAAACATACATTCAAAATAAAACGTAAATATATATTACATATATGATAATGTTGAATAATAATTATAATTCATATAAAATGTTTGTAAAAATATATAACGTTATAGGTACATTTTATAATCTTTACTTAATTAGGTACTTATAAATTATTATTACAAATTTAAATACATATATATATATATAATGTCGAATTAAATAATTAATTAATAATGTTATACATTTTATAGCCTAATATCTTTAATCTTTATTTTAGATCCTGAGCGGAGCGATGAATGTATTGAATTTACAATGACGTGTGTTTTTTTAATTTTTTAATTTTTGTGTCTGTCACCACCGTTTGGGGCAGTAAAACTGCTTCGATTTTCTTCAACAGTATCTTGTTCAATGGGAAAGTGAATCTAGTTGGTGCATTCGGGAGATGAAATTTTAAAATTCTCAATAGTTTTCAATAGCACCGGAAAAAACAACATAAAAATTAAGGAAAAACGGGAATTTTTAAGCAAAATCGGTTTTTGACAAAATCGATTTTGGATTTTAGTGTAACTCTAAAATAAATGAACGTATATACAAAAAACGTATATACATTCATGAAATGTTCACTGGTTGTTTATGTTCACAATATCTATACACGATAAAATTTTCAAAATTTTCAAAATATTTTGATTTGTTTTGAACTGTTTACGACAATTTCAATTTTCAATTATTTTAGTTTTTTTTTCTATAATTGTCAATAAAATTTTATTTGTTGGGTAAAAATGCGTGAAAATGTATTAAATCCTGTTGTGTCCTGTTGTATTGTTACAATAGCGGTGAAAAATATTAAAAATACATGGGCACATTTTTTTTTGTTAAGCATTTTAAGTTTGATTTTTGACATCTGTCAAATTAAAAAAATATTTTGTTGTCAAACATTTAGAAAAGTTTGAAATTTTATAGCTAATAATTGAAAATTGAAAACAAGTTTTCACGTAAATTAGTTTTATATAAAATTACTTTATTCACAATAATATCATCAATTATACTCAGTAATATCATAGGCTGACTGACCGTCTTCGCTCAGAATCGTTTCTCTCATACAATGATATTATATGATTTTACCCATCATTGAATTCAAATTTAACACTATCCATTACAGTGGCCCACTCGAAATCTACTGTACAGTAGAGCCACACCCCCTGGCCCACCTTTTTAAATACTTATTTTATAACTGAATCGTTATTTAATGTGAAACTAGTTTTGAAAATAAACAATTATATAATTAATTTTATATATAAATTTATACTGGAATGCAATACAATTAGTACTGAATTCAATAACAATAGTTGGAATAAATACACCTTTTCATTTGACAATTTTTTTTCAGAACTCTAAGAAAATTAACCTAAACCAAACAGTGCTAAGTTATGACCACCTATCAATAAATTATTATTTAAATACATAACTACATAATACACATAATAAAACCTATAAATAAAAATACAAATAAATATATTTTTCTAGTTAAAATAAAGTTTGTTTGTTGGTTGGCACTTTTAGCTTCGCTCCTAGGCTGTTCCACTTTGCAAATCAAAAACAGCCTTTAATTTTCTATTAAAAAATACCCCAGAAAAGTGACAGTAAAAATCAATTTTAAGGCACGATTGCTTAATATATAAATCCCTCATTGAACAATTCTTTTAAATATTCCTAACGATCATTTTAAGTACTATTGCAGATTAATTTAAAAAAAAAATTGAACAAGGGGTGTCCTTAGTAAAGTATATTTAAAGTATATGGTTGATAAGTTATTATAATTTTATTAATATAGGTGTGCATTTTATTATAGGCGTTCACGCGAACGAAAGAGACGTCGTAGCAGAGACCGTAATTCTAGGGAAATAGAGTATGATGAAGTTGAAGAGATTCCCGTTACCAAATTTAGAGATAAAGATCACGAGAGTGAAAGTAAAAGAAAACGCAGTCATTCTAGGGAAAGTCAGAAGGATCGCAAAGAAAGAGATCATCATCGCCGAGACAAGTAAAGTGTCATAATAATTTTGTGGCAGTTGTAGAAACTAAAACTTAATTTTATATTTTATAGGAGTAAAGATAGCCGTGACGAACACGATAAAGGCAATTCTGAACGTGATGACAAAATGTATACTAAACAAGAACCTGTTGATGGTTAGTATATTTATTTTAGATTTTGAGCTATGAATGTATTTGTTTTACAATGTGTTTTTTTTCTTAAGATAATTTTTAGTATACAAATGTCTTTGATTTTAAACTTTGAGTGTGGTTTCCCCACTCAATTTTATTTTTAATATTGTATGTTTAAGATGATGGATGACATTATATATTTTTTGGTTTATTCATTTTTTTGTTGATTGCTACAGGGACATTTTTATCAAACGTTTTAATTTAAACTTAATAACTATTTACACTAAAAATAAATAAACAATGTTGGGTATACCTATAATTGTGAAAAATATTTTGTAACTTTTTGTTTTTTATTTTAAGAATATGACAATAATTATGACAGTTACAATGACGAGTATGATAATGGTTACAACAGTCCTCATGATGATGATGATCCATATTTGGTTAAACAGGAGGTACCCAATGAAGAAAAAGCAAACGGTAGCCGTTACAGTAATAATGCAATATAATATAATAGACTGTCTTGTACTGTATTGTCTATTTTTAACATAAATGAAAATGTAAAACTTAAGAAAAATGGAATTATAAATGTAATAATTCCTGTTTAGTTCAATGTTTCAAAACAAATTTCTGTTAATGTATTATAGTAAGTATATAAATTCCACATCTTCATTTTTTAAATTTTTATTAAATATTATGTTGAATTGTAAATAATTTAAAGGGTTTATATAAATATATTATAATTTTTTTTTTTTATTGAATCGAAAACACAAGGTGTTCAATATAATTAAATTTGTATATAAGAGTACTAGCGAATTATCTATCTCCGTTAAACAATGCTTGTGTTGGAGATAGAGGATTGAGTTAATATTTACATGCAAATTAAGAAAAAAAACAGAGATGTAACAAAAAGGGTGAAAAAAAACAATACAATAAATAATAATAAATTACAATTTGGAATAAAAAATAGGCAATACATTTTTTTGTTTTTTTTTCATCATTACAATCTATATAATATGAGACTCAAAATTGAGCGCACGGAAAGGAGAAAAGAAAGAGAAACGAAAAAAAATAAACATATATTTAATAAATTAAGTGGTAGCAGTGAAGCATGCTTATTGCTTAGGTATAGGTAATTTAATTAGAGTAATTATTTTCTAAGTTTAAGAATATAATGTTATATTTCTTTCCTGATTTTTTTATTTTGTAAAAGTTGAATAATTTTTTCTCTAATTTTTTCTTCTTCCCATCATTAAATCTGTATTTCTTAAGTTTAAAACATTGTTTTCTGCAACACCCAGAGGAGCTTGGTATGTGTCAAAATCAGTTATATTTGTCCATCCACAAATTCAGGAAGATTGTGCGTTGTCCATAAATTGTGAAGAACAACACTAGCATTAATTATTTGTGATACCTTCTCTGGTTTGTAATGCAAAATTCGATCTTTTATAAGACATCTATGAATTGAGTATAAAAAAATTAATAAATGTACTATCCTCAATACATGGCCTAAATACAATTTACCTAAAACGTCCCTTTAAAACTCCATTGAAACGTCCAGTGATACTTCTAGCGGACATTTGTGGTTTATTAAAATATTCATCGGCTTCAGTAGGTAGTTAGATGTGCAATGGGAGTTAGTAGCCATGGGCGTAATGGGTAACTTGAATCCCCTAGTTAATAGTGTTTTAATAGATTAAGTTTCTTTGAACTATATTAGTAATTTATTTACCTAACAAGTAAATAATATTAAGACCCTTTGTATACCTAATATAGATCTCGAAGTAATGGTAAGATACTAGAATTATTCCAAATATGAGAATAATGTGTGCTTCCGGGAAACAATGCATTAACATTTAGTACTTTCAAATCTGAATCACAAATCTACAACATTATATAGCTATACAATTTAAAGTTCAGAAAATATTAGCCTATAACCTAAACATATCCAACATTATAAATTAAATGTGATATTTACTAGTTAGACATTTATAGAATGGTGGCATTTACGATTTACATAAATGTACTCAGGATGTTGGGTTTCAATTAAATTTAAATTTGAAGATGGTGGTACTATTGCAACACGAGTGCAGTCAATGCAACCAATAACTCCCGGAAATCTTGTTTTAGTATAAAATCTAAAAATATCAACAATATAATTAAAAAACGCAGACAAAAAAGAAAGGTAATTTTTTAACTTTTTTCGAACTTGGTCAAGTTCCGTATATATTTTATGGAAACTTAACCCATAAATTGAAAATATCAGGATGAACGAGAGCATTTACAACTTCATTTTTGCATCGAGATTCTAGATACAGAAGATTGTAGATAGCAGTAAATCGACAATGACCCATTTGGTGTTTGGTAAGAACCAGTGCCAAAAAAGTGTAATGCAACGAGTGCCTAAGGTGGTAAATAAAAATATCACCTTTGAAACGTATACTTTGTTAACTGTGTTATAAATACTTTGAATATTCATACTTTCGTTATTAAATCAATTTCCGATGAACGATTACCGTCTTCAATTAGCGGTCTTAACATGTTTATTAAATGATTTGCAAGATTCTTAGATAATCTAAAACTTTTAAAAAATAATCTGCCAGACAACAAAAATGGATCCGTAGTTATTTCTTTTATTATCCTGACATGCAGTATCGCGTTTACTTGTTCTTCGATATTATAAATCAAAAATAAATTTGCGTATAAATTGTCCATTTTAGGTGAACTCATATAGATACCTACTATTATTATTCATACTTCATATTATTATAAATTTATAACATTAAAAATAACTTTTTAGAATAATTTTCTGTCTAGAAAATTTCTTGTAGAAATGCCGGTTTGAACTAATGAAATCAATAAATTTATTGACCGGGCTCGGGTTGACGACCACTGCCTCGGTGCGGATGGACTTAAAATAATATACTATATCGATGGTTAAGAGGCCAAAAGTTGTAAGTCCAATTTTTCTCAAAATCGTTTTATTAGTCCATAGGGTTTATCTGGGTCGTCTTTTTGATTCGGTAAAACATTATAAGTCAATATCATAATTAAAACATGTTTTATTTATACTTTAATTTTTGTGTTTTTAGTGCAAGATAGGTTTTTTTAGTGCACACATATAACAAGTCCTAATTTAATGGGACAAACAATAAATATTTTAACATGGTCTAAATATCAAGCGGACAAATATAACAAGTCCGGACTTGTTACTTTTGTCAAAAAAAATACATTTAATTTTGGACGTGTAATGTTTTAGATATTATTAAATTTGTTTATCTATTTATAAAAAATGAATATGTCTGACGTATTATTTTAAATAATAAACATTTATAATTTTAAATTACACTAAATAATATGATATCTTCAATTAGCATAAAATATCATTAAACACGGGTTTTATTCGACTAAAAATTTGATGAAAAATGCTACTTTATTATTTTTTACATTCAATAAAAAATTGCAATATTTTTTATATTTTTTACTTTTTTACTGCAATTATATAAACAAATTTAATTTTTTATATCAAAAAAATTAGTCTTACGTACACTTTAACTATTTATATAATAAATTAATTAGAGTTTATATTAAATTAACAACTTTTAATATGTCCATCAAAACCTTATATGTCCACGGTAAAAATATATTATAATTGCCATTCATAACAAGTCCCATTTAAATTTAAAAGAAACATTATAATTACGTTGAAAAAAATGTTAAGACCTAAAAGTAATAATTTATGTAATCTACAGAATATTTTACAAATAAATCAGTTGCTACACCGAAAAACAAAAATCTACAACACAAATGTTTTGGTGTAGAATAATTTAAAATCTTAAAACTGCTCTCCTGTAAAATTTAATGTTTGGGACATACAACTTTTGGCCTCTTAGCCATCGATATATTAATAACAATAATTAATTATAAGTACATAAAATATAGGTTCGCCAGTTGAAAAAAAAAGTCATGTGGGGGGATACGACACCCAAATCCCCCCCTAAGTATGACACTGACTTGAAACCTACTGTACAGCAGATCGACACCCACATTCCCGGTTTTTTTTTATATTATCTTAACTCGACGAGTTAAAAAAAAATAGTTAACCAATTGCCCTGTCTTGCAAAAAGGCAACGGCTGAATTTAGTTTATTATTTTCGTCGCACCTTCCACTCCGCACTCGGGAGAAAAAAAATTACAAAATCGTTAAACATGGACAGTGCTCAGTCGTTCAGTTATTTGGAAATAGCCACGCCATAATTTCACGTACTATTTCTACAGCTTTCTTAAGGACTTTACAGCTAACCTCGAGGTTTCCCTCGGCCTTTAACACGCAGTACTGCTCGTAGAACCATGCCGCGTCACGTATGATATCATTCGGTATATCTCTTACTGTACAGAGTAGTTGGAGCAAATTGAGGATGTTTCTGTCGGATAAGTACCTACGGTACTGTACGACAAATCGTGCCATAGAACGGATCAATAAAACAGCGATTAATATTGAAATCCAAACATCTATGTTTGTCTCCTCGGGCTCAACGCGAACGGCGACGTCCATGTCTGTTTCGTTTCTAACCATATTGCGGTGAACTATTTTAACTTGTCTTTATCGAGACCGGAGTTGTTGTAACGATGTTTTTGACTATATGTGGTAATGCTTTGCGGTCGTCGTTTGATTATGTTTCTATATTACTTTGGTACTTAGTGATAGTTCGGTGTTGCGGTTCGTTGATTTTTGTTGTCGAGTATTTACTGGCGTGGACGTCCGCTGAAATTTTCTGTCGTTGATTTTATTGTATACTATATTATATACTACGTTTTATGGTGTCTTAGAAAATCCGCGTTTTCGTACTAGTTTGAGAATTATAATTATTTCGTTCGTAGTCCGCGAGATTTGAGCAGAACGCATTAATTTGTGGCTGGCAATTTGTGGATTTTTTATATACTATATTATACTATGTATTATGGTTTTTAGAGATTCAGTATTTTCGTATTGGTTTGAGAATTATAATTATTTCGTTCGTAGTCCGCGAGATTCGAGCAGAACGCATTCATTTGTGGATTTTTTATATTCTATATTATAGGTACTATTATATTATTTTATGGTGCTTTAGAGATTCAGTATTTTCGTACTGGTTTGAGAATTATAATTATTTCGTCCGCAGTCAACGCGGCTAGTCGGCGAGTGTCGAGCAGAACAAATTAGTTCGTGGCTGAGAGCCGCGTCCGAGTTTCAACTATTCATCAAACACGGAACACCCACAACAAGGTTACTTCTTTATTTTATATATTTTGTAATGAATCATTTCACCGCCGAGCGGTCCTGTTAGGACCGCGCAATGAACTATTATAACTTAACAAAAACGCAAAAAAATTGCGTTACGCGTCAACGATTCGAACCCCGAACCCTTGCGTCTTCGCCTTCGTTCGCAACCTCTAGGAAAGACTATAAGACGACCGATGATCGATAACTTATATATTTAAGTAGTAGGTATCAAGGTAATTAATATAGTGCATGGTAGTGCCACTTCCCTATCGAGAAATTGTGATTGTTATCGCAGCACTATCAAATGCACATGACCAGCATAAGTTGGAACCAATAAAATACGAGTAATTTCTCGCGGCAAATTTAGATTATATTTTTTATCTCAATATAATATTTGTATCAGGGCTTGCACAGTTGTATTTGAAAAAAAAATTTCGTTTTAATATGTTATTTACAATTAAGACGTTACACAATTTTAGGGTTTCTCGTTATTTAGAACTAAAACGTTATACAATTGCAGGTGGGCAATGGCCCGGATACGGAATATAAAATAATAAATTCTTAGACTGTTTACATGAAATAAATGTTTCTACGAAACCAATAGAATTTTTAAATAAATAGATTTTAAAATATTTCGTTTTGCGTTATTTTTCGTTCAATGATATATTTTTCTATAAATTACGTTTTGCATTATTTTTCGTTTAATGATATTCTATAAATTATGTTATTCGTTATGTTTTATTTTGTGGTATTTAATTATTTTTGACTATCGTTTTCTGTTATAATTACGTTTACAATTTCAATATTTTTTGTCAAATAAAGCGTTATAAAATCATAACGTTATTATAACGCTTACAAATTGCAAGCCTTGAATTTTGTATCTTGTAATTACATTTAATGTTTTTAATTTATTGTTTTTCTTTTCTGTAAATATTATAATTGCATTTAAGGGATAGTATTGAAAAATTCTATGAAAATGTATTTTTGTATTTCCAATAATATGGTTTACTGAGCGGTTTTAGAGTAAATACACCTATCATCAATATTGTGGAAGAGAAGTTAATTTATATGTCTGTATAAAAGTCAATTTTAAATATTTTAATCACTAAACTCAATAATTCAAATTGAAAAAGTAAAATATCACAAGTTTTAGAGTGAAATATTGGACTCTGAAAATAAAATATCGAAAATCGACTCCAATACAAACCTAGATAAACTTCTTCTCTTCGATTTGTATAGTATAGGTGTTCATACTGTAAATGTCACTCAGTAAGCTATATTATTGAAAATATGAAACTGAGTTTCATCTGTGTTTCACTAAAATTCACATTTGTAATATAGCGTGTAAAATGCTGTGCTACAGACATGTGCGAGTGCTCTTCGCTATTTATTTACACACAGTCACTCGCACTAATGATCACCTACTACGCACACATTTACACGACCCGCATGCACACTAATAGAAAATTGCCTATATTGAACTCCTTAGAAACGGTCAGTATGCATACCCCTTAATAATATTGTAATGTATTAATTTATTTAATAATAAAAAAAAAATGTTTATACATGTGTTGTTTGGAAACTGTATTTTCGCGACATATTACTATATTTGTAACGGAAAAGTAAAAAATTGAACATTGTGCACTGCAGTGCAGTCCCTAAAATGTCCGATTTTTCGTACTACACACAATATATCAGTGAAAACATATCAAATCATATAAACATATAAAACATAATATCAAACCGGTCAAATCTAAATTATTTCTAGATAAACACTAGTATACTATATATACTACCGTTCACTATTAAGCTGATAATAATACAAATAGCTATACTCTCAATGACAATGAATACTAATAACTATATAATAAGAGTATATATAAGACGTAACAACACAAAATGTTGTTTATTGTGTGTCTGTGTCACGAATTAAGATATTATTGAGGTATTATTATTCGTGGTCTGTGTAGTACCTAGATAATAATTAAAACGTGGTTTGGCAAAAAACCATAAAAAAAAAAAAAAATGTGAAGATATAAAATAATATATAATATTATTAAAGAGTTTTAATTAGAATAACACACTTTTAAATTTCGTACTACACACAATTTTAGGAACTGCTGCAGTGCCTTGTCGATGTGCGCAATGTCCGTTTTTCGAGGACAAAGTTAGAATAACTTATAACATTGTCCGTGTAATGTATACAGTGCCCATCATTTAGATTTAGGATTGTGAAAATGAAAACTTTCCAAAAATTTGTTGGATATTATATATAATGTTTAAAATTTTTTTTTAGTAAACTTGTTACTCGACAGTACGTAAAAGCTACGATAAGAGAATGCGATTCGTGCACTTGTATAATAAAGATAACAGCGTTTTGCGCTCGTACAAATAATTAGAAAAACACGGTTGTTCGTATACTTCTTAAAAAAAGAGTCCACTTTAGATTTCTAGAAACACACTTAATGAACGCACTTACAATTTATTGGTGGCTAAATTATGTTATAATTTTTAATGTTTTAATTATATGAATATATAATAATTATTCCCTATAAGTACGTTTCATTTATGCGTGAGTGAGCATATGATAGTGTTAAATCATGACCACATATTAGCTTCTTTCTGCTGTCAATCGATTAAAAGTAAGAAAAAAGCTACTATACCTATCATTATAGTCATTAATCATTATCATCCGCTGAAGATGGATTACCCATCTCGGATTTCTTGATCGACTGGCAACTTAGCTATAGCTTATAAAATATATCCTTGATATAAATTAAATATTATAATAGAATATTATATTTTAAAAATAAAATAAAAATCAAAGTTATGTGGTAAGCGACTTTCCGCGGTCGGTAGGTGAGATTTATGGCAAACAAGACATTATATTGTATACCTATGGCTAGAGAAAGATTTATAAGATTAATACGCGTATATATCAATACTCATGACCTAGGTATGTAATATAATACTCACTACGTAATCGCTGGTTCGTAACCACTACATAAGGTACCTAATATCTATTCCAGTAATAATTAAGTATCAGAGAAATCAACGAACAATTTTTGAAATCGTAATTTGTTGACCAATTTTCATGATTTTTTCGTATTTTGTCAATATTTGAACTTTAAATAAAAACTGTGACTAAGGATTTTAAATATTTTTCAATTGTATGATTGTATAATTTATTTTTCATTGTAACAATTAAGTAGGAGCCTTGTATTAAATTTTCAAGATTTTTTACCCAATAAATACAATTTATTTGTAAAATATCGAGAATAATGGAAACTGACAATGCCCGTAAACAGCTCAAAATAAGTCAAAATATCTGGAAAATGTTATGGTGTATAAAAAATGCTAATATATAGATTCAGTCAAAATTTCGTGTATTTACGTTCATTTGTTTTAGAGTTTTTCCTTAATTTTTCTTTCGTTTTTCACGTCGATATTGAAAACTACTGGGAAATCTTTAATTTTGACCCCCCAAAGTACCAACTAAATTCACTTTCCTATCAGGAAAGTTACTATTGAAGAAAATCCAAGCACTTTTACTGTCCTAAAAGGTAATAACAAAAATAAAAATTTAAAAATTACATTATTGTAAAACCGATATATTCATTGCTCCACTCAGAATCTAAAATAATTAATGTTTAATCAACGTCTTTTTATGCAAAGGTAATTAATTAATTTTATTATTTGACATTTCTTTAATGATTTATTGTTATTGTAAGTCTAGTTAGACTTGTGATGATACAAATTTTAATGATTTCGTGTTATGTTTATAACTATAGGATTTGCATATCTGCACGTCGTTCGTATTATATGTACGCAATTATATATTAAATTGGCACACGCGTCGTATTATTTTATAATTAACTAGCTGATCCCGTGCACTTTGTTGCCCGGCAACCAATAATTATTATTATAATAGTTTCAAAACCCATGGAAACCATTTCTAAACAAAAATTTCCATCGGAAATCTCAAAATTCCCTGTTTGAGCACCTCCCGGGGTTGGTCCTCTGCCTTTTTAAATTAGCCTATCTTCTACTCAGAGGTCTAATCTATCTATATATTTAAAAAAAGCTGATCCCGTGCAATTTGTTGCCCATTAAAAATGCCAACTCTATATGAATAATATGTCTTACATCTTACCATCGCGCAATATATGTATACAAAACATTCCATAGAAAATCCCAAATCTAATATATAAAAATAAGTCCGGTTTTCCTCCCTGACGCTATAACTCCAGAACGCACCAACCGATTTCCATGGTTTTGCATTCGTTTGAAAGGTCTTGGGCTACGTGAGGTTTATAGCAAAGAAAATTCTTGAAAATTCAGGAAAAATTCAACAGAAAAGTGTTGAAATCGTTTTTCACATACAGCGCCATCTATTATACATCTATTATATCTTTTATATATTAAAATAAAGACAAGACGGATACGACATCACGTTGAAGATGGTCGATCCAATTACAGGTACAATATTCAAACACTAATTATTTCCATTATTACTTTTATTGGTTTCCATTAATCATTCATTTAATTTCAGGAGTATCAACGAATAATAAAAATCTAAGCGCAATGAATTACTATGCGTATCGTATGATGATTCGTACACATGAGGAGAATGTCATTCTGAAGTGCGGTCGGCTATTCCAGCAATTCGCCGTCGACATGTATGTCAAAGTCGAGACAGAACGTTTAGCGTTCATCAGATTCAATCAGCCAAAGCTACGATCTGAGGACTATATACACTTGCGTGATGCTATTCATTCAGATGGTGATGTTCAGAATATTGGACGACTGACGGTTCTCCCATCAACTTATATCGGAAGCCCACGCCACATGCACGAATACGCTCAAGACGCTATGACGTACGTGCGAAATTATGGAACTCCGGATTTATTTATTACGGTCACATGCAATCCGAAGTGGACGGAAATTGAACGCGAGTTGGAACCGGGTCAAAAACCGCAAGATCGCCATGACATAATCGCCAGAGTATTTCAGCAAAAACTGAAGGTTATGATGGATGTGCTTAGTAAGTATCGAGTTTTTGGTGACACACGTTGTTATATGTACTCGGTGGAATGGCAGAAGCGTGGACTACCGCATGCTCATATCCTAATTTGGTTGCTGAACAAATTACATTCTAATGAAGTTGATGACATCATATCAGCTGAAATTCCTGATCCAGTCACTGATCCCCGTCTACACGACATTGTGACGACACAGATGGTGCATGGACCGTGCGGTGCATTAAATCCATTATCGCCTTGCATGGCTGATGGAAAGTGCACAAAACGATATCCGCGACCGTTAGTTGCTGAAACAGTCACAGGGAACGATGGATATCCAGTTTATCGTCGGCGTTCAAAAGAAGATAACGGTCGAACTATCAGAGTTAAAGTTAAAAATAAAGAGGTTGAGATCGGAAATGAATTCATTGTACCATATTGCCCGCTGCTATCACGAATTTTCGAAACACATGCAAACGTTGAGAGTTGTCATTCGGCAAAATCAATCAAATATTTGTGCAAGTACGTCACAAAAGGCAGCGACATGGCTGTGTTTGGTATTGCGTCGGAAAATGTGAATGACGAAATCAGCAACTTCCAAATGGGAAGATACGTCAGTACTAATGAAGCACTGTGGCGATTATTGTCATTTCAAATTCATGAAAGATATCCTACAGTTGTACATTTAGCAGTGCATTTGGAAAATGGCCAAAGAGTTTACTTCACTGAGGCTAATGCGGCACAACGAGCTGAGAGACCACCATCGACAACATTGACTAGCTTCTTTGCAATGTGTGAAGCAGATCCATTCGCAGCGACGCTGATGTACGTTGAAATGCCCAAGTATTACACTTGGAATCAATCAACAAAGAAATTCCAACGTCGCAAACAAGGAACCCCAGTTCCAGACTGGCCACAGGTGTTTTCAACTGATGCACTAGGTCGTATGTACACTGTTCATCCTAGAAACGATGAATGTTTTTATTTGCGACTGCTGTTAGTAAATGTACGTGGACCGAAATCATTTGCGCATTTGAAAACTGTGAATGGCAACCAATGCCAAACATATCGAGAAGCATGTCAACTATTGGGTTTGCTGGAGAACGATTCTCATTGGGATTTAACACTTGCAGATTCAGTTGTTTCATCAAATGCGTACCAAATACGAACGCTGTTCGCAATTATCATCACCACATGTTTTCCTTCAAAACCAATTCAGTTATGGAACAAATACAAAGACGCCATATGTGAAGATATCTTGCATCGCTTGCGTATTCAAACGAATAATCCTGACATCCAAATAACCGATGAAATCTACAATGAAGGATTGATTCTGATTGAGGATCAATGCTTGACTATTGCAAACAAGCTACTGATTGAAGTAGGAATGATTGCGCCAAATCGATCGATGCACGATGCATTCAACCAAGAATTAAATCGAGAGCTGCAATACAATGTTGATACATTGCAGGAATTAGTTAGAAATAATGTTCCGTTGCTGAATGAACAGCAAAAACAAGTATACAAAACATTAATGCAAGCGGTGGACAATAATACTGGTGGTCTATTCTTCCTGGATGCACCTGGAGGAACAGGGAAAACATTTGTCATTTCATTGATTTTGGCCACTATTCGATCAAAATGTGACATAGCTTTGGCGTTAGCATCATCTGGAATTGCGGCGACTCTTCTAGATGGCGGTCGTACTGCACATTCTGCGCTTAAGTTGCCACTCAATTTAAACACAATTGATACTCCAACGTGCAATATTTCCCGATCCAGTGCAATGGGAAAATTGTTAATGCAATGCAAGCTCATTGTTTGGAATGAGTGCACAATGGCACATAAGAAATCACTTGAAGCACTTAACTTCACACTGAAGGATCTTCGGAGAAATAACAACATCTTTGGCGGCTTGATGATATTGTTGGCAGGCGATTTCAGGCAGACGTTGCCAGTAGTTCCCCGTGGAACGCCTGCAGATGAATTGAATGCTTGCCTAAAGGCATCACCTTTATGGAATAACGTAAAAACATTATCGCTAACCACTAATATGAGAGTTCAACTTCAAAATGATCAAAGTGCTGCACAATTTTCAAAAGAATTGTTAGATCTTGGAAATGGAAAAGTCCCAGTTGATGCGACATCTGGATTAATTACTCTTACCAACGACTTTTGCCGATTTGTAGACACTCAATTAGTTCTTATTGAAAATGTTTTCCCAAACATTAGTGAGAATTATAAGAATTATGCTTGGTTAAGTCAACGAGCAATTCTTGCAGCAACGAATAATGATGTCCACGCACTGAATTTCACCATTCAATCAAAAATTGCTGGCGATTTGGTGACATACAAATCCGTTGATTCAATAACAAATCCCGATGATGTAGTAAATTATCCAACGGAGTTTTTGAACTCTCTGGAGATACCAGGATTTCCACCACATAACTTGCAACTGAAAGTTGGTACAGTTATTTTGATACTGCGTAATTTGAATCCACCGCGACTTTGCAACGGTACTCGTCTTTCGGTAAAGAGACTTATGCCGAATTTAATTGAGGCAACCATTATTAACGGAAAGTACGCAGGTGAAAATGTATGTATTCCTCGAATACCAATGATTCCGACTGATCTTCCGTTTGACTTCAAACGATTGCAATTCCCAGTTCGCCTTGCGTTCGCAATGACAATTAATAAGTCGCAAGGCCAATCGCTTAGTGTTTGCGGGATAAATTTGGAAAATCATTGTTTTTCACATGGACAGTTATACGTTGCGTGTTCACGAGTTGGGAAACCATCCGCTTTGTTTGTGTTAACGACAGACAAAAAAACAAAAATGTGGTTTACCAAAGAGCACTACAATGAAACAATTAAATAACACTTCATTTTAGTAGGTAATTGTAATGAATTTATTACTGTTGTGAAATGAAATAAATATTTTCCTTTTCAAATATATAACAAAAAAAATTACAACGTTACTTAAAACGAATCTGGTGGCGAAACGGAGTTCGACGGGTCTGCTAGTTAATAATATATTATATAAATAGTTGCCATGGTAAAATGGACACTGCACACACACACAGACGGAATTTTCAAAATATTATATAAATTGTTTCCATGGTAATAATATGGACACACAGACAGACATATCTATATATATTTTTCATATAGTTTCACGACCGTATATAGATCGCGTCCCCGGTTAATAACTTATGTCTGATCGTGGACAGTCACGAGAAATAACTCAGCCAATCATGTACCGTGATGAACCGCGGTCGACCGAGCACCGTGAAGGCGAGCGACGGGTCGGATTCCCTGGAGGCAAAGACCAGAGCTTGGTCTTATCATAACTCTGGGATAGTCTGGGTGCAATCGAGATTCGCATTCATATCGCGAATTCTTTGAGTGCAGGGACCAGGTTCGCCACAGACCGAAAAACCTCGTTCAAAGTTAATAAAAATGCCAATTGAATCAACAAATTCATTGTTAACACTCATAATTAAAACTTTGTTAATCGAATTTAAAAGTAGTTTGATTCCCGATTCTAGATTTAACAAAATCTATGTTTAATTGTTATATTAATAAACAAATTAATTAAAATATGTATATTATACTTTTAATTTAAATCAACAAATAAGTTGATATCCTGTGTATATCGAGTCCTCGTGGGGACTCTATATATAGATGCTCCGGTCGGCGTCACTCAGAGGTCAGAGGTCTAGAGGATAATTATTTATTGTTATTATTATTAAAATAAATAGCAACCATTTATAAACAAAAATGATAGTAATAATCTCAAAGTCCTTGTTTGAGAACCTCCTCGGGTTGGACCTATTCCTAGTAGCGTGATTATATTTAGCCTTTCTCGGTAAATAAACTACTCAACACAAAAACAATTGTTCAATTCAATCAAGTAGTTCCTGAGATTAGCGCGTTAAAAAAAACGAACTCTTCAGCTGTATAATATTATTAGTATAGGTTATAAATAATAATAAATAATATTTATATTATAAACGATGAACTTAGAATGGCACAAATAAATAATAAACAAAATAAACAATTTTATTGACGGAAGAGACTGATTTATTTTGCAATGTCAATACATATTATTATAATTAAAAATAAATTATAAAATTATGTACTGTTTGGGCTATGGCATCTTTGAGTTTGAGATTGATGTGGACATGAATTAACAGTTCTGGAACAAAACATAAAATAGTCAATTGAATTATAAATTCTAACAATGTTCCAAAATTCATTATACTTTACAGTGTTGTAAAAACATATTTATTTAAAAATTTTTAAGGGTTACTATAAAAGTTATGAAATTACTTTATAATTGCATTTATCAAAATACTTAACAAACACTAATAGCTTATTATGAATATTATGTGTACAAATATTTGACATTTTTTTTTAGTCAATATTAGTGCTACGATAGATAAATACAATAAATTAATACAAAATCCTAACCTAACTGAACCTTGGTTCGAACTTGAGACATTCTGTACTAAAATTCATAAGAGTGTCACTGCGCCAACAGGCTTATCACTTTTATGAATATTATTAAAACCAATAGCAACCATTTACAAACAATAATTTCCATCGTAAATCTCATGATCACTGTTTGAGCATCTATCCGGGCAGAAATTTACCCTTTTTAAATTAGCAAATCTTCTTCCAAGAGGTCTAATCTATCATGTACCAAAAATTCATTGCAATCGGTCCAGCCGTTTAGTAATGCACAGAGAACACATACACACACACACTACACACATCCATACATATAGACATAACATTTTTTTATATATATAAATAGGTTATTGTGTGAGTGTGTGTGTGCATGTATGTAAAAACAATCGTTTTTGAAATTGATGAATAATAAAACAAGAAAATATGCAATAAAACTATACAAGTGCTTATTATTTAGTTATAATAAAATCAATAAGTTCTATATATTATTTTAATGATGTACGCGATATGCAAATTAGGTGTAATACTGATTTAATTTATATACTTTCAACCTTGTCAAAAATAAAATAAACATACCGGTGTACACACGTACACAAAAGTAAAAGAAAATCGAACCCAATACCAATACAAATTGGAAAAAAATACGATCCCACTATATTATTCGAAATTAAAAAACCACAGAACTGTTAACTCACCATCAATTGGCTGGTGGCTGGGGAGGCTTTGGCGACCGATTTGATGGCCTTGGCAGATTGGACTTGTCCGACGACAACGATGTTCATGGTTACTTTTTCAGCGCCCATTTTTGGTTTTTGGTTGGTTTTTTGAGGAGTAAAGTGAATACTGCAAGTAAACAAAAAAAATATAAATAAAAATAGAAAACACGAATAATTTATAATAATATAAAGATCAAAGAAATTTTATTTCTCGTCAACTATATACTCACAGAAGATTATAATTGCACAAAAATTGCGTTATGCCGGAATGAAGCATCAATACGTCCTTTTATACAGTGGCGGCATTCACGTATAGTGTGAGCCATGACGTGGTGGCGTGACCATATCTCTTAAAGGCGATTCGTGTAACTGATATCGTACGTTGGACGACGTCGAATTTCGTATTTTACTATTTTACTTTTAAATCATATTCATCGAGTACCTAATGTGTGAACGGATCAAATATAATTAAATCTTTTACTAACGACTAAAACAGGCCTTAAGTTGTTAACAAATATTGAACATTGTGTTTATATATATATATATATATCTATTTTGGCTAACGTCTACTACATAATCGTGAAGTTAACCTGGATCGTAAAAATATTTATTGAACTGTAAAAACATAGAATCATTTACAAAATAGCCCACCAAAAATAATTACTTTATATGTTGCATCAATTTCAAAATCTGATTTTAAATATCATCTAAGATATCAAACGATACAATCATTTTCTCTGATCGTATTCAAATTTAATATTGAAATCAAAAAAAATTTATATTGATAGTTTATACAAAAATAATAATCGTTTTATAATTTATACATACAAATAAATTTGAAATTTGAAAAAAAAAATAATAATTCAAATTTATTACTCAACAATAGGTCTAAAATATTGTTCATAATACGTAACAATGTAGGTATTACGAAAAACTTATATTTAATTTGGAATTCTCAAATGACGAAAGATTTCTAGGAGGGGCTATAAAAAATCCAAAAATAATGTCACTGACAGTATTTCAGCCGAAAATGATCCAGCCAACAGTATTTTAGTCAACAAATAATATTTTACCCAAAAATATTTTGGCTGACAGTATTTTAGCTGACAAATATTTTGGCCTAACCGCGTAGTAGTTAAAAATCAAATTTTAAATCGTTAGAACGTAAATTTATATTTTAAATCGAAAATAATACAATTAAAATCTAAATAAAAATCATAATACAATTAAATCGATATTGTGCAATAGTAAAGAAATAATAAAATCAAGAAATCAATATGTTTTTTAGATTCTGAGTGAAATGATGAATGTATTGATTTTACAATAATTTGTGTTTTTATTTAACTTTTAATTTTTAAATTTTTTTTTTTGTCGGTCATCACTTTTCAGGAAACTTAAAGTGCTTGGATTTTCTTCAACAGTATCTTTTCTGATAGGAAAGTGAATCTAGTTGTTACTATTAGAAGTACTTACAATTTTTCCAGTAGTTTTCAAAAGTGACGTGACAAACAAAAGAAAAATTAAGGAAAAACGGGAATTCTTACACAAATTCTGTTTTCGAAAAAATCGATTTGGTTTTTGGTGCAACTCTAAAACAAAGACCATAGATACATGAAATTTTGACTGAATTTTTATATTAGCATTTTCTATACACCATAACATTTTCCGAATATTAAGACTTATTTTGAGCTGTTTACGGACATTGTCAGTTTTCAATTTTTTTCAATTTTTTTTCCATAAATATCAATATCAATTTATTTATTGTTTAAAAAAGCTTAAAAATTTAATAGAAGGCTACTACTATATTGTTACAATGATATTTAAAAATAATAAAAATCCTTAGTTACAGTTTTTGTTTATAAGCATTTAAAGTTCAAGTATTAACAAAATACGGAAAAATCACGAAAATTATCAAATTATTTTGAGTTGAGAATCCGTAAAAATTTTTCTTTTTAAATCTAATATTTGAAAATGAATACAAGATTCCTCATAGTTTGTCTACCTTTATCAAAAAAAAAAAAAAATGTCTACAAGTAAATCAAATTAAATTTTTATGAGCGTTTTTCACTCGATTTCTCATGTAGCGGTTTTGTTATTTTATTGTCATTCAAAAACAAATAATTGTTAATACATGAAAATTTTATTGAATATTTATATTTTCATTTTCCATATTTTGATTTTTTTTGAGCTGTTAGCGGCCTTTGTCAGTTTTAAATTTTTTTAGTTTTTTTTTCTATAAATATCAATAAAAATTTATTTGTCGGGTAAAAAACATGACAATTTAATGCAATGCTCCTGATATATTGTTATAATAGTGGTTGAAAAATATTAAAAATAAATAGGCAGAATTTTTATTTATGAGCATTTAAAGTTCAAAATTTGATAATATTTATTGAATTAAAAATTTAAAAATTATTTTGTAGTTAAAACTTATAAAATGTTCAACTTTTGTAGCTAAGGATTGAAAATTTAAAACAAGGTTCCACGTATATAGTTAAATATATAAATTACTTTATTACGTTTTTCTTATACAATGATATATATCATTGAATTCAAATTTAACATCTTCCATTACAGTGACCCACTTTTAATCTACTGTACAGCAAAGCGACATCCACTTACCCACCTTTTTTTAAATTAAAATTAAAAAAAGATGGCACGTAGGTGTTACTCGGCTGTACAATAGGTTACAAGTAGGTCACTAACAAATATATTTATTTCAAGCCAAGGGACAGATTAATTATTACCTTTTGGTGGACTATTTGTAAAGGAATCTACATTTTAAGAATTCAATAAACATTTTTATGATTTAAGTCAACTTGGCGTGTACAAGGTGTTTTTTTTTATCATGAAGCACTGATAATTTCAAAAGAGTATTAATGTCCGTAAACAGCGCAAAATAAGTCAAAATATTTGGAAAATATTATGGTGTATAGAAAATACTTATATAAACATTCAGACAAAAATTTCATGTACCCACGATCATTTGTATATGACTCATGTGTCGCGGCTTTGAAAAATTACTCCCAGCGCAACTTCAATATAAAGTGTCAATTAAATTTTTTTTTTTAAATTTTAAATCTGACCTCGTACATTTCCGTCTTTGACGTTGACACGCCTAAGCACCATGTAGTAGGTGTATAATGCTTTTACAAACAAAAAATTATTACATAAATATAGCTATAAGAAGCTGGTGAAAACTTATAGATACAGATCCCTAACCTATACAAGGTGTATTAAAAAGACTTGACGAAAAAAAAAATTATGCTACTTGAACGCATGACAAAAATGATTAAATTATATGATAAGTAAATAATTTAAGAAATATATCAGCAAATTCCCAAAAAAAATTATTTTTAAAAAAGTTATTACATTCCAAATTCATTTAATCAAAAAAATATTGATATTTTAAAAAATTCTAAAAAATAAACTTCTTGACTTATATAAATGTTTTTAATATCAAAATTGTTCTTATAATCAGATTCACAAATTTTCTAATTTGGATATATCCAAAAATATTTGTATTAAATTAATACATTAATATAACATCAATAATTTTTCAAATAATATTTCATGATAAAAGAACCACCTGTATGATATTTATATTTTAGAAGAAGATTTAATTATATTTTATAGAGTTATTATATAATTTATTCACAATGATCGATGGAAAGGTATGTTTTAAAGTAAAATAGTAAAATTTAAGATTTGACGTCGTCCGACGTACGATATCAGTTACACGAATCAGCTTTAATAGATATGATCACGCCACCACGCCAGCGTTCCCTGCACACTAGGCCGCTGATGTATAAAAGGACGAATTGATGCTTCATTCCGGCATAACGCAATTTTTGTGCAAATATAATATTCAGTGAGTATATAGCTGACGAGAAATAAAATTTCTTCGATCTTTATATTATATTAAATTGTTCGTGTATTCTATTTTTAATTTGATTTTTTTTTTGTCTACTTGCAGTTTTCACTTTACTCCTCAAAAAACCAACCAAAAACCAAAAATGGGCGCTGAAAAAGTAACCATGAACATCGTTGTCGTCGGACAAGTCCAGTCTGCCAAGGCCATCAAATTGGTCGCCAAAGCCTCCCCAGCCACCAGCCAATTGATGGTGAGTTAACAATTCTGTGGTTTTTTTATTTTTGAATAATAGTGGGATCGTATTTATTTCGCTATTGCAATATTTGCAATATTGTTATTGTGTTTCAATTTTTTTTTATTGTTGTGCACATGCATAGACTGGTATGTTTATTTAATTTTTGACAAGGCATATAAACTAAAATCAGTAGTACAATATTCATTTTTATATCTCGTTCGTCATTAAAATATATACAATTTTTTTATAAATAATTAGAGCTTTCATAATTTTGTTTAAATATTATTGATTTACTATAGTCATAAATCATAATAGGCTGTCGGTATTGCAATGTATTTTAGTAAATGTATTTAAGTACTTTTATAGTATTACTTAAAAATTTTTAAATTTTTAGTATAAGGAAGTATTTTAATACTGTATTGGTATAATTTTATTTGAAAAACAAATAAATTTTCATAAATACTTTTAAAAATTCAAAAGAATTATTCGTCGCAGTTCAGGTTGTTATTTAATAATTATTATATTATTTTAATTATAATAAATTTAAATTAAATTATTAAATTGTTGGATTATAGTTTAATAATTATTAAATTTATAAATTATAATTTTTTTTTTTGGTTTTTTGGTATAAAAAAAAGTAGGTATAAGTAGCATAAAGTTTTAATGATACATAAATGATGACTACACAACTTTATATTAGTATAACTACTAAATAGGAATATAATGTTTTTTTTCCTACTTGTACAATTAAATGAATAAAATTAAAAGTATATGCATATTGCCAGGTATTAGTACAAATAGTTCTTAAAAACTTTTTCTTAAAACTTAAAAGTCTATGAAGTGTATTTTAAATACTATTTTTGTATTCTTATATTAATTTACATATATTTTACAATTCTGTAAGCTGTAAAGTATAACGAATTTTGTAATCCTGTTAGAATTTATTATTTAGTTCTACCATAAGATTCTATACTTTTATACTTGAGTACCTACCTACATTATATTAATTGACTATTTTTTTGTTTTGTTCCAGAACTGTTAATTCATGTCCACATCAATCTCAAACTCAAAGATGCCATAGCCCAAACAGTACATAATTTTATAATTTGTTTTTAATTATAATAATGTGTATTGACATTGCAAAATAAATCAGTCTCTCCCGTCAAAGAAATCGTTTATTATTTATTTGTGCCATTCTGAGTTCTTATCATAGTTATTATATTATGTCTCTGTTATATTTAATGGAATTTCAACGATAAAATAGTGTGCAATAATTTTTATAATTCTTGTAATAATTTACAATATAGGTACAAGGATAGTTCCATCGTTTGACAACTATGTACTAAAAAAAACCATCTTAAGGCATACATTCATACATTTTCATCACTACTATGGTTTTTATATGGTGTTTTTTTAATCCTTGTTAGGACATTAATTATTGAAATATAATGTAGACGTTGGTTAACAATTTTATAATACAACAAATTTAAGCATAGCCTTTTCAAGGTATTGACAAAATACGAAAAAAATCACGAAAATTAGCAAATTATTTGAGTTGAGAATTTATTAAAATTTTTTTTTTAAATCTAAGACTTGAAAATATAATACAAGATTATCCATAAGTTTGTTTACCTTTACCAAAAAAAAAATGTCATCAAGAAAGTCAAATTAAAATTTTATGAGCGTTTAAAATTCATATTTTTACAACATTTGATATTCACTTGATTCTCATGTAACGATTTTCTTATTTTGTTCTAATTAAAAAACGTCTGACTGTAGATACTTGAAAATTTAACTGAATGTTTATATTAGCATTTTCTATACACGATAAAATAATGTGCAATAATTTTTATATTTATTGTGATAATTTACAATATTGGTACATGGATAGTTCTATCGTTTGACAACAATATATTAAAAAAACCTTCTTAAGCCATACATTCATACATTTTCATCACTACTATGGTTTTTATATGGTATTTTTTTAATCGTTTTTAGGACTTTAATTATTGAAATATAATGTAGACGTTGGTTAACAAATTTATAATACAACAAATTGAAGCATAGCCTTTTAATTCTTAAGTTACAAACCCATAAGTACATCATAACATATTGTGAAGCTCATATAAAAAAATATTTTATTTATTGCTTATTAATATATTTATTGAATATTGTAAATTCTTTCATAATTCTTTAAAACTTATAAGGTATATTTAAATGTTAATATTTTTTTTTATAAATAAAACTTTATTAATATTTATAAAAAAAAAACTAAAAAATTGAATTTTGAAGTTTATATAAGAACCAAGATATTGAATTTTTAAGATTAACAACAATATAAATTATAAACCGCCTTTAAGAACTTATGGCCAAACTGTATAAAATGAAAGTGTATAAAATAATCAATTGTTATCATGACGAAGTATTTACACTGAGTTTTTTTATATTTTTATAAGTTCTACATATTATGAATTTATATGTTTTATTCATATATTGTATTACATAGGTATTCTAAGGTGCCCATATATTTGAATGAGATAATAGTTATTAATTTATGACATTTCAAGAATTTATTTTAAGTATAGATATATTACTGAATCTTTCAATAACTATCGAAATAAATTAAATGGCAACGTTGCACGTAAATTCGTCCTAAATAGTATTCTCTTTTGCAGTTTTTTTGGGTCAGCGGTAAGTTCTTTGTTAATTTTAAGTATTCTCAAACGTTCGGCCAAAAAGGTATTACGTCCTCAATCGTTCGATAGTCGGAAGAACCGATCTCCATATTGCCTTATCTCGATTACGTCTACTTTTTATTTTTTTTTTTGATAGGTATCGTACAATATAACAATAAACTGATATAATTTGTTGTATATTCGTATTCAATGAAATTCATGATCGTAGTCATAACCAAGAAGGCAAGACATAATCAAATAGAAAATATTTCATCAGAACATCCTAGCATATTTTGTAATGAGTGTAAGCAGACAAGCGAAAGTAAAAATTTAGGACGACCAATTTTATTTCTACAATAATATTAATTTAATATATTTAGGGTTCTAATATTTAAAAAGGTGGGTAAGTGTTAACTTAGTTAAAAGTAAGTCACTATAGTGGATGGTGTTAAATTTGAATTCAATGATAAAATATCATTGTATAAGAAAAACGATTCTGAGCGAAAACGGTCAGTCAGCCTATGACATTACTAAGTATATTTGATGATATTATTGTGAATAAAGTAATTTATATATTAACTTATTTACGTGGAACCTTGTTTTAAATTTTCCATCCTAAGCTATAAAAGTTGAACATTTTATATATTTTTAACTTCAAAATAATTAATAAAATTTTAATTTGAGAAATTTATCAAAATTTGAACTTAAACTGCTTATAAAAAATAATTGTGCCTATGTATTTTAATATTTTTCAACTGTTATTTTAATAATATATCAGGAGCCTTGCATTAAATTTTCACGCTTGTTTACCCAACAAATAAAATTGTATTGATATTTACAGAAAAAAAAATTAAAAAAATTGAAAACTGACAATGTCCGTAAACAGCTCAAAAAAGTCAAATTATTTTCAAAAATTTATGGTGTATAGAAAATGCTAATATAAACATTCAGTTAAATTTTCAAGTATCTACAGTCAGACGTTTTTTAATTAGAACAAAATAAGAAAATCGTTACATGAGAAATCAAGTGAATATCAAATGTTGTAAAAATATGAATTTTAAACGCTCATAAAATTTTAATTTGACTTTCTTGATGACATTTTTTTTTTGGTAAAGGTAAACAAACTTATGGATAATCTTGTATTATATTTTCAAGTCTTAGATTTAAAAAGAAAAATTTTAATAAATTCTCAACTCAAAATAATTTGCTAATTTTCGTGATTTTTTCGTATTTTGTCAATACCTTGAAAAAGGCTATGCTTAAATTTGTTGTATTATAAAATTGTTAACCAACGTCTACATTATACTTCAATAATTAATGTCCTAACAAGGATTAAAAAAACACCATATAAAAACCATAGTAGTGATGAAAATGTATGAATGTATGCCTTAAGATGGTTTTTTTTAGTACATAGTTGTCAAACGATGGAACTATCCTTGTACCAATATTGTAAATTATTACAAGAATTATAAAAATTATTGCACACTATTTTATCGTTGAAATTCCATTAAATATTAACAGAGACATAATATAATAACTATGATAAGAACTCAGAATGGCACAAATAAATAATAAACGATTTCTTTGACGGGAGAGACTGATTTATTTTGCAATGTCAATACACATTATTATAATTAAAAACAAATTATAAAATTATGTACTGTTTGGGCTATGGCATCTTTGAGTTTGAGATTGATGTGGACTTGAATTAACAGTTCTGGAACAAAACAAAAAAATAGTCAATTAATATAATGTAGGTAGGTACTCAAGTATAAAAGTATAGAATCTTATGGTAGAACTAAATAATAAATTCTAACAGGATTACAAAATTCGTTATACTTTACAGCTTACAGAATTGTAAAATATATGTAAATTAATATAAGAATACAAAAATAGTATTTAAAATACACTTCATAGGCTTTAAGTTTTAAGAAAAAGTTTTTAAGAACAATTTGTACTAATACCTGGCAATATGCATATACTTTTAATTTTATTCATTTAATTGTACAAGTAGGAAAAAAAACATTATATTCCTATTTAGTAGTTATACTAATATAAAGTTGTGTAGTCATCATTTATGTATCATTAAAACTTTATGCTACTTATACCTACTTTTTTTTATAACCAAAAAAACAAAAAAAAAAATTATAATTTATAAATTTAATAATTATTAAACTATAATCCAACAATTTAATAATTTAATTTAAATTTATTATAATTAAAATAATATAATAATTATTAAATAACAACCTGAACTGCGACGAATAATTCTTTTGAATTTTTAAAAGTATTTATGAAAAATTATTTGTTTTTCAAATAAAATTATACCAATACAGTATTAAAATACTTCCTTATACTAAAAATTTAAAAAATTTTTAAGTAATACTATAAAAGTACTTAAATACATTTACTAAAATACATTGCAATACCGACAGCCTATTATGATTTATGACTATAGTAAATCAATAATATTTAAACAAAATTATGAAAGCTCTAATTATTTATAAAAAAATTGTATATATTTTAATGACGAACGAGATATAAAAATGAATATTGTACTACTGATTTTAGTTTATATGCCTTGTCAAAAATTAAATAACATACCAGTCTATGCATGTGCACAACAATAAAAAAAATTGAAACACAATAACAATATTGCAAATATTGCAATAGCGAAATAAATACGATCCCACTATTATTCAAAAATAAAAAAACCACAGAATTATTAACTCACCATCAATTGGCTGGTGGCTGGGGAGGCTTTGGCGACCAATTTGATGGCCTTGGCAGACTGGACTTGTCCGACGACAACGATGTTCATGGTTACTTTTTCAGCGCCCATTTTTGGTTTTTGGTTGGTTTTTTGAGGAGTAAAGTGAAAACTGCAAGTAGACAAAAAAAAAATCAAATTAAAAATAGAATACACGAACAATTTAATATAATATAAAGATCGAAGAAATTTTATTTCTCGTCAGCTATATACTCACTGAATATTATATTTGCACAAAAATTGCGTTATGCCGGAATGAAGCATCAATTCGTCCTTTTATACATCAGCGGCCTAGTGTGCAGGGAACGCTGGCGTGGTGGCGTGATCATATCTATTAAAGCTGATTCGTGTAACTGATATCGTACGTCGGACGACGTCAAATCTTAAATTTTACTATTTTACTTTAAAACATACCTATCCGTCGATCATTTTGTAAACGGATCGAATTTAATTAATCTTCTTCTAAAATATAAATAGCACTAAATAGTGGAAAAATATTGAACATTGCGATTTTCATAATATATTCCTACAACATATACAGAGTGGTTCTTTTACCATGAAACATTATTTGAAAAATTATTGATGTTTTATTAATGTATTAATCTAACATAAATATTTTTGGATATATCCAAAGTAGAAAATTTGTGAATCTGATTATAAGAACAATTTTGATATTAAAAACATTTATATAAGTCAAGAAGTTTATTTTTTAGAATTTTAAAAATATCAATATTTTTTTGATTAAATGAACTTGGAACGTAATAACTTTTTTAAAAATAATTTTTTTGGGAATTTGCCGACATATTTCTTAAATTATTTACTTATCATATAGTTTAATCATTTTTGTCATGCGTTCAAGTGGCATAATTTTTTTTTCGTCAAGTCTTTTTGTTACACCTTGTATAGGTTAGGGATTTCTATCCATAAATTTTCACCAGCTTCTTATAGCTATATTTATGTAATAATTTTTTGTTTGTAAAAGCATTATACACCTACTACATGGTGTTTAGGCGTGTCAACGTCAAAGACGGAAATGTACGAGGTCAGACAAATGATCGTAGGTATATGAAATTTTTGTCTGAATGTTTATATAAGCATTTTCTATACACTATAACATTTTCCAAATATTTTGACTTATTTTGAGCTGTTTACGGACATTTTTAGTTTACATTTGTTTTAGTGTTTTTTTCATAATAAAATTTTATTTGTTGGTTAAAAAAGCTTGAAAATTTATTAATCTATGTCCGACTAGGTTTGACTGGAGCACATAGAAGACGACTCAGCTTTGGACATCTGCTCGCCTCCGATATCTTTGAATATCTGTTTGTGAGTAGATATGCACGTGACCTACCTAATACTTCATAAAATTAAAAACAAAATGTAAGACAATTGTTTTCAAATTTACATTAGTCGTGGTGATGAGACCGTCAAAATATAAGTATAGGAATGCATGTTATTTTTATTATTATATTATTATTAACGTGGATATTTTCTTTTGTTGGAAATAAACATCTATTATTCTAAACACGAAAAATACGAATTTACGAACATTTTTACGTAATTTTATTTTTTATATTGTTTGTTTTTTTTATATTCGAGCTCACGTTCGCAGTGTGTCGGAGTCATTGAGCTTCTATTATTATAAATTGTTGTTAGTTAGCTATATTCGCAGCAGTGCAATTTATTTTGTTACCTCTATTACCTATATATTATAATGTTTATTATTTTTACTTCAATAGAGTATACGTATTTTAAGTGATTTACATTTTATATATGCACCTGTGTCTGCGGATCTATTTGTGAGTGTCACCTGGTCAGCAGACAATCGTTAATCGGTTACCTAATCATCACACGTAAGTCTGCCAGCACCGGGTGGTTTGTGACAGGCCGCCTAGGTTGACCAGAAATACCAAAGAATCCAGTTATAACTATTGTGACCTGTCTTCTTGTTATCCCGTGTAAGTATAAATTGTCTTCCCATTAATCATTTCTTTATATTCCTATTGTCTGTGATGTGTCGGTCGTGCATCATATCTAGCATCATTATTGCGTACGGCACAGCCGAAAGTTGAGTTGCCTATCCCGGTCGCCTTAATATAAATATAAATTATTAAAATATATAAATATAAATATAAATCCACAACCGATATATAGTAGCTAGCGTAATCGCTCAACAAGGCAACAGCCCAGTAAAAAATAATGCATTTAAGTATCTTAGATATGTTTACGAATGCACCTCTGGGCTCTGACCATCTCAATCCGACATTTAACTTCCATCCCGTGTTCCCAGTTCTCGTTTACCCATGTACCGAGATATTTATACTTTTGAACCTTTTCTATTTGCTGTCCTCTAATTAATAGTTTTCCTGCTGGTGAACATGCCCCCCGGTAGATTTTGTGGCTGAAGAGCAGGGCTTAAAACCGATTGAAAAAATTTCGGTTTCGGTTTCGATTTTGTACACCGGTTTTTAATTTTTTCGATTTTGGTTTCAATTTTTCAATACCAGTATTAGGAAATTTCGGTTTTGGTTTCGATTTTGTATACCGGTTTTGAAATTTTACGATTTCGGATTCAGTTTTAATTTTTCAATATCGGTATTAAAATTTAAGTTTCGATTTTATATACCGGTTCTTACATTTTTAAAAACGGATTTCTAACCAAAGACTTAAAATAATAATTTAATGTTTTTATTATACTAAATTACTTGATAAGATTTTTTTAAATATTTAATAATAATTTGTATTATTATTATTAATAAAGAAACTTATAATTTTGCGAATAATGAATAACATTGTCCTAAAATAGGTATAAACGTCGTAAAGACGACATTGCCTGTACAAGCTCATTTAGGTACCAATCTCAAAGGTTTTATAGTGTCTAATAGCTCCGCTCATCAGAATCTAAAATTAAATGTTGAAATGTTGAATGAATATAGGTACCTAGGTAGTTCGATATAACTTAATATCTATATGTGCACATTCATTTTTGCACTATTTCATGGTAACGGTAATTTTAAAGAGAGTTTTAGACTCCAGTATTATACTTATATCCTTTTAAATACTAATTAATAAAAAACTAATTCCATTAAATATTAACAGAGATATATAAACTATGTTCTGAACTTAGAATGGCACAAATAAATAATAAACAATTTCATTGACGGAAGAGACTGATTTATTTTGCAATGTCAATACACATTATTATAATTAAAAACAAATTATAAAACTATGTACTGTTTGGGCTATGGCATCTTTGAGTTTGAGATTGATGTGGACATGAATTAACAGTTCTGGAACAAAACAAAAAATAGTCAATTAATATTATAATTTACTCATTATTACTCAAGTATAAAAATATATAGAATCTTGGTAGAATTAAATAATAAATTCTAACAGTGTTACAAAATGTATTATACTTTACAGTTTACAGAGTTGTAACTGTGACGAATAATTCTTTTCAATTTTTATAAGTATTTAATTGTTTTTCAAATACATTTAGACCAATATTGTATTAAAATAATTCCTAATACTTAATTTAAAAAAGTTTTAATTTATACTATAAAAGTATTTAAATACTACTAAAATACATTACAAAACTGACGGGCTATTATGACTATATATTGTGTGCGAAAATATATGACATTTTGTTCGTCAATTTTAATACTATAATAAGAGGTAGAGAAAATAGACTCTCAAGATTTTTATCTAAAGATTAAATGTTTAGTAAGTTATGATAACCAATTATATAAATAGGTTATTTATATATAAATCAATAATAATTAAATTAGAAGTAACAACAAAATATAGAATAAAATAATTAAAGGTCTAATTATATAAATTTTAGATATAATAATAAAAATTGTATATATTTTAATGACGAACGAGATATAAAAATGAATATTGTACTACTGATTTTAGTTTATATGCCTTGTCAAAAATTAAATAAACATACCAGTCTACGCATGTGCATAACAATAAAAAAAAATTGAAGCACAGTAGCAATATTGCAAATATTGCAACAGCGAAATAAATACGATCCCACTATTATTCAAAAATAATAAAACCACAGAATTGTTAACTCACCATCAATTGGCTGGAGGCTGGGGAGGCTTTGGCGACCAATTTGATGGCCTTGGCAGATTGGACTTGTCCGACGACAACGATGTTCATGGTTACTTTTTCAGCGCCCATTTTTGGTTTTTGGTTGGTTTTTTGAGGAGTAAAGTGAAAACTGCAAGTAGACAAAAAAACAAATTAAATTAAATATAGAATACACGAACAATTTAATATAATATAAAGATAGAAGAGATTTTGTTTCTCGTCAGCTATATACTCACTGAATATTATATTTGCACAAAAATTGCGTTATGCCGGAATGAAGCATCAATTCGTCCTTTTATACATCAGCGGTCTAGTGTGCAGAGCGTGGTGGTGGCGTGACCATATCTTTTAAAGGTGATTCGTGTAACTGATATCGTACGTCGGACGACGTCAAATCTTAAATTTTACTATTTTACTTTGAAAACTTGTCTATCCATCGATCATCGTGTAAACGGATCGAATATAACTAAATCTTCTTCTAAAATATAAATATCACTAAATAGTGGAAAAATATTGAACATTGCGATTTTTATAATACATTCCTACAACATACAGGGTGGTTCTTTTATCTTGAAACATTATTTGAAAAATTATTAATGTTTTTGAAAATATTTTTTTACATAGTTTCAAGTTGTTAAAAAAACAACCACGCCTCTCCGCCAATCTATCTAAACTTTAAATACTTACCTATAACTCATAAACTATTCGCCCTAAATTCGATTTTTATGAATCAAAATACTTGGAAAAATGTACTGCTTTGTAATATGAAATTAAAACTTTGTTGTTATTCAAAAAAGAATAAACTTAAAAAATTATAAGGATAAAAAGTATAATTTTTTAATAAAAACTTTGTTTTCGAACAACTTGAAACTATGTAAAAAATATTTTCAAAAACTTAAATTCATTTTGAAATTATGAGTGTTTCATGATAATAGAATCACGCCTTGTAATATAATATTATATATAGGTTCATGTTGTATTGGGTATTGTATGATTAAAAACTCAAAAGTTTTACATAGACTTATCGTCAGGGCTCCCCACGGCTATGTGTTCTGAAAATGATCTGAACCCTCCATATGACAAAATCCTAAATACGCCACTGTCGTGTGGCGTACACACATGCTGAATGCCAGAATGCCTGAATATGCATATACCTAAATAAAATCGTATATAATATTTATTATTAAATGTTTAACCTTTACTACTTCTTTTGTCATTCCGTATTGGATTACTTCTATTACGTCTTTAAAAATGGATATAATCGTAATAATCATACAAAACAGCTCAAGAGTATAACATATTAAAATCAGATATAAAAATATGATATTATCTCAGACAATATATTTCATGAGGGACGGAGTGGCCGAGCGGACTAAGCCGTCATCGGTTGCGACGCATATCGTCGCCGGTTCAAGCTCAGCCACGGGCGGCATTTTTCTTCGGCAGTCGGTGACTAGAGAGAGAGGCCACCCCCCCTCCCCCGGGCATGGCAAATACCTACGGGAGCCTACTTAAAAATTCTGCCAAAACAAACACTCACGCGTTCAAAACTTACAGTCCCCTCCCCTACAGTTCCATAGGTAACCTCAGTAACGGTCAGTAATGACCCCCCAAAAAAATAAATATATATTTCATAAATTATGTGATATTATAATGTCGATATGTATCTATTACAAAAACGAATGTTAAAAGGTATAACATTAGAAATCGCTAAAATAACTATTTATAAATTATAATACTTATTTGGCTATTTAATAGTATTTAATATTATTTCTATTTTACTTAATTTTACGCTTTTCTACGTTATATTTAAGATTTTTGTTCATCACACCTACTTATAATATATTTTAAACATTAAAAATGTCAACTCTATATGAATAATATATTATCATAAAATGGCTTTAAAACCGTTTGTAAAAATTTCAATCAGAAATCTCAAAATCCCTATTTGACCACCACCCGCGGTTGGTCCTCTTCCTTTTTAAATTAGCCTATCTTCTACCCAGAGGTCTAATCTATCTCTGTACCAAATTTCATCAACATCGGTTCAGCCGTTTAGGAATGCATAAAGAACACACACACACAGATAGACGGACAAACATTAATTTATATATAGAAATATTTTATATTATATTTTTTTATTTATACCTACCTCATTTAAATTATTTTTTAAAGCTATAGTTATATAGATAGGTATAATGTTTTAATTTTTTTCTTTTGGGATTTTCATACGTTTTTTTAATAATCTGTATACACAAGACTATCCTGAATTCCTGAGTGACTGATTCATAATCACTTATAAAATGCTTGGCTAAAAAAATTGTAAGTAAATAACATGAATTATCCATTCATTTTTTTAGTTATGTTTTATTTTTTTATGTCACAATTAAAAAAAGCCGATTTTAAATAGATTATAAACGATCACATATTTTTTCTTTAAATGTTGATTCTTTCGTAGGTAGTATTTCCATAAATCGATGTGCCACACCATTTTTTCTTAGTCTGCAATTCGATCATGAAAAACGTGCGACTAGCTCGAAAATGATGTGACACTTTGGTTCGTATGAGAATTTTGCAAAAAATACAACTTGAGTATTTATTTTCACATTTAAGATAATATTCTAAAAATAATAGTTGAATAAATCTTAATTTTAAAGATGGAAAAAAATCTTCATTAGTCATCACAAGCCCCCTAAATAATATTGCCCAGGACCCAAAAATACGTAGTGCCGTCACTGTTTTTAGACAAGTATTAACGTTAATTACAGATGTAGTTTTAAATATATTATTACCTATACTAATCAGCAGCTTGTGGTAATCACCAATTTGTTAAATTTAGTTTAAAATATAACATAATTTGTATAATCACGGATTTCATAATACGTAGGTTATTATAAATAATTGGACAAGTACATAGAAAAGAAGATTAAGTTGCGTACTACATTTGTTTAAAACTGATGAAATGATGTTTACATTTTGATTACATATTTTAGTTCTTACAATACTTGATTAAAAACTTTAAGTCATTTAAACTGTATAAACGTAAACAAACATTTTGGAAAATTGAATACTGTTAATTTATAGACTTGTGTAAAGGAAACTAAATATTGATATCACTAAATTTAAAACAAAATCCGCGTTAATTGATTACTAATTATATTATACTTACTTTAAATCTAAACCATGTTGGTTTTTAAATAACATTCACTTTTGTTACAATATTGTGTTTATATAAAATGTATATGTATTCTATTTTGCTTTTTAAATTGTTATTCAGTATAAACTATAGTTTGTAACAATTATTATTATTGTTATTATTATTATTATTATTATTATTATTATATAAGCTCTATGTCGTAAATAAAAATTGATATTATACTGTGTTGGCTATTATCTAAATAAACATTTTATTTATGTGTAATACTGTGATGATGACGTAATAAAATGTTTATTTAGATAATAGCCAACACAGTATAATATCAATTTGTATTTACGACATAGAGTTTATACATAATAATAATAATAATAATAATAATAATTTTCACAAACTACAGTTTATACTGATTAACAATTTAAAAAACAAAATAGAATACATATACATTTTATATGAACATAAAATCGTAACAAAAGTGAATATTATACATGATTTTGATATTGATAATGATATTATTATTTTTTTTATGGAAATACTATCTATGAAAGAATAAAAATTTGACGAAAAATACGTGATAATTTATAATCTATTTTAAATCTATTTTTTTTTTAATTGTGACATGAAAAAATTAAATATAACTAAAAAATGAATGGATAATTCATGTTATTTCAAAAATAGTTTACGATTTTTTTAGCTAAGCATTTTATAAGTGCGTAATTTTAGATACAAATGCAATTTTTTTAACTTTTTAAGACATATTTCAATGCAAATTTTGTCAATTTTTAGTGCATTAATACATACTAATTTAGGCATTTTTTAGGGCGTGAACTTACGAGCCTCGTCAATTTGTGCGATGTGTAATTTACACTTAATTATTTTAAAAATATCAATAGAAATAAACATTGCTAAAGTTATTGATGAACTGGCTAAAGAAAGGAGACTTGCTATGTACTAAGAATAATGATTAAATTACGTCTAAACTCTAAACTTTTAATGCCTAAATTAATAAACTAATCATAAGATTATAAATAATATACAATATTATTATGTAACTAAAATATAATTTATGATTATCCCTTATAAGTTGTTACAATAATGTTACTTGTTTAAAAACATAATACCTACAGATTTAACAACTATTTTTTTAAATTTTAAATATAACCTCGTACATTTTCGTCTCTGACTTTGACACGTCTAAACACAATGCAGTAGGTGTATAATGCTTTTACAAACAGAAAATTATTACATAAATATAGCTATGAGAAGCTGGTGAAAACTTATAGATAGAGATCCTAACCTATACAAGGTGTAACAAAAAGACTTGACGAAAAAAAAAATTATGCTACTTGAACGCATGACAAAATAATTAAATTATATGATAAGTAAATAATTTAAGAAATATATCAGCAAATTCCCAAAAAAATTATTTTTAAAAAAGTTATTACATTCCAAATTCATTTAATCAAAAAAATATTGATATTTTAAAAAATTCTAAAAAATAAACTTCTTGACTTATATAAATGTTTTTAATATCAAAATTGTTCTTATAATCAGATTCACAAATTTTCTAATTTGGATATATCCAAAAATATTTGTATTAAATTAATACATTAATATAACATCAATAATTTTTCAAATAATATTTCATGATAAAAGAACCACTCTGTATATATTGTAGAAATATATTATGAAAATCGCAATGTTCAATATTTTTCCACTATTTAGTGATATTTATATTTTAGAAGAAGATTTAATTATATTTTATAGAGTTATTATATAATTTATTCACAATGATCGATGGAAAGGTATGTTTTAAAGTAAAATAGTAAAATTTAAGATTTGACGTCGTCCGACGTACGATATCAGTTACACGAATCACCTTTAAGAGATATGGTCACGTCACCACGCCAGCGTGCCCTGCACACTAGGCCGCTGATGTATAAAAGGACGAATTGATGCTTCATTCCGGCATAACGCAATTTTTGTGCAAATATAATATTCAGTGAGTATATAGCTGACGAGAAATAAAATTTCTTCGATGTTTATAATATTTTAAATTGTTCGTGTATTCTATTTTTAATTTGATTTTTATTTTTGTCTACTTGCAGTTTTCACTTTACTCCTCAAAAAACCAACCAAAAACCAAAAATGGGCGCTGAAAAAGTAACCATGAACATCGTTGTCGTCGGACAAGTCCAGTCTGCCAAGGCCATCAAATCGGTCGCCAAAGCAACTCCAGCCACCAGCCAATTGATGGTGAGTTAACAATTCTGTGGTTTTTTTATTTTTGACTAATAGTGGGATCGTATTTATTTCGCTATTGCAATATTTGCAATATTGTTATGCACATGCTTAGACTGGTATGTTAATTTAATTTTTGATAAGGTATATAAACTAAAATCAGTATTATAATATTCATTTTTATATACAATTTTTTATTATTCTACCTAAAATATATATAATTAGAGCATTAATAATATTGTTCTATATTTTATCGTTACATCCAGTTTAATTATATTTGATTTATATATAAATAACCAATTTTCACGTTTTGTAATCATAACTTACTTAACATTTAATCTTCAGATAAAAATCTTGAAAATCTATTTTCTCGTATTATAGTATTAAAATTGACGAACAAAATGTCTCATATTTTCGCACACAATATAGTCATAAATCATAATAGGCTGACGGTGTGTAATGTATTATAGTAAATGCCTTTGAGTACTTTTATGGTATAACTTAAAATTTTTTTAAATTTATAGTATAAGGAAGTATTTTAATACAGTATTGGTATAATTGTATTTGAAAAACAAATAATTTTTCATAAATACTTTTAAAATTTCAAAAGAATTATTCGTCGCAGTTCAGGTTCTTATTTGATAATTATTATATTATTTTAATTGCGATAAATTAAAATAAATAAATTAAATTGTTGGATTAAAGTTTAATAATTATTAAATTTATAAATTTTTTTTTTTATTTATTTTCGTTTTTCGATATTAAGTTGGTATTGGTAATACTAAGTTTTAATGATACTTAAATGTTGACTATGCAACTTTATATTAGTATAACTACTAAACAAGAATATAATGTTCTTTTTCCTACTTGTACAATTAAATGAATAAATAAAAGTATATGCATATTGCCAGGTATTAGTACAAATAGTTCTTAAAAACTTTTTTCTTAAAACTTAAAAGTCTATGAAGTGTATTTTAACTATATTTTGTATTCTTATATTAATTTACATATATTTTACAATTCTGTAAGCTGAAGTATAACGAATTTTGTAATCCTGTTAGAATTTATTATTTAGTTCTACCATAAGATTCTATATTTTACTCGAGTACCTACCTACATTATATTAATTGACTATTTTTTTGTTTTGTTCCAGAACTGTTAATTCAAGTCCACATCAATCTCAAACTCAAAGATGCCATAGCCCAAACAGTACATAATTTTATAATTGTTTTTAATTATAATAATGTGTATTGACATTGCAAAATAAATCAGTCTCTCCCGTCAAAGAAATCGTTTATTATTTATTTGTGCCATTCTGAGTTTATCATAGTTATATATTATGCCTCTGTTAATATTTAATGGAATTTCAACGATAAAATAGTGTGCAATAATTTTATAATTCTTGTAATAATTTACAATATTGGTACAAGGATAGTTCCATCGTTTGACAACTATATACTAAAAAAAACCCATCTTAAGGCATACATTCATACATTTCATCACTACTATGGTTTTTTATATGGTGTTTTTTAATCTTTTTAGGACATTAATTATGAAGTATAATGTAGACGTTGGTTAACAATTTTATAATACAACAATTTAAGCATAGCCTTTTTCAAGGTATTGACAAATACGAAAAAATCACGAAAATTAGCAAATTATTTTGAGTTGATAATTTATTAAAATTTTTCTTTTTAAATCTAAGACTTGAAAATATAATACAAGATTATCCATAAGTTTGTTTACCTTTACCAAAAAAAAATGTCATCAAGAAAGTCAAATTAAAATTTTATGAGCGTTTAAAATTCATATTTTTACAACATTTGATATTCACTTGATTTCTCATGTAACGATTTTCTTATTTTGTTCTAATTAAAAAACTTATGACTGTAGATACTTGAAAATTTAACTGAATGTTTATATTAGCATTTTCTATACACGATAAAATAATGTGCAATAATTTTTATACTTATTGTGATAATTTACAATATGGTACATGGATAGTTCTATCGTTTGACAACAATATATTAAAAACCTTCTTAAGCCATACATTCATACATTTCATCACTACTATGGTTTTTATATGGTATTTTTTTAATCGTGTTAGGACTTTAATTATTGAAATATAATGTAGACGTTGGTTATCAAATTTATAATACAACAAATTGAAGCATAGCCTTTTAATTCTTAAGTTACAAACCCATAAGTACATCATAACATATTGTGAAGCTCATTTAAAAAAATGTTTTATTTATTGCTTATTAATTAATTTACTGAATATTGTGAATTCTTTCATAATTCTTTAAAACTTTATAAGGTATATTTAAATGTTTATATTTTTTTTATAAATATAACTATTAATGTTTATAATAAAAAAAACTAAAAAAAAAATTGAATTTTGAAGTTTATATAAAAACCAAGATATTGAATTTTTAAGATTAACAACAATATAAATTATAAACCGCCTTTAAGAACTTATGGCCAAACTGTATAAAATGAAAGTGTATAAAATAATCAATTGTTATCATGACGAAGTATTTACACTGAGTTTTTTTATATTTTTATAAGTTCTACATATTATGAATTTACATGTTTTATTCATATATTATATTACATAGGTATTATAAGGTGCCCATATATTTGAATGAGATTATAGTTATTAATTTATGACATTTCAAGAACTTATTTTAAGTTAGATACATTACTGAATCTTTCAATACCTATCGAAATAAATTAAATGGCAACGTTGCACGTGAATTCGTCCTAAATTGTATTCTCTTTTGCAGTTTTTTTGGATCAGCGGTAAGTTCTTTGTTAATTTTAAGTATTCTCAAACGTACGGCCAAAAAGGTTTTACGTTCTCAATCGTTCGATAGTCGGCAGAACCGATCTCCATATTGCCTTATCTCGATTACGTCTACTTTTTATTTTTTTTTTTTGATAGGTATCGTACAATATAACAATAAACTGATATAATTGTTGTATATTCGTATTCAATGAAATTCATGATCGTAGTCATAACCAAGAAGGCAAGACATATTCAAATAGAAAATATTTCATCAGAACATCCTAGCATATTTTGTAATGAGTGTAAGCAGACAAGCGAAAGTAAAAATTTAGGACGATCAATTTTATTTCTACAATAATATTAATTTATTATATTTAGGGTTCATATATTGAAAAAGGTGGGTAAGGGGATGTCGCTCTGCTGTGCAGTAGGTTAAAAGTAAGTCACAATAGTGGATTGTGTTAAATTTGAATTCAATGATAAAATATCATTATATAAGAAAAACGATTCTGAGCGAAAACGGTCAGTCAGCCTATGACATTACTAAGTATATTTGATGATATTATTGTGAATAAAGTAATTTGTATATTAACTTATTTACGTGGAACCTTGTTTTAAATTTTTCATCCTAAGCTATAAAAGTTGCACATTTTATAAATTTTTAACTACAAAATAATTTTTAAATTTTGTCTAAATTTGAACATTAAATGCTCATAAAAAAAAAATCGTGTAATTTTAATATTTTTCAACTCCTATTAGAACGTAATATCAGGAGCCTTGCATTAAATTTTTAAGCTTGTTTACCCAACAAATAAAATTTTATTGATATTTATAGAAAAAAAAAATTGAAAAATTGAAAACTGACAATGTCCGTAAACATTTCAAAAAAGTCAAATTATTTTCAAAATTTTATCGTGTTAAGAAAATGCTAATATAAACATTCAGTTAAATTTTCAAGTATCTACAGTCATAAGTTTTTTAATTAGAACAAAATAAGAAAATCGTTACATGAAAATCAAGTGAATTCAATGTTGTAAAAATATGAATTTTAAACGCTCATAAATTTTAATTTGACTTTCTTGATGACATTTTTTTTTTGGTAAAGGTAAACAAACTTATGGATAATCTTGTATTATATTTTCAAGTCTTAGATTTAAAAGAAAATTTTAATAAATTCTCAACTCAAAATAATTTGCTAATTTTCGTGATTTTTTTCGTATTTTGTCAATACCTTGAAAAAGGCTATGCTTAAATTTGTTGTATTATAAATTGTTAACAACGTCTACATTATACTTCAATAATTAATGTCCTAAAAACGATTAAAAAACACCATATAAAAACCATAGTAGTGATGAAAATGTATGAATGTATGCCTTAAGATGTTTTTTTTTATAGTATAGTAGTTGTCAAACGATGGAACTATCCTTGTACCAATATTGTAAATTATTACAAGAATTATAAAAATTTTGCAACACTATTTTATCGTTGAAATTCCATTAATATTAACAGAGGCATAATATAATAACTATGATAAGAACTCAGAATGGCACAAATAAAATAAACGATTTCTTTGACGGGAGAGACTGATTTATTTTGCAATGTCAATACACATTATTATAATTAAAACAATTATAATTTGTACTGTTTGGGCTATGGCATCTTTGAGTTTGAGATTGATGTGGACTTGAATTAACAGTTCTGGAACAAAAAAAAAAATAGTCAATTAATATAATGTAGGTAGGTACTCGAGTATAAAAGTATAAATCTTAAGGTAGAACTAAATAATAAATTCTAACAGGATTACAAAATCGTTATACTTTACAGCTTACAGAATTGTAAAATATATGTAAATTAATATAAGAATACAAAAATAGTATTTAAATACACTTCATAGACTTTTAAGTTTTAAGAAAAAGTTTTTAAGAACTATTTGTACTAATACCTGGCAATATGCATATACTTTTAATTTATTCATTTAATTGTACAAGTAGGAA